>JAJLUK010000023.1:28636-91389 GCA_030570055.1 Blastobotrys chiropterorum
AAAAAAAAAAAAAAAAAAAAAAAAAAAAAAAAAAAAAAAAAAATTGCATTAACTGTAATAAACTTGGGTATCTACATTATGCATTAGCATAACACAAGTCGATTGTTTTATGTATATAACTATGTAGGCGTGCACAATATTAAATACTAACCGCAAATTGTAGCCAGCGGCGTCGGGCGCGGTAGGACTATGCATATATTCCCATGACCCATGGGCTTAAGCTATACTTAATAAACTACGCATATGTGCTATCCTGACGTTATTGAAAGACCGATATGGTGGCCACAATATGCATAGCCATATGTAGTTCTTTTTTGTTGTTGTTGTGTTTGTGCATTTTTCTTTTCTTGGACACTGCACATGACATATGCTATGAACATATGCGTCTAGACGCCAGTCTTCACAAACGGAAACCAAAACAAAAAGAAAAAAAGAAAAAGAATTTAAACCACATCTGTATGCTTTCCCTCCAGTTTGCATACGTGTATGCATACATGCATAAAAAAGATGAAGCTTTTGCATTCAATATATGTCATACGACTGATTCATAAATGCCAAAATAGCTATGCACAAAGTTCATGTTGGGTTATTTATATTACAAACTATCAGCCAAATTGAATACCTTTTTCTGGATTCCATATGCCATGTTGTGCTCGCGGTGCTGGCAATGGCCTATCATCGTCGTCCGTACTATTATTTCCTGCATTCATCTGAATGTGAGAGTTGATCTGTTGTTCCAGATTCCGACCTTCAGTTCTTCTGTTATGAACAAATTCTCGGCACGAATCAGAAAAAGAATGCAGCCTCCCTAAAATATTATTGTAAAATTTCCGGCCTTCCTCGAGATTACTGAGAATTTCCAAGAACCGGGAATGTGCGTTTTCCAAACTTTGAATAGATTCTTGACGTTGAGCAGTGGCTGAATCTATCTGCTGTTGATTCACAAACACATTGTTCAATTGTTTGATCTTCTCACACACTTGTTGTAGCTTGGTTTTTTGCTGATTGACCCACTGGATATCCTTATCATAGTTCGACAATGCCTTCGTGTAGACTGTTTGGAAATGAGACGGCTCAAACTTCTTGTACGGGTTCTCTTTCTCCAATTTCCGATATAATGTGAGAATCTGAGGGAAGAGGTCATTGTCTCTGTTGATTGACGTCTTGAGAGTCGTAACATACTGGCTCCAGTAGACTTCCATGGCACGAGCAGATGATAATGCATCACGAAGATTGTCGATAGAAGCTTGAAGCTGGGGATCTAATTTAACAACGCGCGTGTTTGGAACATACCGTGCAATGGTCTGTTTCCCCTGCTCCAGGATTTCAACATATGGCTTCACATGTTGTAGCTTGCGGACCACCAAATCGTCGCTTTGAGCTGCGTTCTGCAGATAACTCATATCTTCCTCGAATTCGTTCCAGAGTCGTTCTCCTGCCGTCCTGGATTCTGATCGAATCCACTGGTTAGTACCATGCTGTTTACGTAGCATTTTATCCTCCTTTTCTTCCACCACTAATTGCTCGTGACCTTCATTTAGTAAGTCCTTTGCCTGTTTTGATAACTTTTCAACGTCAGAGATGCTTTCATAGAGACGCTGTAGTCCACCTTTTGACCTGATATCATCGGAATGTGTGATCACTTGTTGCGGGATTCCTAAAGGTTTTTCAAGTGCGTCAAGAGAGCCCGGCAGTTGAAGTTCTTGAAGGGTGTTGTGCAGTTGTGAGACCAGTGTGTCCACTTCCGCCGTGACATTTTTATCAACATAGTGTTCCAGTTGTTCGCCGTATGCACGGGATGCTTGATATACTGCGAACGGAAGAACCGATTCAAAGAGAATTGGAATTTTGGCCTCATCTTTTAAATACTTGATCGGGTCAGAGATTTCTGGAGGAATGAGAGGCTTGGAAAAGAACGTGCCACGCTGAATTTTGGACAAACTAGAGATTTCGGGAATTGTATGCAAATAAATAAGATCGTTATCTTTTTCTGCCTGAGTGAAGTCAGCCTTGGCCTTGAAGTAGAGACCGTTGAGGTCTTCCAACACCGCCGACGAGGCGTATTTGGCCTGAGAAAGACCATTTTCGCATGCACCCACGCATGCTTTTAACCGGCTGACTTCCTCGCCGTATTTGCCGCGGTTTAGACAATCCAACGCAGCACGATATTGCGTCGCAGCCTCAAAGTGATACTGCTTTACGACAAGTTGACTGACCCACTCAGACCGAATAGAATTGCTCTTATTCGCATGATAGAGTGCGATTGCATACAAGTCATGAACTTGACTGGAAAGCTTTGATATCAGCGCATCTTTGAGGCCATCATTGACTGCTTTGTTCCAGAAACATTCAGCGGCTTGAGCCAGCATAAGATTGAGTAGGGATTCCAATGTGCTCGCGTCCAGACCAATGGGCAATTGTTCTTCAGGGTAGGTTGGTAAAACTTGATCAATTAAATGTCGAAACGTACCCGCAGACATTTGGAAATAGTTGTATGCCTTTTTCAAACCATCGGATTCTCCGCGTGGTTGATTAAACGCCATCTGCGAATATACCGTGGCAATGTTGTATAAAACGTTGATTTGCTCAAACTGAACAGTGGGGTATTTTACGGCTGCCGTAGTTGAATATCCCAGTGTATTGTACCAGGTCATGTCTACATGGATCCCAGAGGGGAATTTTGTAGCCAGTATGTGCATCTCTGCGTTGTAATTGAACAGATCGTACAAGGAACTGACGTTTGGTGAAATAGATACAATCTTCTGCCGCAGTTGATCAATGTTGTCTAGATCCTTGCTGAACTTGTCTGGAAGTTGATTATAATCATGTTCGATGCATTTCCTCAATCCGTCCGAGATCTTTACGGAATCAGTGACCCTCAGTGGAATATACAGCAGGTTTTCCTTCATTATTTGTTTGGTTAGTGTCTGATAAAATGCTATCGTCGGTCCCAACCAAATATAAACAAACGCCAAACTTGATCGACCGTGACATGGCCGAACGGAATATTTTTACTGCGGATTGTCAAAGCCCTTTTTTTTTTTTTTTTTTTTTTTTTTCTGTAGTTATGCAAAGTTAGTTCGTTGTTTGAACTAGGCTGGTTCATATTCAGGAGAACTTGGAGTTTTGTGAAAATTGTGCGGTGGGAATGGTCTTAGCCATGAGCATATAACGTATCATTTGATTGTAGTCAAAAGAGGCTACATGAAAGAATACAATACCCAGAATTACTGAGTGACGTTACGATTGTCTGCTCCGCTGAGACCTAGTAGTTACACATCATTTGGCCTTCTTTCACTGATTCGTTAAGGCCACATCATTAATCCCGAGGCCTACACCGATTTCTATAAACACGTGGTTTGCTCGAAACATAATGGAATATGCTGCTGCGTTCATAGAGTGATAGCATTGCATGAATTGCTCACTGATATTTATCTTCAAAATAATCTTGGATTCGATCTCCACGTCCCGTGGGCGATTGGTTGGACTCAACAAACCCCCTTATCCCTTTATCTAATAGAATCTCTACATATCCTCAACATAGTTACATGCAAAATCCCACAGAATTCCCTCTTTTCAGTATAATGCCCGTTCCCGGCGATCTTTCTGTGGTACTAATGAAGGTGTCGGTTGGGAGTGAATTTTCACCACCAAACATGGGTCGATGGCCAAGTGGGGTTGTGAGCCAAGGATTACGAGCTAAATACCCGTCCAGCGTTAACTTCAAGTTTCCAAATGATTGGTTCATTGAGGATTCTGAAGAAGTGAAGGTGGCACCGTTCCTGCGTGTGTGGTACAACCGTGGGAAGTCAGAACCAAAAAGGTGGCTGACCGAATGGGAATTTGAATACATGCTCAAACGGATAAAGTACAAGGAGTCGTTAGGATGGCATCCTTCCGCCGAAGAAGTCGATGCAATGCAGTTTCATCTGGTACAAAATCCGAATACGCAAAAGTTAGCAGACCGGATATTTGAAGAGCTCAGGCCACCGACCTGGAGGTGTCTTTTCACTACGGAAAAACTCAAGCCGTTCACAGCCAGAGACGCGTTCTGGGCAAACAAATGTCATGATAGACTGAAATGGACGATCTATAATAAGATGCTGCTGCGTCATGACCAGCTTCTGAAAAACAGGTAGCCGACGGACTCGTCAACCTCTGAAAGTGGGTTGAAGAGGAAACGCGCCACATAGCATATGCATAACCAAGCAAATTTGGTAGTCTTTTATTCATTACAATGCATTAATTTAATTACAAGTATACTACACAGCAGTAGTCTCTCGCAGTTCATCGAGAGTTTGCTTGAGATGACGGTATCGTTCTTGACCTACACGCTCAGCATCAGCCAAAAAGTTGACTTCTTCCTGCAACGAATTGATCCGTGAGCTCAACGCGATGGATTCCATATCCCGTAATTCGGCGTATACTTGCGAGTCTATGTTGGCTTTTTGATACGCTTCATGCGCCTCCGCAAGCTTCTTGGAAAGCATATCCTGTCGTTTCATGTATCCACCGAGAACAAGCTTCAATTTTTGTTCCACCTTATTCGATTTACCGGCGACCGAGGATAATGTGTCGATAAGTGTCTTCTCATCTGGTGGGTTCAATTCTGTTGAGATATCTGCAGTAAGAATAGATTCATGGGGATTTTTAAACGATTCCAATTCGTTGGCAATCTCGTTTTCTGCGGTTAACCGAGCATCGTCATCCAAGTCGTCAACGGTAGAATAGTTGGGTGTCGAATTACCGGTTGGATACTTTGCGCTATCAGAAAGCACCAAACGCTGGAGCTCTTGTTGAATTACATCACGGCTAGTATCCAACGATTCAATAAATGAGGGGTTTGGTCGCGGCAACCCCTCCTGGATGACCTGTGATCTTCTTTTTATCGCTTTTTGATGCTCGATTTCCTGTTGGATCTTCAATTTCTTTTCCCGCTCCCCTGCATCTTCAATTAAATGAGATGAAGGTTGCGCTGCTACCGCATCGCCTTCTTCCTCCTCATCTGGCATTGCAATCTCAAAGTCATTTTTCGGTTTTGGAAGGCTTTTAAATAGTCCAGACAGTGATGACCGTTTGGGTTCTTCAATTCGCCGAGCCCTCGTTGCTAAGGGGTTTGGCGTTTGTAGAGGCCCCGAACCTGCAGAACTTTCACCCCCATCCTCATCCATGCGTACGCTCTCACCGCCCAACAGGGAAGACTGGGTTGCTGTTAAATCTCGCACACTTCGTGTGGCTTGATATATTCTATCGTTATCCGGTTCTACCTGTGGTGTACGAGTCGGCAGCGGAGTTTCTTTCTCAGTCTGTTCTTCAAGTTGTAATAAATTATCACTGCCACTTCGCATCTGGCTTTCCAACTTGTCTCGCTTAATAATTCGTTCCAATTCGTTATCCTGGACCTGTGGCGCAGGCAGGTCTAACTTCCGTCGTTTGGCAATCTGCTCGGACTGATTCAACTGCTGCAGCTTTTGAGCTCGTGCAGCAGCTGCCTGGTCTGCCGCGGATTGATTTTGCTTGTCCGATTGCTTTTTCCTCTTTTCATTCTCTTCATCGTCTTTCTTGTCCTTCTTGATAATCCCCTTCCGCAGCATTAATTTGTCGAAACGGCTCTTTTCCCGCAAGTTGGCCTCCTTCTCCTCTGACGTGTCGTATACACCCGGAGCCGGCTTATGCTCAAATGGGATGTCCGCGTTATAGTCGATTGAAAACTTGGTCTTTTTCCCACCAAGTTTCATATTAATCCCGGCCTGCTTTAGTTCCCTACGTTTCTGTAACAATGCGAGCCGATTCGACTCTGCCAGCATCCTCTCCCGATCTTTTCGTTTGGCCTTTTTACCTTGTGTATTTGCCAATCTTGCTCTCGCCTCCGATAACATTTCCTTTTCATCTTCATCCATATCCACAGGATCAGGTCTTGCCGGGCGTGATTCCGCCGTGGCCTCTGCATCACCAAACCCAATCTTCCTGCTCTCTTCTATAGGCGCAGCTGAGTCTCCTTCAACACCCGTCAAGCTCAACCCTTCTCCCTTTTCTCGTTGTTCCGCATCATCCAACAACTTTTGATACCGCTCAATACACTGGTTGGCGGTTCGTCCCACAATAGGGGCTATGGATCGCCACTGCGAGGGCATCAATTTGGCCAGATGGAGCAGCTTTTCATCCTCCTCTCGACTCCATTCAATCTTCTTGATTGATGGATCCAGCCATTCGTTCCACCTGGCCTTGCACTGTTTGGCCGTTTTACGTGCCAGCAACGACGAAACACGGGCCCATTGGTTCAGTCCATACTTGCTGATGGCCGCTTTCAGGATCTCGTCCTCTACATTTGTCCACACGCCTCCTTTAATGTATGGTGCCATTGCGGTTGTCGGCGTTACTCGTTCTTTCTCTCGCTTGTGGACTACTATCGCTCTCTCCGGAGGCGTATAATTTCTCCGTGTCCCAACGTTGATGCACTTGTGCTGAAATTTTACTAGAACGCCGCTATACATGCGGCGGAAGCGGTGTTCTTGGAACATAGGACGAGAAATAATACCAATTCACCTCGTCTCTATCGAAGCCTTTGATTCTTTGGCCCTAGGAGGTTGTATAGTCTCCAGCGGCTTTATTTTTCTCTGAAAAGAACAAGAAACGTAGCTCCGCCACGCGGAGAGGGCGTATGTCAGTGCCTTTGCATCTACAGGGTAAATACACCCTAGCAGTCCTAGGGGTTTAGATGTCTCCAGCAACCGCCTTTTCTCTGAAAAGAAGAGGAAAGGTAGCTCTGCTGCGTGGAGGCCGCGAGCTCCCGCGGCTTTGCATCTGTTATGAAACGATCGCTGTCCGCAGGACAATTATACTCCTGGCGGTAAACGGTTGCCTCGTTTTGTACGATGAGAAAGAGGACGGTAATCCCTTAGTGCGGCAGCGGCGGTGGTCGCTAGTGCTTTTGTTTTCTAGAAAAGAAGGATGCCCGCAGGGCAACTAGGCCGCAAGCGGTTCCCGAAAATAGTTGGCTTTCTTTTCTCCAAAAAGAAGCAAAAAAAAGTAGATCTGCGGGGCTCGGTCTTGAACCATAAGGCTGATAGGAACCCCACCATCCCTGTCAAAGTCAATGAATCATAAAGGTCCACATGTCTAAGAAATTGTCGTCGTAACTCCGCACTGCTGCAGATCGCTCGGTGAAGCGGGTTAGTCGGTCCGGGAAGTTGCTCTACGCGCGTGGTCCGGGTGCTAATGGTTGGGAGTTTGGCTGCGCGCCGGTTATTCAGAAACGGGGTGATTAGAGTAGGGATTTTCGAGCAGCAGGGAATAGAGCTACAAGTGAGTATCGGTCAAGTTGGACTCTAGTGGTGGACAGATCTGTGCTTCCACCGCCTGCTCGCATGGTGCCGTAAATTTGCGGATCGTTTCCCAAGATAATCGCAAAAAAACCTGGGGATCCCCCTCCCTTTCCGTTTTCACACGCGCGCATTTTCACCACCTCGGAGGTATAAGGGACCCGTCCGTAGTTTATCAAACGTGCACCACGCATCTCTTCACACATACCCACCCTGGAGAAAAAGAACGCATGATATAGAATGAAGACCAGACCATTGTCCAAGCATCAGAAACTCATTTTGCAGTGCTATCCGGCCGGACGAGGTGTGGACAAGCGGCCAAATGCATCAGAGCTGTCGTACCTGTTGTACTACGTATCCACCAGACGAGTGAAATTAGCTAAAGTTGGTGCGTTCCTGGAGAAAAACACCAAGACGGACGTTTACCGTGCAAAGTCGGGCAATGTAGAGGTGACTCTGGAGATTTTGAAGGCATTGATTGAACGGTGCTACGAGGATTTGAATCTGTTTGCATGGAACGTGGTTGCGATTATTTCAACTGTTCTTAATTCGAATGATTTGGCGCTATGCCAGCGAACCTGTGACGTTTTCATGGTGTTTTGCCACAGACACGACGATGCACTTTTTACGGGCGACCCGGATTATGTGAAGGCGTTCCATTCCGTCGTGGACCAGTACATTTATCTGTCGTCAGGAGCTACTGGTCCTAATCGCCTATCCTGGAAGCATATGGGTATTCATGCCGCCAGGAGTGTAGCTTCGTCTGTTGCCATTGCTGTGCCAACGGGCCACGTTTTGAGTTCAAAGTTGGGGCCATTTGTTCTCTCAGCGCTTGACAATAAGGACGAGGAAAAACTGATAAACCTGCGCAATAAAGTGGACGAGAACAGCAATAATGATAGTCCTTTGGTTATAGACGATGACGGGCATACTGACAGGATTGAAGAAGAGCTGCAGATAACTGCCATGCAGTCGTTGAAATGTTTTTTTGACGCCACAGTGAGTGTGCAACTGAGCCAGTGCACAAAAGTGGTGGTGAAATATATCCTGGACAACAAGTCACCAAAGCAATGGGCAACTACGTTGATTCAGATTATTGCCAAATGGACCCCGGTTCAGTTGCGGTTTGTCATCATCGTCTCCCTGGTGGATCTCTTTGTGAATCAGTCAGTGGGCGATCGAGTGAGCCAGCTCATATTAGTCGGGCTCATTGAATCTCTCCTGAGTTCGTCGGTGAACATGGTGGGATTATCTGTCATGGACGTGCTCAGGTTACTCGTAAACCACCAACACAAGGTCATCCGTGCAGAAGAGCCTGGGTCAGAATCTCTAATCGCACAAATCACTAACACGCTCGCGGCAATCACCACACACATTTATTACGCTGATCAGATCACAGATATGGTATCTGAGATCCTATCGAAGATCCATCATTATACAAACGGCCTTGTGCCTAGCACCAGCAAAGGTTCCGGGTTTAATGCCAGCAAAAGCTCGTCTAACAGTATCAGCCAAATGGCAGACGGGAACAGCCCGAGCATACAGGCTCAGAACAAGATTTTGATTACCGACCTCAAAAACGTTCAAATTATTTTAAAACTTTCCAGATCAAACCAAACGATCAACACAACTTCAAAAGTGCCCATCAGTTCGTGGGACGGCACACAACATCTAATCAACCATGAAAACAAGGATGTACGACTTGCATATGCATCCGCATTCATTACTTATTTAAGAAACGGGGTTACGGATTATGACAAACATTTAAAACTTTACAGCCAATTCTCTGTCGTCAAGGGCGCACTCGGAAGATTTGTCCAGCAGATGTATTTTGCCTGTATCAACACTACTGCGCAGAAACAGGATTATGTCATTTTGAACCATATTCTCTCCAATATGATTGACCACCTCGGCGTCAATGCGATTGTGCGCATTGTTCCGTTCTCGCTTATGATGCAAGACGTTGGTATCAGTATTGAACACTGCCAGAATGCTCAAGACTACCACTTGGAACAGGGAATTGCGCTCTCTTCCCTGGCCCTTGCAACCCTGAGTAACGTTGCCACTAGATTACGACTAGAAAAACTAGTTGACACAATTTCCCACAGCATCAAGACGCGCAAACAAACTGATGTTTGGTACAGAGCCATTGAAGCTCCAATTGAAGAAGAGGATTTGGAAAAAGACCTCGAAGTGCGTAGCTCGTTTGTCTTTGAACCTGCGGAAAAGAGTCAGACAGTCAACACTGTTCCTCTATCCCGGGAAACTCTTGATAACGAGTTGGCGATCAAGGACTATCCGGATTCTCTTCGGCCTATTCTCTTCCAAGAAGTCAAACCTGAAGAATCCACGTCATCATCGGACGCGGAGGCTCAGTTGGTAGAAAATGGCAGAATGAACGTACCCAAAGCACGCTCATTGAAACAGCTCTCGAAGCAGAATGGCTACTCATTCACTGTTCAAAGCCACGAGCAGCAGAACGGGCTTGGGGATATCTACATTAATGGCGCCCGCGCAGAATCACTGTCAAAGGAGTCTGCGCCGACAGTGTCTGATTTGAAGCGCGTCGCCTCTGGTCTCATTAACGGTTCGATGGATAGACCTGCCAGCATTAGATCCGGTAGATCAGGCGCGGCGAGTATGGATCATTCCCGTCAGGACGATGATATTGATGTCACCGACTTTTTGAAGAACCTCACTGTCAAGTCTGACAACGAGAGAGGACGTTTAGTGTAATGATTGTAGAAAGCAAGAAAAGAAAAAAATAAACAAAGCTTCAAGAACACCTTTTGATTTTTCTCATTTGGAGAAGAGCTTGATGTGCTCCGTTCACCCCTACAGTCAAGAGCAGTGTTAGTTTATTCAAAATCATTATTTACAGAGTCATTATTTACAGGATATTTTTGTTCCAAAAAATGGAAGATTTCAAAGCACACTTCAATCATGATGAGTGCGATAATCATCCATTCCAGACGAACGCTTTGTTGTTCCGAAACGTGGGTTTTAAGAATTCCCACCAATTCACTTGCATAATCCAGCTTTTTGTTCAAAATAGCAATCCGCGGTATAACGTCGAGTTTTTTAGAAATAAGAGTGTACAATGCTTCAAGCTCCGGCTCGGACCAATAATGATCAGGAGTTTCAATCAGCTCGGAATATAGGTTGAGCTGTCCGCGAATTTGAAGCAACTGACCCGTTATCTTGAGCACTTGAGAACCTCGAAAGCCCAACCGTCCCCCCGTGGCCATTTTATGAGAAATCTGCTTGATGGAAGAGATAAACTTTTCCATCGAAAACTCAAGAGCAGCCAGCTTTGTGTTTCTCGCCAGCCCACTGGAGAATGCTGCTTTTTTCAACAATTTCTCAGATTGCGATTCGCCACGAATATAAATAATATCACCCACCATCGCTGAGTCGACAGATGATGGCGGTGGCTGTTGTTGTTGTTGCTGCTGTTTTTGCTGGTCATCAGACTTATCAGAATCTGGCTCTTCTACGAAGTCCATATCTTCCGATTCGTTTTCCTTATACGACCTCAGTTCAGTGTTCTTTAACAGCGGAATCAGCTGGTCGGTGACCTCCCCCTCAGTCATCCCCCAAGCCACAATGGTGCCATTAGACAGAACCAACACATCTGCCACTTTCCCAGTGGAGTAAGGATACCGCACATGGACCATCTCCCCAGTCAGAAGCATCGAGGCCGACCTCAGTCCTTGGTTGTAAAACTCGTCCACCACTTTCACCAGATCATACTCCTCACAGGTGGAGATAGTAGTGCATGTCCGCAAATGTTCGGTGGCACTATTATTATTGGATGTGAACGAAGGCTTGTTTCGCTGGGATTTCTTGTTTTTCTTCACCTTTCTCGAGATTGTCGCATAAGTCCGCGAACCTCCAGTGGCGTCCAGCATGGTGGGCATTCTTCTTCCTGTCACGCATGTCACCACTGGCCTACGCACGTACGACAGTAGCGGCCGTGGTGACAGCCCTATCCTCCTCAGTAGCAGCATCCGGTTTCTAATCGTGTGTGTGGTGAGTGATGATCATGAGTGATTTATGCAGACTGCGCCGCATGAACCCGACCAGACTTATCTGAACCCGACGATAGTCCGGCATTTGTCTTCCACGAACACTCTCTGAAAACTTGAACTATTGATGCTACGGGTCTTGAATTGGTTCAGTAGAACGCATGCTGGGTAGCATAGCTGGTCTCGCCAGTTTACGCTCCATTCGCAGTCCCGGTCGTCCGGCGACTTGTTTCCCCGTGAACCAGTGCTTTTGCTTTCTAGAAAAGAAGGCCGCCTGCAGGGCAATTGCACTCGGTCGAACCCTTTGGGGGTTGGTGTTGCCTCCGGCGGCTTCTTTTTTCTCCGGAAAGAAGCAAAAAAGATAGGTCCGCTCCGCGGAGAGCGAGTGTGCTAGTGCTTTTGCTTCGTTCCTAGAAAGGAAGATCACCCATCAGATCGATAAATATCAACTACAATTGAGACTGTCTAAATACAAAAATTACTGGTGCTGTTCTTGTTCATCGGCAACCTGGGGTTGTTGTTGGTGGTGCTGTTGCTGCTGGTGGTCCTCAGGGAACGAAGGTCTTCTATTGTCCGAAAACCTTCTGGGCTTACCACGGCCTCTGCCACGATGATGTCTAGGTGGGTTGTGATGCTTAGGGCCGACAGAAACCCAGCCATCGTCCTCGGCCACGGCAGCGTCAGTTTCGGCTGGCGCAGGTACAGCAGCCTGGGCAAGAAGCTCGCTAGGGGTGAGGTTGCGGACCGATGGCTGCTGTGCCTGTTGTGGTCCGCCATTGGACGAGTTTGACAGCATGATATTGCCCGTTTTTGTGTTTGTGTTGCCCTTGGCGGTCTGCTTCTTCAACGGCCCCTTCTGCTGCAGGTATCTGCTGGCCAATTCATTCAGGTTCTCACTATCCTCGTCATCGCCCTCGACAAACTTCTTCTTGGTTCCGTCCGGGTTGTAATGTGCAGGATCGTGCAAGGGCTTCATGCTACACCACGGGGTTAGCCGGAATATGGACGTGTTTTTCCAGCGCACAACACTTACTATCTCACATTGATGAGCTCGTTTTCAAACTCGCACTTCTTGCTCAATTCGCTGTCACACAGGGAAAGCAGGAACTCTGGGCTGTATTTGTACATGGTGAATGAAAAATAGTCCGGGATACGATTATGTCAAGGGGACTAAAACGTAAAAAATCTTTTGTCCCAATCATCCGGTGAGTTGAGCCGCAACACAACACTAAAAAAAAAAAAAAATTGAGAAAACGCGCGGTGCTGTAGGCTGTAGGGACTGAATAAGCTGTCAGGAGGGCGATGCGTGTGTGAGACGTGTGTGTGGACCCAGAAACAATATTAATGTTGTGGATGCGTGGGTGTTCTGTGTGTTTTGTGTAGCCGAGTGCAAAGAACCAATTTAGGCGCTTGTCATATATATGCGAATGAGGGCGCATATGGCATACGCACAATCGTGGAGGAGGTATGTACTGAATTCTGCATAGCTTTTGAGCCGGTAAGCAGCAAGCCATAGAAGATGGTGCTGTGGACGATGTGCATAGCCACTTTTAGTAGTAGACGCATGTTGTGGAAGCTTCTCTCAATTCGCGGAGAGCAATTTGAGTTAAGAGTTAACATGGCTTATTGATCGCTTCAGTGGAATGGATGGGGCGACGCCAATGCAGAACACTGTTGCGGTATTGAGGGTTGTCTAATACTTCTGGGGGTGATGGGACAATTCAAGACCATCAGAATTTGTGAAGTCTGGGAATTCAATGAAGTTTTGAGCGTCTAGTAGAGTAAGAAAGTTCTGTCTCATAACCAAAAACACGAGAGCTGTTGCGGTAAAAGTGCTGTGCGCATGTCTTTCAGAAAGTTTTTTGTAAGAAAGTGCTAGGAGTGTTGGTTTCGGAACAAACTCAAATGTGGCATATAATTACCTCAGTCAACGGCGCATGGTTTATCCGTCAAATTGGCTTTTGATGATTGCGATAATAGGGGAGAAGGATACACGAGCCAGTATTTCATGGCATTGATATGTTAGTGGTGTTTGTAAGTGTATGTTTGTTCACTCCTAGTGTGATTGTGACGGGACAGGTTTTATACACTTAGTGTGTCGCTCTTTTGAGGCACTGCGCATACACATTCCGTGGTCCACATAGTTATATGCATATGCGTTATGCATATTTTCGAGCGCCTAGGTATAGCACATATCGAACAGTCCTATTAGTCCGACCTTTCGGAACGAATATTCTATTGGGCCAGTTTCTCTAGTACCGCATACTGAGCTCTCTATGCGGAGTTCCCATTAAATACTTACTATAAGAACGCGCCACTACACTTCCTCAACGTTGCTTGGTAACGATCGTCAAACAGACACTATGCATAGCAAATTTCCCTTATTTTCCAAATAACGCCGCCATAGGCCTACCGTGAATCGATTAGCTATGTTCAGTATACAGGATCGCCTTATACCACAGGATTGGAGAAGTCAACAGCTCGAAGATATAGACCCGTATTCTACAAATACTGGTATAGCTGTCCAAATTCACTAATCAGCCATTTGCAATTCGCTTTCAGTTATAGATCTGTGTGAACGAGTGTTCATGTGCGGCTGTGCGGCTTCAGAATTTTTAATTTTTAATTTTTTTTTTTTTTTTTGTTATCAGCTAGCTCGAACACAATTTTTCAGATAATACCACCAACCCCTACATAAAATGCCTATTGGAAAAAACCTGAGAAAGATCCAGAAAAAGGTCGAAAAGAGCGGAAAAGAGGCCGCATTGCACCCACGAAGTTTAAAGCTAAAACAGCTCAACCGTGCAACTCTGAGAAAGGAAAAACTGGCCAAGGAAAAAGCCACCAGAAATAACATCAAAGACACCCAGAACCTGAGGGTACGATTCTTCAAAGATGCCATGACGTTGGATGATAAAAAGGTCTATAGTATGGACGAAATGAGAGAATTTATTATTGCATTTATTTCACGAGATGATGACGAACTGGCAAAACTGAAAGCTGCCCGAAGACCCGGCAGACCAGCTTCGAATAGACAAGACCTACTAGAAGATCGTATCAAGCAAGAAAAGAAGGAATTCCACACCGGATTCAGAGTCCCGGATTTGACTGATGAAAAGACAGTCGAGTATTTGAAGAACTGGAAGGGGGACCATAATGGATTAAGCATCTTAAAGTTTACTCGAGTCAGTGAAAAGAGCGACAATGATGAAGCAATGAAAGAATAGAGGAAAAAAGAATGTTATTAATAAGTTAAATTTTCATAAGTACCACCGCTAATCCGACCAACCCAATAAAAGAACCGGTCAACTTGACCAACAAGCCATTGTATCTCTTTGCGGGTTGATATGTACGTTCAAATACCAACAATTCACCGGGTCCGCCACCTCCAATACAGGTCCAACCAGAACGTTCCAATCTGGAAATCGATTTGACGTATTTTCCTGGGTTTGCCATGGTAGAAAGAGTAGAAAAGAGATCCTGTGGCGGTCGCTCGTCTCGAAATGGCAACGTCTTGGTGTATATAGTTTTGAGCGAGGGCGTCAATATGGCATATTCTTTTTCCGTAGCTGCTTTGGTCGCCTCTGCATCCCGGGATAGTTGGCTTACAGAACTGAAAAAGTTCTTGGCCTCAAAGGAGTAGGGTATTTTGGAATACGCCTTTTCCCACGAGTACTCATATGCGTTTTTCGCCCGGAATTCCTCTTCTTGTCGTTTCTTGATTTTATCGCGAGATTCCTTGAGCGCAGAATCAAACTTTGCAACCTCTTCATTGCTCGGGGGCTGATATTTCTTGCGTACATCCGAAGGAAACATGTTTACCACGTTTAAATCATTAGGATCAACTCTTCTACCTGAGTTCACAATTTTAGAATCGATTTTTGTGGTGCCTTGGTTCTTATTCTTAGAAACGTTCGGCTGCTTTTCTCCATGTTTCTTGGTAACAGGTGTTAACAAATCGTACAATTGTTCGAAGGTCTTCTCATGATCTTTATATTTGCCCTTTAATTCTGGAGACAGGTCCCGCTCTGGGTTGAGCTCTGTCTTTGTGTCCGCTTTTGTCTCACCGCCACTACTCGCTTTAACACTGTCTACTGGTTTCACCAACCACTCATATCCTTTCCCCATATCGGGGTATCCATTTCTTCTGGGTAATGCCCTCCTTCGTAAGGTAATAGGATCAATATTACCGTATTCCTCAGCACCCTCTGTGTTTTCTTCCTTTGGCTTTGTATTCTTAGCGCTGTAGAGCCTCCGTGCACCCTGTGGAAGTGCAATACGGCTCTTGCGAGCGGCAAGGAGAATCTCTGGATGTCTGTGTAAAAGCATTGGTGAATTGCCACAAGAGCGAGATGAAACCGTTCTGGTTATCATATCAAGCCCCCATCGGTTGATTCCCGAGAAACCCCTAACCCAATGTTGCTTTGGGTGGGGAAGTTCCCGACCCGTGGAAGCTGTGGACGCTGACAAGACCAACGAAATTGTATTTGCGCATTTAAAGGGTATGGAGCACCGTTTGGGTGGAATATGAATTTATATGCACATTGCTGTCGATACATCGGGTTTATTTATCACTCAGACCCGGCACACAGGATATGTGCAAAACTACACCTATCGGTGTGTAGATGTCAAAACTCACCTAAACATAACAAAAATTTGCCGCATTTTTACGGAGAACACAAACGCTCTTCTAGTGGGATAAATATATTAACATCTAGTTATCTTTCGACTTGTTATCTTCCTTGGACTCCTTCTTCTCAGTCGAGTCTTCTTTTGGCTTCTCCTTTTCAGACTTGCCCTTATTCTCAATCTTGTTCTCAATGAGATTGTGGAAGGCAATAATGGCCCTGACCAAACTGGTCAAGTAAACCATCATGAGCTCATCGTTCGTTTTCACAGTGAAGGCTGCAGACGAGTCGGAATCGGCAGATGGCAATTGGGATGCAGACGCCAAGTTAGGCAACAAGTTGAACACGTCCTGTAGCTTACCGAGAATGACATGGTTGATTGGCAAAACACCGTCATGGACCTTTTGAAGATATTGTGCAATATCCCGGAGGTGATTATGCAAACCTTGGAGAGACTGGAGCTGGTTGGTGATTCTGGTAGAAAGCGAGCCTGCCGCCGCATCGCGAACGTCACGGAGAAGGTGCTCGACACCAATCTCTTCAGCCTCCTCTGCCTCTATTAACGACGGAACATGGACAAACGTCTTATCCGCCGCAGTACCATCGTCCTTAATCTCCTCAATAGCCAGATAGGCGTCTGTTGGAATACCCACATCCTTTGGATGAACGTCAACAATTAAAAGTACAGGATCAGGTGTGTATTTTTTGAACAGTTCGTTGATCTGAAGATCGGAGGCCCTTAGCTTAGGCCCACTGTGGTACCATCCAATGAGCTTTTCTTTCGCATTAACCTTCTTGAACATGTCCGACATGGCTTCAATATAGTTATGGTCGAGGAACCACACGGAAGAGTTCTTATCGTCCTCCTCGAATGGGATGGCAAACGAGTTCTTGACGTGGATAATCTTGCCGTCATTATCACCCAGCAGCACGCCGACAACACGTTTCTTTGTGTCTCTGGCGATTCTGTTGTAATGGTCAACCACAGACAACAACACCAATGGTGCGACGGTCACAGATTGATTGGTCAGGGCGCTCGTTTCTACTGGCATGGCTTGTGTGTATGTTGTGGCGTTGTGAAGAGAAAGCTTTGGAACCGCCGTTGGGACTCTTGGGACAAAACCCCATCACACCCAAACGCGGACATAATACGTCCTCCTTCGAACCAATTGGGGAGTCATTTGTGTCCTGCGGGCTGAATTTCTTTTCGGTAAAAGAAGCATATACCGGTTCTCACAGAGCTACCTTTTTCTGCTTCTTCGTAGGAACAATGGGGCCTTCGGAGGCGATGAACTTTCCTGGGACCGCTGGGTGTGTATGCCCTGCGGGCAGCCTTCTTTTCTAGAAAAGAAGCAGAATCACTGGGAATTGGCACTGCAGGGACTCTTTTTCTTTTTTTTTTTTTTTTTTTTTTTTTTTTTTTTTTTTTTTGCTCTTTTGGAGAAAAGAAGCTGCCGAAGGCAACGCCCCCAGAAAAACGAACGAACGCTGCGTGTATGTGTGTGTATAAGCCCTTAGGTTAGTGTACTATATTTTAATTTATGTCTTCGATAAAATGAGACAGCTTTACTAGCGGGTAAACCCGTAAATACCACTGTGACGTCTGAGAGAAGCCGAATTAGTCCATTGCGGCTCGAGATTTGCAGATAGCACGCCAGAGGCATCATCCACATAAAACAATTATGACACATGTAACAAAATCACAACCTTGTGCTAATATTTCTTGTTCTATATATTCCGGCAGCATCCAAGTTTCCTGTGGCAGTGTGCTGACGACATTGTGGCGTTGTGGCGTACTTGGGACAAAACGGAAAAATGGAACTTTCCAGTGAAGGCCAAAAAACATGTTCGGGCAGTTAGTAATTGGACCGCCAGGCAGTGGCAAGTCGACGTATTGCTATGGCATGTATCAGTTTTTACAGGCCGTCGGACGAAAGACGTCTGTTATTAACCTGGACCCGGCTAATGACAAGACCAACTACCCATGTGCGTTGGATATCCGGGATTTCACAACTTTGGAGGAAGTTATGGATACTGAGAACCTAGGACCCAATGGCGGAGTCATGTTTGCCATGGAGCAGGTTGAGGAGAGTCTGAACGAGTTTGTGGAGCAATTGAAAAAACTGGGTGAACACGAATATCTAGTATTCGATTGCCCAGGCCAGGTAGAACTTTTTACGCATCATTCTGCACTTCAGACCATCTTCAAAAGACTTGAAAAGTTGGACTATCGTCTTGTCGTGGTACACCTGATTGACTCGTACTATATCACTTCGCCATCGCAGTATGTGTCTATTTTGCTGCTGGCGTTGAGAAGCATGCTTCAGTTGGACTTGCCACACATCAACGTACTCAGCAAGGTTGATCTGTTGAAGAGCTACGGCAAACTGCCGTTCAACCTGGATTTTTACACAGAGGTACAAGATTTGACTCACATGTTCCCATTAATTGAGAAGGAATCGCCATCTTTGCTCGGACAAAAGTATGCCAAGCTCACAGAGGCGATTGCCGAAGTTGTGGATGAGTTTGGGCTGGTTAACTTTGAGGTGCTTGCCGTGGAGGACAAGAAGAGCATGATATCGTTGCTTTCCGTCATTGATCGGGCCAACGGTTATATGTTCGGATCCACAGAGATTGGCGGCGACACGGTGTGGGCCGAAGCCACTCGACAGGGTGGTTACTTGGGTGGAATTGCAGACATCCAAGAGCGATGGATAGATTATAAAGAGGACTATGATGCTGCGGAGGCGAAGGAGCAGATGGAGCGTGTAGAAGCAGAGCAGGGAGGTCCTCAGTCTGCAGAAGATGAGTGGGAACAGGCTCTAAAGGATTACGAAGCACAAACAGGAGCCAGGCCAATGAAATGAGTATAAATGAGAAAAAGCGAAAAGAGAAAACGATAAAGAACCCACACTCAGTCTGGAAGATGAAGGATGGAGGAAATACTCCGAGACTTCAGTTCAGAAGCTATAACGCAATTGCATCTCCTTCTAACCTACTCTCATTCGCGGTATAATGTATATTTATTTCTATAGAAAAATGCTTAAGCTGATTGTAAATACTTTTCCGCAGTGTCAATTGCCTCATCCGCCACGGAGGTATCCTCTTCAATGTCGCCCTTGAGGAACTCCTTCAAACTCTCTAAGGTGGACTTGATCTTCTTTTGCAGCTCAGGAACCATTCTTTGGGTGTCGTCCAAAACTTCGTTCATCTTTTTGAGCTCATATTCATCGCCGTTGGCTGCCTTGTGCTTATCAATGCGCTCCTGCTGCTCGTCAGCTTCCTTTCGATAGAGCTTTTCCTCCTTAATTAGTCGGTTCAAGGCGTTGACTTTGATTTGTAACGGTGAAGGGGCCATAGTTCTGGGATTGGACGTGACGAGATTTGTTGACAGTTGGGAAGCGGATAAAAACACGTTCTTCAGCCTCCCAGCCGGACCGGTAGGACAAATTAATGTCAACGATAAGGAGATAACAGCTATCGCGAACCATGAGTTTTGTGGTTACAAGTACTATTTCTCAATCCGCCGGTTTTTAAGGATTCTTGGCCAATTTTTAGCTATTATCTCAAGCATATGCGCAATCAAGTTATGACAACAGCCGCTGCACAATATAGAATTCGAAGTGGACAGAGAACTGTGAGACTTGAACGTAAAGTCTTGTGCTCTTACATCATACAAACGAAATGAGCGTCAATTGGCCGTACAGTAAAAATAGAGACAGCAACAGGCCCGTTACACATACCAAAAGTTGCAAACTATCAAAACTCGGATGATCAACATAGCTATCATAGCGGAGGTTGTCGTTTCTTCATTGTTTGCAAAACAGTCACCATCGCTCGAAGACCAATGCAAACACTACCCAAGTTTTCCTATATACAAACTTTCAATAAAATCTTTAGTATCGCCGTTGCTGACTAAAGCGGAAAAAGTGCCGTCGTCGGTAGCCGAAAAAAGTTGAATAAAATTCCCAACCGGTCCGAGCGTTATCCTTATCACAAACTTTCTCATGTCCTTGGGCCCGCTAAAGGAAAGGATAGAGGCGACTGTGGCCAGTCTGGAAGTCAAGCTCAGTAATGTAGAGAGTCGGGAAAGAGAGTTTTTGGATTTACAAAAGACGCTACGGGAGAATCCTAAAAAGTTAGTGGTGGACGGTAGAGTGAAGGTCAGCCTAGGAGAAGGATGGATCGTCGAGTATACAGTGAAGAACGCCCTAGGGTACGCTGGGCGACAATTACGCCGTATCGGTGATGAGATGGACAATGTCAAGAAAAACCTCGAATCCGCCCGTAAGGCGATCGCGGACCTGGGGAAACTCGGCGACGTTGAAGAGAGCAAGAATGAGGAGGGAGACGGATACACTGAAGACGGATTACCAATGATGGATATTAGAGAAGAGTTGGACGAAGATGGTAATGTCATCAGCTCATCAATTGAACCTCAGAAGAAGGATCATGAGTTGAAGGATTTTGCAGAGAGCCATCTTTCGAAAATTATACGAGAACGAGAACAGGAGTTGGAAAAGGAGAAGGCATCAAGTCGTTCAGACGATGGTGACAAACGCATTGTCAGAAAGAAAGTTTTTGGTCCTCCACCGCCTCCTCCTGCACCAAAAAAAGAGAAGGAAGGTGTTGAAAAGAAGACACAGCAGGACAAGCCCAAATCAATTTTGAAAAAGCCCAAACCAAAAGTGGAAGAGACTGGGGCCGAAACTAGACGGACATTAGACAGACCACCCGAATCATTGCGGAATTTGAAAAATGACACAAAGCGCCAACAGATTCCGGAAAATTCATCGAGAATTACAGAAATCGATGATAACGAGTCAAATGAAAAGCCAACTGAGTCGCAACCGTCCAACGCAGTTGAGCAACCGGCTCAAGACAAAACACAATTACTCCATCATCACCGTTCTATAGACACGGAGGATTTGCTCCAACTAGAATTGATCGCTAACGACATTACCGAGAATGAAGAGGATTTGGAGTTTGACGACATGGAATTTGAGGAAGATGAGGAGGATGATGATGACGAAGACGAGTACGGACGCTCCAGCGTCAATTATGATTATTATTCTCCGGAGGAAATTGAGAAGCGAACCAAAGCCGCTGAGGCGGCCGCAGAAGAAGCCCGGCTAGGCGAAAAGGCTGATTCCAAACAGGTTCGCTTCTCAAGTGAGGTTGAAATTAAGCGATTCGACAAGACAAAGATTTCTAATCCTGAGGGGGGTTTGAAGGAAAGCGGAATTTTGTCACAATCGGTTGAAGATCAAGAGGTACCCAAGAAGAAGAAGAAAATGTCTCGTTTCAAAGCGGAGCGACTGGAGAATAAAACTGGCCCGTCAAGTGTGTCTGGTCCCCAAAACTTCGTTCCCCAATCGCAGGAGACCACTCGCCCTGTAGGCGAGGTGATGGAACGAGAGCAGCCGGTGCAGAACCAGTCTGAACGTCCTGTTAGTGACATTATAGAAAAGACAAACTATTCGGAAACCGGCGGTGATACGCTCTCCCTTCCCGCATCGGCTACTGGCCCTGTGAAGGAAGTTTTTGAGAGACAACCTGTGAGCTCCGTTGTCGACAGAGAGCCTTTGACAACGGGGCCTGTGGGCGAAGTATTGGAAAGACTGCAACCAGCTGAAAAGGACGTAAAATCAAGCGAATCTCGGAATGGAGTTTCCGAGGTTTCTCGCCCTGCAGTGAGCGAGGTTGTTGAAAAAGAACCACTCCAACCAACCGGAAAAGAGTCTACGCAGCCTCCATCCCGCCCACAAAAAACTAGAAATATTTTTAAAAAAAAGCCTACGAACATTCCCGGAAAATCCAAATCGGCAGTCAAACCGGCGGCACCAACGCCAATACCTGGAATAGAAGCAGAAAAAGAAATCAGGCCCGTTCAGGTCTCAGAAGAGCAGCAGAAATCAGACACTGTGGACCAAATCTCATCTTCAATGAATCAAGGTGCCTTCTCCAAGGAAGTATACGACCTAGCGAAGCAACACTTCCAGCATGCAATTCTCACTGAAGAAGAGTTTATACAAGTGCATGATGAGGGTGAGGAGGATGAGGGCGAGGGAGAAGAAGAGGAATCCAAGGTAAAAGACCATCGTGCTGATTACAAATCTCGTCCGGTGCTTTCCACGGAAATTGCAGAAAACGCTTCTACGTCTCCAATGACCGCACCCAAAATGTTGTTAAATGAATTGTCGGATGATGACGATGATGATGCCACTGTCAACATGTCTGAACTCAGAAATGAATACCATAGGTTGCGGAACCGTCTGATTCAAAAATCCGGCGGTTTCAAGCTAACTCCACATGAACAGGAAGAGGAACCCGTCGGAGAGGATGGGAATCCGATCAAAATGTCTAGATTCAAAGCTGCCCGGTTATCCAACCGTAATTTATGAAAATGTACTAATTAAGACTCGACAGAATTGCCCCGCAGGCGGCCTTCTTTTCTAGAAAAGAAGCAAAAGCACTCACCCCACCCACTATATACACACAATTCAACGGGACCTAAGAGATCTTCAAAAAAGCTCTCACTTTTTGAAGCCCCTCTGGTGATGATTCAGTCACACGTCCCAAGATCAACAACCAGACATGACCTCTAACGCATTGTCTTGTTTCGTCTCACGACTCTTGTGTTCGTTTCTCATGTCACATTTTGTACTGTGCATGTGCTCAGGTTGCAATCCGATACTACTATTGAGCGGATGCAAGCTCTAAGCACCAACCTAGCTATCCATAGACTCTGTTCCTGGCCTAGACGCATCCGCCCGGATCGTCAGAGGACCGAGCGCGCTTGTACGCGTTCCGTGCCTGAAACTGTAGCCGCAGGGCCCGCTGCCACCGCCGCATGGGCCATCAACTATCGGACCGGCGGGCCGGCCCAAATTTTTTTTTTTTTATTTCGGTTGGGACTTATGTGACGATCCCCCTTTTTGGTCGTATTGTGGGCAGTGTTGAGTGTGTGTGCGTGTGCGTGTGCGTCCGCTAGTAAATCATCCTCATCACATAACACACAGGGGCGTCAAGACACTCTCGGGATTTTTTTTTTTTTTTTTTTTTTCACATCTTCATCCGTACTATTCTCCACTGTGTTTTCGGACTGAATTGTGCTACAGCTGCGCACCAGTGTCAAGCTTCTGGGATTTGTTTCCAACCAAATGTATTGCCTTTGGCTCCATTAACCACTACATTTTTGCGCCTAATATCAGCCTACTTTGGTCATGTCCACTGACGAATCTTCTTTGCCGTCTGTGTTGGACGTGCGATCCCGATGGGAGCAGATAGCTAATGGGGGTGGACACTCCGAGGAGGTCAATACTGAGAGGAGTTCGACTTCAAAGTCATATTCCGGCCCTGCCACAAGTCATCGAGGATACGAGTCCTCGCCAAACCTGGTCAGCAGAAGTATGAGCGAGACTGGTGAGTTCGCCTCTTCCAACACGTCTCCAGATCTTCAGAACGAGAATCATCCCCAGCCGTCCAAACCCAAGCCTATCGTTGCACCCAAACCCGCCAGATTGAGTTCAAACTTTGGCGCTTTAAATTTGCACGATAAGCAACAACCTTCACAACCAAATCAAAATCAGAACCAGAATCATCATCCGGTAGTGCCGCCACCACGAAAGATCAAGACTCCAGACATCACCCTATCGACCGCCCCTTCGTCTCATCATCATGCTCCTCCACCTCAGCCGCCTCCTCCAAGGAGTACTACCCCGAGATTACCTTCCAATGCTTCTTCTCCGGCGCTTTCAACGTCGCCTAGCGCTAATCGACCAATGGCGCCACCTCCACCGCCTCCTTCTAGATCACCCGTTTCTCGAATTGAAACCCCACAATCCCTCCCTCCAAAACAAAACGGTGCAGGTGGTGGTAGTAGTTTGGCGCCTCCCTCAACCACAAGTTCTCCGGGCGGTGGTCCTGTGACTCCACCAACCGAAATGAATCACCAATACGGCTATTTCCATCCGAATGTGTCGCCAGGCAAGCTTGCGGCCTCGCCCGGTTCGCCAAATCCAAATTCTGCTGGAGTGATGCCGCCTCCGCCTCCCCCTCCACGAGGAACAGTTTCCAGTCCAGCCGTTTCCAGCCCCTCGATTACGCAACAGACTAGCATGTCTCAGGACAACTTGGTACCGCAACCTCCACAGTTACCGCCTAGACCCAGCCGATCTGTCTCTCCGCAGCCACCAGCGCCACTGGCGACAATTGAGCAACAGTCATCATCAACAGCTCCGCATCCAACTCCATCGCAAATGCAGCCACAAGCACAACCACCACAACAGCCACAACAGCCACAACCACCACAAACTCCGATAGGAGCCCCGTTGCAACCGGTCCTGAGCCGTTCGGACGACGAGTACGAACCAGCTCAGGACACTGGCGATTGCTATCCAGATTCATCTCAAGCAAACCGTCGCGCTCCAATCTTCCAAGGCGTGTTGGACAATGTCACTTCCAAGTCTGAAGTCAAAGCCGTGGCAATGCAGGGAAAGTATCTCTGCGTGTCGGGATTTAACACAGTAATCTATGATTTGGAAAGCGGTGAGCAGGTATGGTCTCTACAGGCCACCGATAGCACAAAAGTCACGGCCATCGGATTTAAGCCAGACGAGCAAACAATCCTCTGGCTGGGAACCAAAGATGGACAATTGTGGAAAGTGGATATTGACCAACCTGGGAAAATCATGTTTAAACGTCCAAATGTCCATCTCACCCCCGTCATTTTAATCCAACGCCATGGTTCCACCACGTGGACCATGAGTGATGATGGTAAACTCGGGGTGTGGGAAGGTGACGTCTCTGAAACGCCCAAAACCTTCCGTGCGACCCCCAATTTCAAGGCATACACGGCCGTTGGAGATCAATTGTGGATTGGGCGGAATCGTCAAACTAACGTGTATCAACCATCCTCTGATCCTAACGGTCAATTCTTACTAACCCCCCGGCCATTACCGTCCTTCAATAACCCGTCCGGGAGACAAGCCGGTGAATTCAGTTGTGCCGGTAGACTCAAAACCAAGCCCGATTTGGTCTTTTTCGGGCATGAAGATGGCTCCATCACAATCTACTCTCAATCGAAAATGGCGGCACTCGAATCCATCAACGTGTCCATACACAAAATCACTTGCATTAGAGGTGTTGGAAACAATTTATGGATTGGATTGAAAAACGGCAACATTTTAGTGTGTGACATTTCTCACAAGCCCTGGAAGGTAACGAAAGAATGGAAAGCGCATGATGGGCCCGTTTCGGCAATTCACTCAAATGATACCTACTTGACGACATGTGGTGCGTTGCCGGTGGTATCGCATTCAACTGACTACTGCGTTAAAGTCTGGGATGGTCTCTTGAAGCACGATTGGATTGGTAAGTCTTAATTGGACATTTGTTAACTACTCGAATTTACTAACCAGTGACTGTGTAGAAAAGGATATGAATCAGCAGGTTGAGCGATTTTCGACATTTAGCGAAATCAGCGTGCAGCTGGTCACCTGGAACAGCGGGGCTGCCAAACCAAGTGACCTTGAAAGTAATAAAGTCGATAACTCCTTTTTGCATGACACTCTGACTGGTTTTCAGGGTAATAATAATGGGGCTGATGTTATTGTGTTCGGGTTTCAGGAACTGGTGGAGTTGGACAATAAGTCTGTCACGGCCAAAACAATGTTTTCCAAAAAGAAGAAGAACGATAAAGACATCTCAGTAAGCTCCCACATTTCGCATCAGTATAAAGCTTGGCAGGACCGGCTATTTTTCGCTATTTGTGATTCTCTGAATGAGCCATACAAACTGGTTCATTCCAACAACATGGTTGGGTTATTCACTTGTGTATTTATTAAAGAATCACTCGTTTCACGAATGAGAAGCGTTCAATCCTCATTTGTGAAGACTGGGTTAGGTGGTCTGCATGGGAACAAAGGCGGGTTAGCTGTTCGGTTGATTATTGACGATTCCAGTTTGTGCTTTGTCAACGTTCATTTAGCAGCTGGCCAGTCAGGAACTATGCAAAGAAACAAGGATATTGAGACGATCCTGGAAACCCAATTTTTGGAAGATGTTGTCAATACGCGGTTAACTGGTAAGGGTATTTTTGTCAATGGCGGTGATGGCACAATGATTCTTGATCACGAAACCTGTTTTTTCTCCGGCGACATGAACTATAGAATCAATTTGCAACGTCCACAGGCAATGAAAGCTCTTCAAGATGGTGATTTGGAGCAATTACTTTCCAAAGACCAGTTGATTGATCAGCTCAACAAAAACCCGAGCATGAGATTACGGGTGTTCCAAGAAACCCCTATTAACTTCTTACCAACCTACAAGTTTGATCCGGGAACTGATCAATATGATACCAGTGAAAAGAGGCGGGTACCGGCATGGTGTGATCGTATCTTTTATAGAGGTGGTTCAAGAGTTACCCCGCTTAGTTACCAATCCCACCTTTGCAGGGTGTCCGATCATAGACCAGTAAGCGGCAGTTTTAAAGTTCAGGTCAAAACTATAGACACAAACGCCCGCAGCGAAGCATACAAAGCATGCTTGTCCCGATGGAAAGAGCATCTAGAACATGCTGTGGGTGTTTCCCGTTCGACAGCGACATACGAGTAATAAATTAATCTTTTCTCCGTTCAATAACATTACATTAATAATAGGGGTTGAGTTGGGTATGCAAATGCACAGAAATATAGTCGTTCATTGGCATTCTGGTTGTATCACAAATTGTTATCAACTTTGCGAGCTACCCACCCTGATAATTTGTATTTGGCCGACCACAATGATTGTGGATCGCCATTATAGCTGTTCTCACCATAGAACTCGTCTAATATTTCCCATTGGCCGGAATCTATCAAAACAGACTTGAGTTCTTCAAGGGAGAGTTCAGCTTGTGGGGCAGTGCCCCATTTCAGCGGACCAAAGTTGATCCAGATGCCGCCGCTCTTGGTCGCGTCATAAATTGCATCTAAGAAACTGAAAATATTCTCTGCTGTGTCAATGAAATATAGTGTGACAATAGCGTTGTAGGTTTCAGATAACTGGGTGAAATCCCCGTATTCAAGTGTTAAATTTGGTAGCTCTTGTATACTCGTATCAGGAACCATTATGGGCCGCAATTGTGATTCACGACTTGTCTGATGTGAAAATTCGTGAATAAACGGGTAGATGGTATACTTTTTGTCGGGATATCTTTTCAATAAGAATTTTGCAGCCATATCCATCAGCATGGAATACTCTACTGCAGTAGTCATGTAGCCTTTACTAGCTGCTTCGTACGCAGCCCTCGCTAACCCTGAACCTGGGAATAAAACAGATGGCGGATGGGACAGATCATGATTCGGGACAAAATGATATAATCGTTCTAATGCTGGATTAAGCAAACATTGTCTATTTTCAATGGTCTCGTCAGACCAATCTCGAACTAAGTGCTCAAGAATTTCAATAACTCGAATATTTCCGATGGATGCAGCAAACTGTAAGTCATAATAACTCACAGAATGGTGTGTTTTGGCATATTCCGACATTTCCGCAAACACTCGTCCGTTCTCCAGTATCTTTTCTGTTATGGCCTCCAACCTATCCAAGTATCCAGAGTTTATAGCCAGCGCGCGATGTCGGGATGGCATCCTATTAAATAGTCGTCGTTTGCGCTGGACTTGCTCCAAGCTCCGTGATTCGTAATTCTCTAGGGCAGAGATGGCATTTATCAACGCCTGCCGCTCAGGAGACATGGTGGGCTTGATATACTTCAGGACCATGGCTGAGAACCCCGTGTTGGAGAGCATGTCAGTGGTGATCCCAAATTAGAGCTCCATCACCAAATAGTTGCGACGTACAACTTTACAATGTGTGCATAATGCCGACACCTCGTTCGGTAGAAGCACGAGGTATTGGTTAGTATTGAAATGTATGTGGAAATGAATAGAGAAATGGTATCTTTTTTTTTTTTTTTTTATGTTTAAAGCGCGGATATGGAGAATTTCCAATGAAACCATAGGTGGCGCTGTGCGGCTTGGGTGGCTGAAAGTGGCTTATGCAGAAAAGTGAGAGTGTGTTAATGTGGGCGGCGCATTAGCGAAGCTGTTGGAGACACGTCGTATTTTATAAAACTGTGGCTAGGGTATTAATAGTAAGTTAATGTCCGATCTTCATTGTATAAACTAATCTGGTAGTTGTCACAGTTGAATTTTTTTTTTCTTTTTTTTTTTAAATATATATTTCGGTAACACTTGTTCCTGTATTTGCGTATCCTGGTCACTCGAAAGCTAGTTTTGTTAACTCGATTCATTAGAAGACTTAGTGATGTTCCTCAGTATCGATTGAGTCAACGGTCGATTCTATTTCATGTAACCTTTAAAGATAGATCTTTGTTTCAGTTCAAATAACGTACGTTCCTCGTCATAATGCTATAAAGATCTGGACCACGTGATTGCGAACGAGTATTAAAGTTCTCGGGGTTGTTTATCGTCGCACAATGCCCCAGAGACACCGCTCAGGGTACCACTTTTTGGATGAACGGATTGACCTTCGAAGCTCCAGTTCCTCGAAAGTCGCGGCGCCGACTGATGAGAGATGTTGTCACCGGAAAAGCCAAAAGCAGGTATGCGGCGAAAAGGATGCTGTGGAGAGGCCGACGGCGGAGATTCCTGCCCATACGGCGAAGAAGAAGGCGAAAACTATTCCGAAAGAAACAACTTGAGCCTGAGCAAACCAACCTTCACACGATATTAACCTATCTGGATCACACAAGTCGAGCTTTCCGACGCATTCATCGAACAGGTCATAGATTATTATGGTTACATAGACGAAGCAGTCGTAAGAAGATATTTCTAAGTTTCGAGTGGTAAAAAAAATTTATGTACAAGTTTATTGGCGTTGAATCACCATCACCATCCAAAAGCTTCCGTATGCATGTATATTTCCTGGCATTGTGATGACGGCGAAAAAACAAGACGTTGTAAGCTTGCTGTTACATTTGATGCATCGTTCCGAACACCTTCGCATCCAGAGGAGATCACAATAGCCTTCTTTCCGAAAGTTGAGCTCCAGGATTCCAATTTCGACTTAATATCGGCTCTGGAATATTCAACCGTGATTGAAGATGGAAGTTGAATTTTTTCGTCAGAAATATCTGTTCGAGAGGTGACATGCAAATGAAAGTCTAGAATCGATGGGTCTGGTAACAATTGCATTGAATCCTCAATATCTTGACGGAACCATTCAAACGCTTCAAGATTTCGAACAGTCCAGAGTACTTTAATCCGTTTGGTTGAAATGTTACCGCCATTAGACAACTCCAATGCCAGGAATTTGACGAAAGGAATGAGTGCAGTAGCTCCAGATCCGCTTCCAACAAGAACCACATCATCAAATGAAGTAACATCCCGGTCGACACCACCATATGGGCCATCCCAAAGAACCTTATGTGAGTCCCTCCTGAGTTTATCAGCCGCTTGTTCGAAAAGTGTCTTTGTGAACCCGTTGTAGGGTCGTGCTACAAGACGCAACTTTGTAAAGCCCGAATCAGCGTCATATTCTGGCACACCAGCGATTGTGAAAGGATGATTGGAGAGCGGTTGAATTGACAAAAATCGAATGAACATGTGCTTACCTGGCTTCCATTTGATGTCTTGGAGCTTGGTATAAATGCTTATTTCAACAGCTCGATCGGGCAACAATGAGAGGTTTGCAACATCATGGACAAACCAATCCCCACGAAGCTGAAGATAGTTGGTCTTCTTAAAGTACCGGTATAATAAGCCCGCACCGTACACGGCAATAGTTCCATACAAATAAGCCCACGATTCCAGTGCCTGGTCATCATGCCAAAACAAGACACCCAAATATGCTATTGCAGTTGGCCAGTGAACATGTAAAAATGCTTCATAATAGTAATCTCTAATCGTTCGAATCGAAAACAAGCTCAAAATTGCCAACAAAATAATTGCAACAGTTCCCGAAATGTCATACGTATCGTTGACGTAGAAATGTTTCAGCCAGCCAGCGCCTCCTTCCCACACCGGCTGAACCAAGAATGGGATAGTGTGTATCAGTGCCAACAAGAACGAGATCCATGCCGTGGTAGAGTGGAAAATGTTGAGTTTTTCGTAGCTCACACCAGTAAGAAGAGTGACCACATTCGACTTTCCCGAAAGGGCAAAAATCACCGGAGTCAGTGCATTGGACATTAAACCTGCTCGCACTGCCAATGGAGGACTTCCAAACTTGAAGCAAGTTCTATACCAGAAATGAGGAATAAAACAGACGCATAGTGAAAAGATTAGAGCCGCAACAATGTACAAATTTACACCAACTGAAGAAGGTAAAATTGTCCAGGTCGTGACCACTCGCGGTAGTCTTCGATATCCAATGTATCGACAGAAAGCAGTTAGCGACGGTTGCAATGGGATATAGAGCAGTTTTGAACTTGACTTGTATCTTCGATCAGACAGATAATTGAGCCCACGCTTGACCATCACAATGAAGACTGTGACGATCACAAACCACATGGTCCATCGAGCATACTTTGTGCTGTCTTCCCATTTGACCATGGCCTGGGATTCTTTATGGCCCATCTCAAAATGGTCAGACCCAATGTCGAAACAATTGTATTCGACACCGTTTTGGACTCGAATATTACTCATGGCAGATCAAATTGTTAATCACAACGATCAGATTGGTTCATGTGTCTGTCCCTTTTATATATGTCGGCGTCTGGTTGAGCCCTTTTATGTGAGCACTTTTTTTAGGCCCGCTCTATGCACGACGAGCGCCGATCGACAAGGGACTGCACGAGGCTGTCATAAGACGCCAATCATACAAACAAACAACTCCTTACCCCTTTTTAACAGCTATTGACTCGTTTATTGTATTCATTCGTCAAATTGTACGAACCCATGAGAAGCCGTATCATCCTCAGGGCCTAGAGCGGGGTATCGAGCTGAAAAAACGCGCAATTTTCAAACTTGAAAAAAATTGCTCGTAATGTGCTCAAATTATATTGCCGCCGAGCGTTCGAGCACATAATAATCAGCTCAAATGCGTTAGAGCGTTAAAACGATTGTTAATCAAGAATTCATCCGAACATAGCAATTCTAGGGCCTGAGTCATTGTAACGGGATTTGAGTAGAAATTGCAAATATATATTCTTTACTTCACTGTTAACTGCCAAATGATGGCGCTCCCCATTGTGCACACTTCTACTTCACAAGCCAAATGCTTCAGTGTGAAGATAAGTATCTTGGCAGGTCGACGACGAGGAAAAAATGAGCCGCTCGAGAGTTGCTGCTGCATTAGACGTGGTTCGGCGTACGCCCTCACTTCCCGAGGTTATTATGATGGTTCGCATGACGAATTCATGGCTCTACTATCATGCTTTCGCCTTTATGACGGTACAAGAATACTCAATTATAATTGCGAGTGGAAGGATAACTTTTTCATTCCTTATCATGTTTACCAGTAGCTTGCAGGTCGTTTGCAGCATTGATGGATCTGGTAAATGTTCGAATGCCTCTTCAATTTCCTGCCTAAACCATTCGAATGATCCAATGTCACGTATAGACCACAACAGTCTATTCTCTTTGTAAAAATATGGGACCTATTTGATTAAGTCCTGGATCAGCAGTTTCATGAACGGCATTGTTGCAGCCTCTCCTGTCCCACTGCAAAACAACATCATCAAAGGAGAACATATCTCATTCGCATCCGCCATACGTACCATCTCATATGCCCTGTGAGAACCTTCTTGGTCTTATCATTGGCGTGTTCAAATAACGCTCTGGTGAATCCATTATGCGGTCTTATAATCAACCCTTCGCCATAGATATCCCGAGCTTCGATCATACTCGGGCGCTCCGGCAACCAAAAAGTGGTAATTTGAACATTATTGAGTGTTCAAAAATCGGAACAAAATGTGCTGCCCAGGACACAGCTGTAAAACTCGCACTTGTATGAAAAAATTGGCTTCTACAACTTGTCCTGGTAAAATAGTCAAGCTGGCCAAGTCAGTCCCAAACCAATGTTCTCTCAATCGCAAGTAGCTAGTTTTTCGAAACCGACGGGGAAACAACCCAGCCCACAATACGCAGCCAGAGCTGCTCACAAATATGATCAAGAGCCGAAATCATTCCCAGTGTGTCTGAAAAAAAAAAGCCGGAGGACTCAATTGTTGTGGACGTGTGGAGGAATGAAACCGTTTCATAAAACCTTTGTCTTATTCCTTGCATTGAAAAAAAGGCACGATATGGAAGAAGTGCCGGCAACTGGTGTTGCTGAATTATAATAGTTGAACCGTAGTCAACAGACACCGCCTTCCCAGGCTGGTTGGGTTAAATTTGGTACACAATGCACAAGAACAAAGAATAGAACCGTTCAGGCAGGCGGTATGTAGATGATGTTTAGCTTTTCATAGCTCACCTCTGTCAACGCCGTGACGGTATTGAATTTCCCCGATAGCGCCAAAAATGGCAGGAATTATCGGCAATCAATGCTGCATTTTGTGCCAAAAATGTTTTTCCAAATTTATAGCACGATACCAATGTTGTGGCATAAAGCACACGCAACAAACCAGTACCAAAAGTAATCCGAAAGAGGAAGGAAATAATGTGAGAATAGCAACATATTTTGGAACCCTTCGATGGCCAATGTAACGGCATGTCACAGTGAGCCTTGGTGACAGTAGGGTTTTGCGGCTTGTGGCTTGGACCTATATCTTCTATTAGAAGCCCAATTCCATAAACAGTCCAATAGTTGAGACGAAAAAATATGCCGTCCATCGACCGTACTTTGAACTCTGTTCCGTTGGAAAACTTGCTAGTGGTTCTTTTTCGTCTGTTTAAAATGGCCGGCGCATATTGCTAGACAGTAGTAGGCGGCTCCGTTTTGGAATCGAATATAATGTTGCGGCCCAGTGCTTCGGAAGGAAGCAAAAGGTCCGTTTCAATGTACGTTAGGTTACTTTAAAACTTGCCACTTATATAGCTGTTATGCATAGCCGATATTATACGTTTTTCGAAACCTGAACAATTATGTTCATATCCATATACACATATGTGCATATGAACAGATGTTTATATGGACCCACATTTGCTAACTTTGAATAAATTCAAATTATTGATAACACATACATATGCAAACCGAAATGGTTATTCACTCCCCCCTTATCCAGAACAGTAATAACCATCGGCAGAAACTTTCCACTACCGAACGTATGCGTAGCCTCCATATCCATACCCTGAACTGGCACCGGTCCTGGAGAGGCTATCGGCGCCGCACAAAAATCTTCACAAAGGCATATGACCAGAATTGTGAGCCAGAAACACCTAATTTCAGTCATGGATGGCCTGCGCCTTGGCTGAACGGATTCCGATGAAACATGCAATAAGCGATCACCCTTTTTTGGAAAAAGATCAAGAAAAGTCGGGTATAGCCAGCCCACAACATGATCGGACAATTTACCCGCTGGTGGTTGCTCAACCCACTTTCCTCCATTGAACACGCAAAATTGCGTCTTTGCTGCATACTTCCGGCACTCTAATTATCGATACTGTGACGAGTACAACCTCAACGCCCCTTCAAACCTTATCCGGTTGCCTACTCTTCCGCTTCCGTTTTCCCCAGGGCCCCGTCGGACTCCGAAACCTCCATCAGCCGCGCTTAAATCTGTAGTGCGCAAGATCCGGGGCCACGTCGGTATGGCGGCAATTTCACAGTTTCACGCGACGGAGTCCGGGGAACACACCCAGCATATATATAGCCCGAGGTATTACACTCTTTCCATTTACTTAACACACCCACCCCACATATATATATTTAGAGGATAACCAAAAAAAGAAGCCAAAAATGCTCAGCAGAGGATTGCGCACAGCTGCTCGACGTGTCAACGTCAGACAATTCCACAGCACACCAAGTGCCATGAAGGCACAGTTTGATTGGCAAGATCCGCTTCGACTGGATACTTTACTGACTGAAGACGAAGCGGCAATCTCCAAGGTTGCCAATGAATACTGTCAAGAACAGCTCTATCCACGAGTCTTGGAAGGCTACAGAACTGAAAAATTTGACAAGAACATCATGAAGGAGATGGGTGAATTGGGTCTGCTCGGTGCCACTATTGATGGGTACGGTTGCCCTGGTGTCTCTTCTGTTGCATATGGTCTTATTGCCCGAGAGGTTGAAAGAGTCGACTCTGGTTACAGATCCGCCATGAGTGTTCAATCTTCCCTGGTCATGTTACCAATCATGGAATTTGGTACCGAAGAGCAAAAGCAACGATTCATTCCCAAACTCGCCTCTGGTGAGCTTATCGGTTGCTTTGGTTTGACTGAACCAAACCATGGATCAGACCCTGGTTCCATGGAAACTACTGCGAAGCCACATCCTACAAAGAAGGGAGTTTACGTTCTTAACGGTGCAAAGACTTGGATCACCAACTCCCCAATTGCCGACGTTATGGTCGTGTGGGCCAAATTAGACGGCCAAATCAGAGGCTTTGTTGTTGAACGATCCAAGGTTGAATCTGGCCTAGACACTCCAGCTCTCAAGAATAAGATTGGTCTGCGTGCATCCATCACTGGTATGATCCAGATGGATGGCGTTGAGGTTCCAGAAGAGAACATGTTCCCAGAGATCAAGGGATTGAAGGGCCCTTTCACCTGTCTTAACAGTGCACGATACGGCATTGCCTGGGGTACTATGGGTGCTCTTGAGGAATCCATCAACCTGGCGAGAAACTACTCCTTGGAAAGAAAGCAATTCAAGAACCAGCCATTAGCCAAGTACCAATTGGTCCAAAAGAAGCTTGCTGATGCCCTTACTGATGTTACCTACGGTCTGCAGGCCTGTCTGCAAGTGGGCCGACTGAAGGATAACAACCAGGTTGCGCCAGAAATGATCTCCATGATCAAGAGACAGAACTGCGACAGGTCCCTCCACAACTCTCGTGTTCTGATGGAAATCTTTGGTGGCAATGCTGCTTCTGATGAGTACCACATTGGTAGAATCGTTCAAAATCTGTGGGTTGTTCAAACCTACGAAGGCCAAAGTGACATTCACGGACTGATCTTGGGTAGAGCCATGACCGGTGAAAACGGCTTTTTCTAAAATATTGTATAATTAATGCGCTCTAATCAATTCGTATCCAGAGAGGAATATTATGTTCTATGCGGCTTTTGGTTGTAGTATGTACGCCCATTATTTGCGGAGGTGGATTGACAACGGTGATCATCGCTGCAGCTTCTACACGTGCATATATACACAACTCGATATTCTGAGTTATAGGAATCACCGTACGCTGGTAACGTTGGTATACATATGCATACAGCGAAACATTCCCTTGGTTAAACGACGGTATTTGTTGTCTATTTTCTGGAGGGAGCCAATACTATATCAAATGCGGCGTATGGCTGGCGTTGCGATAATGTTTAGTGTGACATAACTAATCTTGACAGATCTGTCAATGCTAAGATAGCGTGTGAAGCTAAAGGTAAAACATATCAAACAGCAACGGGTTGTGTTCAACAGTTGTCGTCAAAGGCACGACACAAGTCTTTTGTTTTAATTCTATTACAGCAAGAAAATGCTTGTCGTAAAATTAGTTGTTTCTCACTGTTATGAACCCAACAAAGTGGCACAACCATCTCCTTCCTCCAGTAACGCCGTAGTAGTTAAACAGTTATTCCTCTCGCCAACACTTAGCTGCGGGGTACATGATGCATTCTCGTGCAGGGTTCTTAAACCAGAACCACAAACACACAACCGGTCTTTCGCAAAGGTCTGAGAGAATATATTGGAATAAAAAACAAAGTATTTCTTCTCATTCTCTTCAAGAACTACAAATACTCCTCCATAACAACTGTTTTCACTCAGTCTGTTTAATCAAAGCTTTAGTCCGGGTCCTTCCCGTCCTTTACTGATTACAAATCACGCTGTCATCAATACTCCAGGAGACGAGCACAACCCTGGCACCCCCTCGAAGATATAACAGTATTACGGAGTTCCCTTCCATTTTATAATAAAGTCGCAATCCATCTCCAAGTGTGCATTCGCTCTCTCTCAACTCTCATCTGTAAAATAACAATTTCCGTGGGGCTCAAGGGGGTTGTTTCAATACGAAGCTCGAAATTTTCTCCCAACTGCATATTGACAAATTAGTCTGAAAGGAATTTGGTTGGTATGGGATTATATCGGAACCTATTCCTAGGCGGAGGAGGAGCAGTAGCTGCTCTTCGAGGCAGCCTTTCCCGTACTCAAGCCAAACGGCCGGTAGATTTCCTATCGAATGGGCTGTTAATGGTCCGACACCACACGACCAAGACCGGCGAATCACCTTTTGGCAAAAGAATAAATCCGCCGTCCTGTCAAGACAGGAAAAGGCCTACAAAAAAAAAGCCTGCGTATGCACCATATTTAGCATTAACAAAGCCACGGCTGTCCTTTTTGGTCGTGCTATCAGCAATGTCTGCATATTCCCTAGCACCGGACGAAACGAGTCTTTCACAGCTCACCTTTTTAACAATCGGCACCAGTTTATGTTCTGGCTCAGCTAATGCCATTAACATGGCCAGAGAATATGTTTTTGACGGTATGATGAACAGAACTAGGGTGAGACCTGTGGTCCGAGGGCTGGTAAGTCAGAAACGAGCATTTTTGTTTGCTGGCGTGAGCGGCGTTCTTGGTGTTGTTGCATTGTACTATGGAGTCAATCCTACGGTAGCCGCGTTGGGTGCTGCTAATATCGGATTGTATGGTGGAATTTACACAACTTTGAAGAGAAAATCAATTGTAAATACTTGGGTGGGTGCTATTGTCGGGGCCATCCCTCCGCTGATGGGCTGGGCGGCCAGTACTGGTGACTTGAATGAACCGGGCGCATGGACTTTGGCAGCCTTGTTGTATGCATGGCAATTCCCACATTTCATGTCTCTCAGTCATTTGATCAGAGATGAATATCGACGGGCTGGTCACATCATGGCCTGTTGGACGAATCCTGCTCTCAACGCACGGGTAGCATTACGCTATTCCGTGTTGATGTTCCCAATATGTTTTGCAATGTCCTATTACGGAGTCACTGATTGGTATTTCCTGTTGGATTCTGCAATTCTCAATTCTTGGGTCACCTATGGCGCGTATATATTCTGGAAGGAGATGAAAAATGTCAGGTCTCCGGTTAGCACGTCGGGAGCGAATTCGCCAGCCGCAAAGGTTCTCTTCTGGGGATCTGTCTGGCATCTTCCTGGCGTCTTGGTCCTGGCAATGTTACATAAAAAGGGCCAATGGGATTGGCTGTTTGGCAAGACTGACGAGGAGGAGTTTTAACTTGTAAATAATTTAATCACACTACAATCACTGATCAATGGGATTCTCGATGCGATGGGATTTGACAAAACAAAAACAAAAAAAAATCATTAGTCCAACTACAAAACATATCGGAAATTAGGATTCTCTGAACCGTCAGGGAGGGTCTGGTTCGAAGAGTTTAGATTATCGTCAGTGTCCTGGACCTTGCCGTATTTCTCATCGAGTTTTTTGTTCTCAAACATTAAATAAATCCGTAGACAGATGGAGCAGACTGTGACTAAAAGAGACATGCCCATGGAGATGAAAAAGCCTTTACGGTAATAGGGACCTTCGGATGCTGGGAAAATTCGAGTGCCCAAGATTGGGCCGCATTGCCCAACCACCATTGTGATTACCATACCAATACCTCGTTTTGATTCGGTGCCTTGATTATTACTGAGCCAGGAAAGGGTGATCGCGACGCATGGGAAAATGCCTGCAGCTGCCAAGTACACTGCAAAATACTTCACTCCGGTCACGTCACAGACAGCCAAAATTAAAAACCCAACTGCACTGATGAAGGACAATGTGGTAATGACAATGCCTCTTTGCATAAATTTATCTGAGACAAATGCTGATGTCACGACTACAATTGCTGTGAAAAAGTAAGGCGGTGCAGTTAATCCTTGAGCATCAATCGAATTGTACCCCATGCCCTTGAGAATCACTGGAAGGAAAACCGGCAAAGACGCAAACGACACGTTGATTCCAAAGTACATAAACATTGGGAAAAAGTTCTTTGGATCCAAAATTGCCAAAGCGTTCTCACGCCAGTTGACCTTGTGTGATCGCTCAACAGAGCCAGTTTGCTTAGCCAGACGTGAAATTGCAATATTCTTCTCATGCTCGTTCAAGAAGTAGCATTCTCGTGGATTATTTGGAAGAACCCAGAAGCCAATAACCCCACAGGCAACGGCGGGTAAACCCTCGACCAGGAAAAGTACTCTCCAACTTTCAATTGACAGTTTATGCATAGTAATGCCATATGCAAGGGCACCAGCAAAGCAGGATGCAAGCGGTGCGACGGCCATGAAGAGCCCAATTCTCCAGGCAATTTCGTGGCGATAATAGAAGAACGTCAAATAGTACGGCACCCCAGGTCCAAATGCCGCTTCAAACACACCCATGAAGAATCTCAGCGCCATCATTGTAGACCACCCTTGTGCTGCACCGGAACAGGTTGAAAATATGCCCCACGATATCACCATGACTGGAGCATAATACCGTGGCGGGAACATTTTCCAAAATAACAGGCAGAATTGGAAAATAATGTATGAAATGTAAAAAATCGTCAAACACCATTCATACTGCTTATCCGACATGCCCAAGTCTTCAGACATGCCCGCAGCATTGGCATTCCCAATGTTTCCTCTATCCAAAAATGCCAAAAGATACAGGGCTGAGAGATATGCAAGAAGATTCATGTCCAGCTTTCTGATGACCTTCTTCTCCTCCTCCGGACTGTACTCATAATGGAGGGCCTGATCGGTCTTCTCGGAGACCTTGATGCTCTCGACATCGGCTTTTTCGTTTTCCACTCCACTCATTGGCCTTGAAGAAGTCCACCTAAAAAAAGACGCCGAGTTTCTCTTTTATATATGTGTGCGGGGGTGCACGCTGACTCTTTCTCAGGTGGCGGTTGATCAATCGTCGATCAGTGCAACTTTTTCTGATTTTTTTACCCTGGTCAGTACTGCGATGTGTAGCGTAAATATTCGTGAGAATTGTGACACACAGTTCCTCACACGTATATGTGTACATATACTTTACGAACGAAGCAACAGACAGGTTGCTACTACTGAAGTGTAATGCCCATTCATCTCTCTCCGCAAAGCTTATTTCGGTTATCCTCCGTGGGGAGATATCGCCGATATCGGAGCCCTCGGTCCGTCCCCCATAGTACGGACACCAATGCACCGTTTCGAGACTGTATCAGCCGGAAGTTTTGGCGAAATTGTTGCTCCGATACAGCGCCAAAGGAATTAGTGTTTCTGAAAGTATCTAATCGATTCTCCTCAATCTAAGGTGGTAAGAGTTGCGATATTCAGGCGATCCTGATAAAGATGGGTTTCGGTTACGCCGATATCGTGCGGTCTTCAGCCGTACTGCTTGATCGCCCCGAATCATGGCCCTCCTTCTCGACAGAAAGATTGCCTGATTGAGCGAAGCCTTCTTCTGTGTGCCCCCGCAGTGTTTCACAGAATAGCTTTACCGGATGATCCCCCTGCCAAGATAGCCGTCCAACCTCTCTACACGGAATTAATTGTGGTTAGTCAAAACGGTGGGCAGAGCTTTACAGCGCTACGCTTTGTTTCCGATTGTCAACCCGCTCTGGGACCTCGAGGACAATGGGGCGCGGTATTCCCTGTGGACGACTTCCTTTCAGAAAAGGAGCGAAAACATTCCGGTGCCAATCAGCGGAGGCACTAGAATCCTCCGGAGGGTTCATATGCTAGAAAAGAAGCAAAAGCACTGACTTCCCGCAGAGCTACTTTTTTTTTTGCTTCGTTTCGGAGAAAAAAGAAGCCGTCGGAGGCAACAAACTCGCCAGAATGTCTACGGTTTATGTCCTGCGGGTAGCCACCAACCCCTAGAGACTAGAACATTCCAGGGGATGTAATGAGCCCTGCGGGCGGCCTTCTTTTCCAGAAAAGAAGCAAAAGCGTTCTGGCCTCGCAGAGATACCTTTTTTTGCTTCTTTTTCGGAGAAAAAAAGAAGCCGCCGGAGGCAATTAAACCCCTAGGACGACTACGGGGATTGCTTTGTGGCGGACTTCTTTTCTAGAAAAGAAGCAAAAGCGTTCTCCTGGCAGGGACCTAGTAACTTTTTCAGAGATATCTCTTTTTCGGAGACGAAGAAGCATCTGGAAATAATCAATCGGCAATCTCCCTAGAGAAGCGGAACCACACCTAGTCGGACGTCCGAGGAACCAAACGGCAGTTAGAAACGAATGATCGGATCTCCGTTCTCGAGTGCTCGGAGTATAGGGATACGATCAGAAGCAGCTTCCCACACCTCTTTGCAAAGCACCATGCCCTTCGAACCAAGAGTAGCAATTGTGGGCGGCGGACCAGCTGGACTGGCTCTGGGGGTGCTACTGCGGAGACAGGGAATAAACCCAACAATTTATGAATTACGGAGCGAGCTGACCTCGGCAGAGCTGGCCAGGCCGTCTGGGATGCTGGACCTGCATGAAGAGTCTGGTATGAGGGCCATGCGCGAGTGTGGACTGTGGGACAAGTTTGAGGCCGCTCTTGGCGACTGTTCTGAAGAATGTCGCGTTTTGAACCCTAGCGGAGAAGTGCTACATACAGACGAGGGCGGCCTCGAGCCCCGGCCTGAAATAGCTCGTAATTCCCTAACCAGTTTGCTAATCGAGAGCTTTGGTTCTGATCACATCAAGTGGAACCACAAGGTCGCGTCTGCGAATAGCGTGTTGAATCCCCAGACGGGCGCACAGGAGATTACGCTGGATTTGGAGCCTAACGGAACGGCCACTTACGACTTTGTTGTGGGCGCTGATGGGGCTTGGTCTAAAATCCGAAACATGGTGAGCTCTGTGAAGCCCTACTACAGCGGTGCGTTTATGATTTGTGCGTTTGCAACACAAATCTCGGCAAAATTCCCAGATTTGCATAAACTCACTGGTTATGGGACCTTTCAGGCATTGGGGCATGGTAATGGTATCCTTGCCCAATGTGGTCCGCACGATTCTCTCAGAGTATATGCGGTTGTGAGCACGTCATCAGAGAATTGGGCTCGGGAGGTTGGCTTTGAGAATAAATCTGCAGCTGAAGTGCAGAAAATTCTTCTCAGTGATGCTGCATATTTCGCTAATTGGGGCCCTGATTTAAAGGAACTCGTCGCCACAGTATTTGGTGAAAGTACCAATGAAAACCCTGGATCCGTTGTTGACATTTTCCCACTCTACATGCTTCCAGTTGGGCATCAGTGGGAACATCATCCTGGAGCAACACTGATTGGCGATGCTGCGCACCTCATGACTCCATGGGCAGGGGAAGGAGTCAACCTTGCTTTGTGGGATTCAATTAACCTCGCTGAGGTATTTAAACGAGTTCCCCCTGTGGATGATGCAGATTCATGGCGGCGGGAGTTTAACAGCCATATTCAGAATTTTGAGCAAATTATTCTCGCTCGGGCCAAAGAGTATGCACAGGAAACGGATGCAAATCGGAGAATGTTTCTCGCAGAAAATGGCGGGGAGCAGATGGCACACATGTTTAAGGTTGCCTTTGGCAAGGTGTAGGGTTCCTCTGTTCCCAACTCTTACACAACATTTATAGCCTACTCAGCTTTGCGGCGTTTTATTATAGACCTGTGTTGAAAACTAGATTAACGATATATAACTACAAATCCAAGGTATGCATATTATGCCAAAAATTCAATTTCCCATTACCATAGTATTAGATCTCCGCAAATCCAACGGGTGAGAAGCTTTATGCATAACGTTGTCGGTTCCTAACACCACCAGCCATTATATACACACTATACTAACCAGTCGACACTTATAGCCCAAGGCAGCTCCTATATTACCATATGGCTCTTCATTTATCTCTAATTCTGCTATAGACTAATAATACCTCATGCACGTGACACACGCGGCTCATGGTTAGGTTGCAGGGGGCGCGGCGTTCTCTGCGCGAGTTTGACTTCGCGTGTTATTTTTTCCAAAAACAGGCGCCGGCCAGAATCGAAACCTTCGAATCATGATGAACGCACTCTACATACCTATTGTCCCTGGATATGACCAGGGAATTTGGCGACAGAATCGGTCGCACAAGCTCAAGCCGAGAAGTGCCAAGCCGGTTGATCGCCGACTGAGTCGAAATTCACCCGTCCACGAAGGCCAGTATCCAAACGAGAGTTTTGTGACCTTCAGCAACAACAATCACAGTCCCGGAGTCGATTTGGCAGACAAAAGCACAAGTCATTGGAATGGACCGATGGATGTGGACGAATATGAAGCGGCGAGAGAGCGACGTTTGAAATCCATCCGTACGTTTGGGTACGAATATTTACGCCCTCCGGGGATTAACAAGACGATGCAAGCGCTTTTGGAGGAGAATGAAGAATTTTCAGATGCCGGTACGGAAGATGAAGAGATGCAAGAAGATATAGGCAGCGAGTTTGATGTTGTCGAGGACCAGGAGGATATGATGAACAACGAGTTTGATACCCCTCTGGAGAATGCGCCCAGGCAACAACATCAGCATCAACATCAGCAGCAGGAGAATGGTGTTGCTGCTGCAGCTGGTGATGACGAAGAAGAGCAGGAGGAACAGGAGTTGGATCTGGATGAAGCCATCCCAGAGGCGGAGGATAATGATTATGAGGACGACTACGATGAGGAAGAGTATCAAGAAGGATTCATGGCGGAGGAAGAGTATGACGAGCAACAACAGGCGCAACACGCACAGGAACAGCAGCAACAGCAACAACAACAGGAACAGCAGCAGCAGGAGCAACTCGAGCAGCTGCAGCAACAGGCCAGTACCACTATACCCGACGAATCGCAATACGGTACAGGCACGTCCACAGTAGATGAAAGATCTGCTACGATCAAAAAGGTGGTTGCGGCGAACAATTCGCGATTATCCAGCGGCCTTATCGAAGACCTCTCGGCGCAAGAAGACACAGCCGACGGGGAACAGGAGGCAGAGCTCTTTTTTGAGTACAACACGCACAGAACGGAGGACCCAGTGGTCGAGCAGCAGCCGCAGAAGGACCAGCAAGAGGAGAAGAAGGAAGAGGAAGAGGAAGAGGAAGATGACGACGAAGCTGACATGTCCTTTGAGTAAATATTTATTTAGCATTTCAAGCATTCCAACGGTATCATGACGTATAGAAATAAACGATTTATGGCTCTATCCTGAGCCATCCTTTTGCGAACAAGATCTTTGGGGCGTGTCTGCCCTTCTTTTCTAGAAAGAAAGCAAAAGCACCAACAAATTGGCCTCGCAGAGCTATCTTTTTTGCTTTCGGAGGCAACAAACTCGCCAGAATGACTACGCTGTATGCCCTGCGGGCAGCCACCAACCTCTAGAGACTAGAACCCTCCGGGAAATGTGTGTGCCCTGCGGGCGGCCTTCTTTTCCAGAAAAGAAGCAAAAGCGTTCTGGCCTCGCAGAGCTACCTTTTTTTGCTTCTTTTTCGGAGAAAAAAAGAAGCCGCCGGAGGCAATTAACCCCCTAGGACGACTACGATGATTGTCTTGTGGGTGGACTTCTTTTCTAGAAAAAAAGCTGCCGGAGGCAGAGAGCTTCCAGCCAAGTGCCACCAAATGAGCACCGAACAATTGCAAATGAAGCTTGGCCAACAGTGCCCATATAAGCCTGGGCCGTTCTCATAGGGTTCCAACCCCATTCTCCGCGTTATGAAAGTTCCGCTAGTACCCGGCAGTTGCCGAAAAGTCGGGGTTCTCGGTTTGCTGTGGAACATCGTCGCATCGGCCGCAGATCTTCCAACTTCTCCTCACCACATCCGCAACGTTACAATGCCAGAAGACCGCGAAGTGCTGCCCAAAAATTTCAAGCCCACCAATTACAACCTGTCGCTGTACGACATTGACCTCGTCCAGCACACGTACAAGGGGACGGTGGTTGTCGACTACGACATTGAGACTCCAGACGATGCTGTGTACCTCAACTACCGCGGCGAGCTCAAGGTTCTCGGCGCCGAATTGGAAAACAACGTCAGCGTTACGGACATTTCGTATGACGAGAAGACCGAGACGGTCAAGCTTGCGCTGAGCAACAAGCTCCAGGGCCCAAAGACCAAGGTTACGCTCAAGTTTGAGGCCAAGGTGGAGAACAATATGGCCGGGTTCTACACCTCCAAGTACAAGGACGCCAATGGCAATGATAAGGAGATGTACTCGACTCAATTCGAGTCCACCGATGCCAGACGAGCTTTCCCATGTGCCGATGAGCCCAACCAAAAGGCCACGTTCGAGTTCCAATTGGAAAAGCCCCGGGAGGACTTTACCGTGTTGAGCAACATGCCAATTGAGAGCGAAAAGAAAGGCGCCAACGGCAAGACTGTTGTCAAGTTTGAACAGGCGCCCAAGATGTCCACGTATCTGTATGCGTGGGCCATGGGGGAGTTTGAATACATTGAACGGTTCACCGAGCGAGAATACAATGGCAAGAAGCTTCCAGTTCGGGTCTACACCACTCCTGGATTGAAGCAACAGGGTGAATTGGCCCTGGATAGCGCAGTGAAGATTCTCGACCTGTACTCCAAGGTGTTTGACATTGACTATGTCTTGCCCAAATGCGACTTGATTGCAGTCCACGAGTTTACCCACGGCGCCATGGAGAATTGGGGGCTCATCACCTACCGTACCACTGCCGTCCTTTACGATCCAGAGACCAGTGACAGTTCGTACAAGACTAGAGTCGTCTATGTTGTTGCCCACGAGTTGGCTCACCAATGGTTTGGTAACCTCGTCACTATGGACTGGTGGGATGAATTGTGGCTCAACGAAGGGTTTGCCACTTGGGTCGGCTGGTTTGCCGTCAACAACCTCTATCCAGAATGGGACGTGTTCTCCAGATTTGTCTCTGAATCCGCCCAACAGGCTCTCCAATTGGACTCGCTCCGCGGATCTCATCCAATTGAAGTTTCTGTCCGGTCTGGTGCAGAGATTGACCAAATCTTTGACTCCATCTCCTACCTCAAGGGCGCATCTTCCATCAGAATGTTGAGCTCGCAGCTCGGCGAAGACGTGTTTTTGAAGGGTGTCTCCAAGTACCTCAAGAATCACGCGTTTGGCAATGCCAGAACTACCGACCTGTGGAATGCCGTCTCCGAAGTTAGCGGAAAGAATGTTGCCGCAGAGATGCTCAACTGGACCAAGAAGATTGGTTTCCCTGTGATCACCGTTGACGAGTCGGACGAGAACATCACCGTCCGTCAAGATCGTTTCTTGAGCTCTGGCAATGTGTCTGCCGAAGACAACTCTGTTGAATGGTGGGTCCCATTGGCTATTTCCACCGGTCTCCACGCCACTGCCAAGTCCGACGTTCTCCATGCCAGACAGGGCGTTCTTCACAGTGTAAGCAAGAACGAGTTTTACAAGTTGAACAAGGATCAAGTTGCTCTCTACAGAGTCAACTACCCGATCAACCGATTGGTCAAGTTTGGTGATAGCCTTGATCAACTCTCCAACAAGGATTTGGTTGGTCTGATCGCTGACAGTGGTGCTACTGCTTCGGCTGGTATTGGCCACACTGAGGGCTTTTTGACCTTGCTGAAGAAGATAAGCACTTCTGGTAAGGCTGACTACTTTGTTTGGAGCGAGTTGCTCAACCGTCTCGGATCGCTGCGTTATGCTTTCAGCGAGTATCCAAATGAGTCCGTCCGAAAGGCCATTGACAAGGCTGTTGTCGACATTATCTCGCCAAAGCTCAGCGAATTCTCGTGGGATGCAAAGTATGACGATTTCCTGACTAACCAATTGAGATCGTCCTTCTTCCGCACTGCTGCAAACCTCGGTGTGGAAAGTATTGTCTCGGAGGGTCAATCCCGTTTCAAGAGGTGGATTGGCGGAGACTCGGCTGCGCTCGACCCAACCCTTCGTGTTACTGCATACCTTTCCATCATGAAGTATGGCTCTGGCAGTGATTTGGAACAAGCGTACCAATTCCTTCTCAAGGAACTCACTGACTCCAAGTCTGTCGACGGTAGAGAGTTGGCAATTGCATCTCTTGGTAGAACCAAGGATCAATCTATCATCAAGAAAAACTTGGACATGTTCTTGAACGCCGAAATTGCCGTTCAGGATATCCACTCGTTGGTCTCTGCCATGAGTGCTAATGTTGAATCCCGATCTCAGACTTGGGAGTTCATCAAGGCTAACTGGGATAGCATTCGCAAGACTTATGGCTCTAACATGATCATTCTCGAACGTCTCATGAGACTCGTCTTGAGCAACTTGACCACGGAACAGGCCTACAAAGATGTTAATGAATTCTTCAAGGATAAGGACCTCACTGGTTTTGATCGTGCTGTCACTCAAGCCCTTGACGTTATCAAGGTGAGATACCAATGGGTTGGCAGAGATGCTCAAGCAGTTGAGCACTGGCTCAAACAGGAAAAGTACCTTTGACTAGCTACTACTCGTTTATAATCTAAATCTATAAGTAAAGATGTGTAATTAATGCTGTGTCTAGTTCTATGCCGTTAGAGATACAGTCATTGAATAATCAGAGCTATGTATAGTGTCAACATGTCAGGCTTTTGCAGTACGAGCCCGTGATACTGTCATCTCGTCGACCTTGGCTTTTTGAAGACCAATAGCCGGAACGATCCACTCACCACAGGAGCATTTAGAACCTTGCCAGTGGTATGACCCCACCTTTGCACTACACTTTGGACAGGCAAGTTTACCCTCTAGCTCTCCCTTTTCGAGTTCATCCTTCATCCACGTCAACGGTTCGGTAAAGAATTGAGTGCATTGTGTCCGGTTTTCATTATGCGCGAGTAGAAATTTTTGGCTAGACAAGACCTGACGGCACTTCTTGCAACGCAGCTCGGTGGATCCATCAGACAACAGCTTTGGGGTCAGCAAAATGTCTCGTTTTGTTTGGACATCGCGTAAGAGAAGTTTTGGAGTCTTTTCCCTAACTTCAATCAGCCGGTCCTTTGGAATCTCCCTCAGACCAATAGCTGACTCATTCCCATCATTGGTTTGAATGATCAACTCAAACTGGTCCCACGACGTTGCATGGTTAAATAGTCTGTAGCACAGCTTGGATAATAGGACAAAGGTGGGATCATCCAACGGCTTTTCATTACTAGGCTTGTCTTCTGAAGGTAGCTCAGGAATGGAGACTCTTCTAGTGAATTTGGAAGATTCCGCTTGTTGCTGTAATAAGAGCATTCTATATTCTGGTCTATCGGTGGAAACTTGGAACCCACAATTAAAGTAGACTTGAAGCTGTTCCAAAAAGGCCGAGTTCGGATTAACCACTTTTCGCTTGGACTTGAGGAACTCAATCGCCTTATCCCTATTCCACAGATATTTCTGCATCAAATATGCACAGACCACTGTTGCCGAGCGTGAAACACCTGCCATACAGTGGACCAAGATTCCTCCGCTCTTCAGTCCTTCATCGATAAATGAATTAGTCTCATCAAAGTACTGCATAATGTTCTCGTCCTCGATATCATCAATATCGATCCTCTTGGTCACAAAGTCGGCTGAAATTGCCGCATACTGCATCTCCACCCCGGGTATCTCTGGTGTGATAAGTGAAAGAATATGTGTCACATTATCCCGTTTCATCGTCTTTGAGGCGCTGAGCGAGGCGATAGCCCCGAGCCACAGATTGCCATCTATTTGGTTCATCGCCATCGTATGCTTTTCTATAAGGTGGTGGTGGAGGCGAAATCAGAACACGGAGGGGAAGTATTTAAACCTGTATCATTCGAACCTCGGCTGCATCGTCCCCACTGCAATTTTTTTCTCGGTCCCCCATCACGGCACATGCACGCATATGCATGTGAACCCTAACCCACGAGGATTGATAAGATAAGCTCCGTGCGGCTTTGGAATTTTTGATTCAAAATAATAATACAATAATAGTCTATAGAAAGGAAACATGTCCAATTATTGTCATTGTGGTAAAAGATTAAAATCAGCTAAAAAGGGGCTCTCTGAGGACAAAGTTGGATGTTGGTTCTGCGTTAGAAAGCTAGCACCGCTTCTCCGCGCAGCGGAGCCACCTTTTTTGCTTCTTTTCGGAGAAAAACGAAGCCGCCGAAGGCAGCTAAACCCTCCGGCGGTTAGTATGCCCTGCGGGCAGCCTTCTTTTCTAGAAAAGAAGCAAAAGCACTGGTTTGTCATATCTCTTCTCGCTCGGAAATGCTTGTCAATTCCCGTTCCAATGCGTTGATGTAGCGGTCTAAAAATAACCGGGGCTCCACAATTGGCAGCCGGATTGGCGAACGATCTGAGAGCCAATATGTTGCGGGGATTTCGGGGATGTCAGTTTTCTTGGTTAGCTGTATCATTTCTTTCCATTCGTCAAAAGTGTATGTTTTATCGGGGTCCTGGGAAAAGTCCTCCAATTTTGAACGAATGCCTGAACACAACGAAAGCAGATGGGAGCGATCAGATTCAGTCTTTTCCGAATTGTCACTGTTTGGTAGCGCACTCTCGTCAGCGACGCCATTGGTCTTTTCTGGCTTTTTGCTGAGGAAAAAGTTTCCGAGTATGTTTCCACCTTTCAAGAGTTCTTTGAATAAGGTGTCGCCTAAACTGGAAACAAGAATTGTCATAAGCGGGATTGCACCCAGGGCCCAGACAATGAAGAACGGCCGTCCTCCAGCTGATTTTGGCGCAAAGTCTCCATAGCCAATGGTCAAGAGGCAGAGCGACGAGAAATACACGGCTTCGAAATAAGTCCACTCATCTTCGAGGAAATAAAAAACCATTGATCCAAGTAGTAGGAAGATGAGAAAGGATGAAATTGATACCACAGCGGATGCAACCTTGCTGTGAGTCTCTACCTTATTGTGAACCTTCCGCATCGTTTCGAACCCATCCTGTTCCGGTCGCATTGACCGTGCAATCCGCTTGCCATATTTCCGTGCACGAGCTTTTTCGATGCGATGGAACTTTAATGCTTGCCCACCGGCCTCTAGCACTAACGACCGGATAGTTGTAACAATCAAACCTAACAGGATGACACCGATAAAGGCATATGGCAGGCACAAAGCACGGCCCAACGAATGCTTGGGCACATTATCACCCAGCCCAACAGTCGTAATCGTAACGACACAATAATAGCAGCTGTCGCCAAACGAAAGCTCCAACACACGTGAAAAGACTCCACCACCAATACCGATCCATACCATCAACGCGACCGTCTGCATCATAAAGCTTCGCTGGTTCTCGGTCAAATTGAATGACGCCTCGTATTGTCCTGCCAGATGACCAATCTCGTTAATCAGAAGCAGCGTGGCATTGATGAAATACAAGATACAAGTAATGAGGGCATGCCAATACCCCTGAGATGGAGTGTACACGGACCCCGATCCGAAATACATGTACCTCGTGCATATCAGCAAAATCAACAGCAGCACACTCGCAACATACCATCCGCCAATACTAATGGTCTGGGACAGATTGTACCTGATTCTCTGGGCAAAGTTCAGAAACAGCGAAATGTTTGCGCAGCAGCCGAAAAACAGCGACAGCGAGTTTAACGCAACTACCCAATGAAAGTCTGGATGCTCGCTATGCCCCTTATCCCTCCACGGATCCACCAGGGCCACAATAGAGTTGAGATTGGAGATGGGACCCAACGACGCAGCGATGATGGGGAACGAGTTTGAGATCATGTACCACCGCATGAACCCGTCCTCGCCCGGGTCCATGGCCAGCTGGCCCGTGAGCCGAGACGCGAGCTTGCCCGTGACGAACCGGGAGTAATTCTCTATGGGATCATGCTCAGGACGGTGGTTCTGTTCGACCATGTCCAGGAACGACGGTGTGTTGGGAGTGAAACATTGCCAACCTCTCATGACGGCTGGGCACACCCACCGCCGTATTAGCCCACACACAAGATCGGCGTCTCCTGCATAGAAGGCTGGGGTCAAGAGCAAGGGTTCGGATTCACTTTTCGAGGCTGGGTTGGGTGTTTTGGCAAATATGTAAATGTTGCGGGTAAATAGACAGTCTCGGGGTGCTGATAGTGTAGATAGTTTTATATATAGTCGGAGTCGATAGGTCAAGCATGGACGATAACGACTGGTATCCGTAGGCCAGATCATTAGCTACTGTTACGTCGTGATTGCAGTGGTCTGTACCTGTTGAGAGTCGCAGGAGCCTACGAGATACTGGCAGCAGATGAGTCCGGGGAGTAATAGACAAGCTCTCTCTAGTTGATTCAAGCAGCGTCCTTGAAAGCAAACGCTCTGCTGTCATTCATTGCCTGTGTCAACAACATGGCATCTCAATTGTCTCCGGCAGAATCAGTGTCCAGTGCTTTTGCTTCTTTTCTGGAAAAGAAGGCCGCCCGCAGGGCATACTCATCCTCCGGAGGGTTCTGGGTGCGTAGCCTCCGGCGGCTTCTTTTTTTCTCCGAAAAAGAAGCAAAAAAAGGTAGCTCCGCTTCGCGGAGAGTGACCAGTGCTTTTGCTTCTTTTCTAGAAAAGAAGGCCGCCCGCAGGGCATACTCATCCTCCGGAGGGTTCTGGGTGCGTAGCCTCCGGCGGCTTCTTTTTTTCTCCGAAAAAGAAGCAAAAAAAGGTAGCTCTGCTTCGCGGAGAGTGACCAGTGCTTTTGCTTCTTTTCTGGAAAAGAAGGCCGTCCGCAGGGCATACTCATCCTCCGGAGGGTTCTGGGTGCGTAGCCTCCGGCGGCTTCATTTTTTCTCCGAAAAAGAAGCAAAAAAAGGTAGCTCCGCTTCGCGGAGAGGCGGGCCTCAGAGGTAATGTTTGTTAAGGTTTCGATCAGTCTTTGAGCCAGCCTAAACCTAAACGTGCTGCTGCTCTGATCCACCATAAGGTTACCACCACTCCAACAATATCTAAATCGAAACTTTGACCAACATCTATCCACCACAATGAAGAATAACGCCAATTTTTAGTCAAAAATAAGGAACCGTCTCCACGCACATCAGATGATATATTTTACGTCTGATGTTGCCTAACCTCCTCTCCCCCGACTAATTACCTATCTTGCGACTGACAGAACACAACCATTCTGGCTGAAGCCGGATATCGCCTCCATATCCTGTGTCATATGCACTCGCAAAAATACAACACCAGACCAAACCTACACCACTCACGACAACATCCCACGATACGATAAGCAGCAATTCCTTAATTTTCCGGCATCCCCTCCGATTGTTGAGGGATTACGCCCCCACCCCAAGCACACAAAGGCCGGAGCTTGCTACTCCTCGCTCATATCCGGCCAACCCTTTTATCGCTCAAACGAACTAAAAAATTCGCTCCATCACACGTTACTTCCCCAACCGTCTGATCCTGCCTCCACGTGTCCCGTAGCCTAAATCGAGCATATTACATGTAAATTGCCCCAAAGCATCCCATTGACGTGTCCCCGCATTCCATGCATCCCAGCCCCTTTCCCCGAAAGGAAGCAAAAAAAATAACGCACCGCCATTGGTCTGCCTCCGGCGGCTTCTTTTTTCTCCGAAAAAGAAGCAAAAAAAGGTAGCTCTGCTTCGCAGAGAACCACCACTGCTTTTGCTTCTTTTCTAGAAAAGAAGGCCGCCCGCAGGCCAGACCTCACCCCCGTGCGTAGCCTCCGGCGGCTTCTTTTTTTCTCCGAAAAAGAAGCAAAAAAAGGTAGCTCTGCTTCGCAGAGAACCACCACTGCTTTTGCTTCTTTTTTAGAAAAGAAGGCCGCCCGCAGGGCAGACCTCACCCCCGGAGGGTTCTAGCTCTGGGGCTTCTTTTTTTCTCCGAAAAAGAAGCAAAAAAAGGTAGCTCTGCTGCAGAGAGCTTTTGCTTCTTTTCTGAGAAGGGGCAATGAGCAGCCGCGGCGTCCGACGGTCGCTTGACGCTCGGGTTTGGCCACAGATCCAAGAAGGGAATTCTTCCGCCCGGATCATTGGGTCACGACGGTGGGGTGGCGCTCCTTTGTCGCTGGACTTGGCCGAACCGCACCAGCTCAACCTGCTCTTTTTTTTGCTCGCACACTTTGGCCAGCAAAGCACCACCTTCTCGCACCGTCGCAATTACCGCACCCCGTCTTACTCGGTCTCCAGGTTTTCGCCCTATCGGAGAGACACGATTCCCGAGTAACGCTCTCATCCGACCGCCGCACGCGATTCTTCCGTCTTCCGCCCGCGTCTCCACAAAAACCGCTGACCCGGGACCCACCTTTGGGCGCCACCGTCCGCCAGACCTGCGACCGGTTTGACCCGGTCCTGGACCGAGCCAGGTAACAGGGTCCATCGTGAGGAGAAGGTTTGCCCGCAATGGGGTTTATAAAGCAAATGGGGTGCTCCGTTTTTTTCTCCCTCTTTAATACTTCAACAAAGCATCCCCAGGTACTCATTCAACATGACCGTCGACTCCTCCGTGTACTCGCTCCCCTATCTCGAGACCCCGCTGGTCCCGTCCCTCTATCTGTCGGACAAAATCAACGCCAAGGTCCTGCTCAAGCTGGAGCTCTGCCAGCCATCCGGCTCCTTCAAGTCCAGAGGGCTCGGGAACCTGGTCTATAGAACGGTGTCGTCTGCCCCCGAAGGATCAAAGTTCCACTTCTTCTCCCCCTCCGGCGGCAACGCCGGCTGTGCCACAGCCTACGCCGCCAAACTCTACAACCAGAAGTGCACCGTGTGCGTGCCACGCTCCACCAACCCGGTGATGATTGAGCGCATCCGCAAGACGGGCGCCACGGTCATTCCCCACGGCGACTTCATCGTGGACTGCCAGAAGCACATCAAGGAAGTGCTCATGCCGGCCTCCGAGGAGCCGGCCGTGTTCTGCCACCCCTACGACAACGAGCTCGTGTGGGAGGGCAACTCCACCATGGCGTCGGAGCTCGTGGCCCAGTTCCACGGCAAGAAGCCCGACGCGGTCATCTGCTCTGTTGGCGGCGGCGGCATGTACAATGGCATTGTCCAGGGCTTTGAACGTCACGGCTGGGACGACGTGCCCATCGTTGCTGTGGAGACGGAGGGATGTGCGGCCCTCAACATGTCGATCAAGGCTGGCGGCAAGCAGATCTTCGTCGACAAGCCCAACACCATCGCCACGTCGCTGTCCACGGTGTCCATCACCCGCGAGACCATTGATTACGCCATGAACGTGCATCCGACCCACTCCACCGTGGTGTCCGACGCCGAGGCCGCCGAAGCCTGTCTCCAGTTTGCCTCCGACCACAAGCTCCTCATTGAAGCCGCATGTGGCACGGCTCTGGCTCCCCTCTACACCAAGCAGATCAACGAGATTCTGCCCGACCTCAACGAGGACTCGCTGGTCGTGGTCATTGTCTGCGGCGGGACCTCCGTTTCGCGCGAGATTCTCGAGGGCTACGCCAAGCGCTTCAATCTCGGCCACATCCACTTTTAAATTGTGTTTTTTTGTTCTCTTGCATTGTTAATTTATTTAATAGACTAATCCTCTCCCAACAGAAGCCGCCGGAGGCTACGCACCCAGAACCCTCCGGAGGATGAGTATGCCCTGCGGGCGGCCTTCTTTTCTAGAAAAGAAGCAAAAGCAGTGGTGGTTCTCTGCGAAGCAGAGCTACCTTTTTTTGCTTCTTTTTCGGAGAAAAAAAGAAGCCGCCGGAGGCTACCCACCCCCTAGAGCTAGAACCCTCCGGGGGTGAGGTCTGCCCTGCGGGCGGCCTTCTTTTCTAGAAAAGAAGCAAAAGCAGTGGTGGTTCTCTGCGAAGCAGAGCTACCTTTTTTTGCTTCTTTTTCGGAGAAAAAAAGAAGCCGCCGGAGGCTACACACCCTTCTAGGCCCCATTATGCCCCGCACTGGTGGGGCTACTAGGCGATGGGTCGACTTCCGCGTTAGGAAATATTATTTGGGGTGCAGAGCGGCGTCTATTGCGAATATAAAAAGGGACCGATTTCCACTTTTTTTCCCTTTTTTTTCTTCCTCTCCTCAGAGGCGATGATACGTCTCTCGCTGATCCTAACGGACATCCTGCACACACTAGCCAGCAGTCTTCGGACAATCCCCTTAGTACGTTGCAGCGCCCAACTGGTCCAGCGGGAGATGTGGTCTGCTGTCTTTTATGGCAATACGAGCCACCGACCCTCCTGATCTTGTGCATACACAGCGCCGCAGTCTTCGGACACCAATTCTTGTCCCTGTGCACTTGTGATGGAGAGTCACGGCTCGAATCGCCTCTCTGCTACTCCTCAGGCCTCATTCTTACGACTAATTGCGAGAACCTCGGACCTTCCACATTGTGCGCACACACAGCCGCAGCCGTCTTCGGACACCCATTCTTGTCCCTGTGCACCAGTGACGGAGGTAAAGTCGGTTCAAATCGCTTCCTACACTCGTCTGGCCCACTCTTACCACTACTAACTGTCGAGACAGGCATTCTGCTAAGGCTAGTGTGTCACATCCTTAGGTCGGTGCTCATCAGCTCAAATGAGCCACCCGCAGCGAATACAACCTGCCGGGTATGGCGCTGTCCTGCGGACTAGCCAATGGGTCTCATAGAGGCATCGTCACTCATCTCCTAGGTGCTCTCGGGCGTTTGCCCTGCGGACGGCCCTCTTTTCCAGAAAAGAGGCAAAAGCACTGGTCACTCTCCGCGAAGCGGAGCTACCTTTTTTTGCTTCTTTTTCGGAGAAAAAAAGAAGCCGCCGGAGGCTACACACCCCCTAGGACCACTGGGGTGAGTATGCCCTGCGGGCGGCCTTCTTTTCCAGAAAAGAAGCAAAAGCACTGGTCGCTCTCCGCGAAGCGGAGCTACCTTTTTTTGCTTCTTTTTCGGAGAAAAAAAGAAGCCGCCGGAGGCGACGCACCCCAGAACCCTCCGGGGGATGAGTATGCCCTGCATAGACTTCAGGGTGGTTGTTATCGCGATTAGATGAGCCCGACACATGCGGGGACGCCGCAGCAGGTCGATTCGCGTCGAACATCAATAATAAAACACAAAGCTCTGTGGATACCTCTATAGTCATAGGACTGGCTGTTGATGACAATACGCATATGCCTAGCTATGTGTAATACAAAGTTGAAATGGATTGAGTACGCGGAGAGGTAGCTTTGTAGATATTTGGAGGATAGCTCATGCATTAAAAACTCCAGAGCTTGCATTAAGCTTAAAACTTTAATATACGCCTACGTGCCACTGCACCCAATACCGCTGCTGACGATACAACTTGCTAAAGAATGAGCATGATACGGGCTGGCTCAAAATGTTACATCACGCCCCTCCCGGAACGGTTCCAGAACATCGTTGTGAATGGAGGCAAAAGGCTGGTTTTCCCCAAAGAGCTGAACGACATTGTTGATTTATCGGTGTTTGATTTTTTGAACCACTGCGATTCCTCTGCCCAGTTTTTTCAACGCTGCAGAGACTGTTTGAAGGCCGCGGGGATCTCCGCAGTAGACATTGCAATAGCAAGGGACCCTGATTTTTCCTTTTTACGAGTGCCGAAAGTGAAGCAAAAGCTTTTGGAACCCCGGTGTAGGAATTACTTTACCATGAGTAACTGGAATGACGTGTACGAACATGCCGGAACGAAATGGACGCTCAATGGCCTCAAAAAGAGAATTTTAGAGGACCTGGACATTCCCGACAAACGATTCATCAACACCGTCATTTCCTGTACCACGGTTGACATGCTGGAGTCCAAAATGAGCCACATGATACTAGTGGCGTATCTCCACGGATGTATCCCTGCACGACTGAACCAGGTACTAGCGATGCAGAACATGGGGCACCTTGCCTCTTTCTCCGACTTGGCCGAAATTTACAACTACATTGAGGGCCGGTCGGTATGGGGTGAAAACATCAACTCGAGCACCACTCAACTCTGCGATAGTCTGGTGAAACTGGCCCATACTTCTGTCGACCAATACTTTGCTCCCGGGTACCACTGGGGTGGCCATTTGAAAGATATTTCCGCCTTGTACTCCTCCGCCTACGACGAAGTTCTCCGGTCCACCAAGGGTAACGAAGCAATACAAATGGAACAGGCCCTCACGTTCAACGGACTAAAGTGCATAATAAATTTTGCCAATTACTTGGACTTCTGCGATTTGCTGAGGCGGAAGATTCCCTTCCTCAAGGAGGCCGAGCCGTATGTGATGGCCTGTAACAGTGCCACTATTTCAACGTTCCCCTACCGACTTTCGGCTAGACAATTCGATGGCCTGATTGGCAATGTCGCGAGTATCATACATGAGGAGTGCAGGGATATTACGTTACCGGCAAGTTCTGTATCTATAGACAACACGATTATGTAGATCAGTTTTAGTCCGTTTTCCCATATCCCCGGCAGCGCTTTTTTAACCTAACGAAGCAAAACTGAATCGTCGGCGCGGAGAAACTTGTGCCGCGGCACTTTAAAACAAGCCTTCCAAACGTAATACCTCCGGAGGCGCTTAGCCACGCAGCTTCCTGTTTCTCCTAAAGGGAGCAAAAACGGTAGTTCATTGGCAGCGTTTCTGCGTTTTTGCGTTTTTTCTCCGAAAAGAAGCAAAAAAGGTGGCCCCTCTTCGCGAAAAGAGCCGCGACTGTCGAGGAAAACTGAAGCATCGCAATTGCGAAATACCCCGTATCAGAACATTGTCGGCGGTCTGGAAGGTCAGAGATTCAATGAAAAAAAGAAACGTCCACATTTTCGGACACCCGAAGCAGCCGTGCGGCGCATTGTTTTTAAAACCCTGCATTCCGGAGCGCCGAAGGGCCGCCAAAGTCCCAATCAGCCGCGCAAACACGCACTTTTGTATGGGCGGATGAGCGGCCAAAGTCGTACGTTTTGTAATCCACCGGCAACTCTTTGGCCGACGCAAAAACTTTTGCGGTCTTGGCTTGGCTTACCAACGGTTTAGAAACAACCTGCGGTACCGAGGTTTAACAAGTGTCTCGTCCAAGTAAAGAGAGAAAATGGCCCTAGATACGTTTTTTTGCACATTTTTTTTTTTTTAACTATACAATGAGCATTAATCTGGCGCACAAAATATACAGCGCTGACAAAAATATTTTGAACAATGCCCCCAGAATTGTCGGAAAAGGTGCAAAGCTGCTGGCGATAGCCGCGGTACAAAACTGAGACCATCATCGGCGATCTACCATCGGTCCTTCCGCATTAGGAAACTACGGAGTTCCACCAAATTTTTCCGGGACCCTTAGGATCCGGTTGCAAACGAGTATAAATAGAGGCTGTTTCCAGCCGTTGAGTGTCCACTATTCATTCACAGCTTTCCCATTCATCCATTTCACTACAATGAACTCTACCTCTTCTAGTGACGTTGAGAGTCAGAAGGACCATGACGATGTCCTTCAGACTCCAGTGCCTATTGATCCTGGTCGAGCCACCGTCACGATGGGTGGCTCTCGCGCAATCCCTCCAATTCCATGCGAAAATGAAAAAGATTACATTGTTGATTTTGACGGCCCTCAAGATCCAATCCACCCATTCAATTGGGGTACTTGGACAAAGACCGGTGCCTGTGTGGCACTGGGGTTCAGCACAATGACCGTCGCCTGGGGGTCAGCTATTTACGCCACTGCTATCCCAGAACTGTCCATGACTTATGGTGTCTCCACTGAAGTCACCACACTTGGCATCTCACTCTATCTTCTCGGTTTCGGCTTCGGACCTGTTGTGTGGGGTGCGGCTTCGGAGAACTATGGGCGAAAGCTTCCAAGTTTACTCTCGCAGTTGCTGTTTACTTGTTTTATCTTCGCGGTTGCTGTTGCTAAGGACTTGCAGACCATCATGATCTGTCGTTTCTTTGCTGGCTTCCTCGGCTCGGCCCCGTTGTGTGTCACTGGCGCAATCTTCTCCGACATGTACGACAACAAGTTTCGAGGAATTGCCCTCGTCGGGTTCATGTCCACCGTGTTCATTGGGCCAATCGTCGCTCCAGTCGCTGGTGGTTACATTGCTGCGTCGTACTTGGGATGGCGTTGGACTCACTACATTACTGGTATCATGGGCGGGTTTGCTCTCGTGTTGGTTGCACTCTTTGTCCCGGAATCCAGCTATCGAACTATTCTGGCCACCAAGGCCCACAAATTGAGACAAGACACCGGAAATTGGGCCATTCACGCTCCAGGTGAGAATGAAAAGCTCGACATCAAGGGCACATTTGACGTTATGGTTCTCGGTCCCCTCCGTCTCCTCTTCACTGAGCCAATCATTCTGCTCATTTCAGTTTACATCTCCTTTGTCTATGGTATCTTGTACCTCTGTCTTGAGGTCTACCCAATCATCTTCATGGAAAAGTACCAATTCTCTCCTGCTAACGCCCAATTGCCATATCTGGGTGTTCTTGTCGGTATGCTCATTGGCGGGTTCTACTTGATTTGTCTCGAACCTCGATACTTCCGCAAGGTCATTGCGAAAGGATACAAGCCCGCTCCAGAAGCTCGATTAGACGCACTCATTTTGCCATCAGTCCTGCTTCCAATTGGCCTCTTCTGGCTCTGTTGGACCGGTAACTACCCAGAACATGTCCACTGGATTGTTCCAACCATTGGTGGCGCCTTCTTTGGTTTCTCGCTTATTGGTATTTTCCTCTGTGCGCTTACCTACGCTGTGGAGTCCTACTTGCATTTGGCCGCTTCCGTTCTAGGTGCAAATGCATTTATGAGAGCATGCTTTGCAGCAGCCTTCCCACTCTTTGCCCGACAAATGTTCCACAACATGGGTGTACAATGGGCTGGTACGCTACTTGCCTGTATTGCCATCGTTATGATCCCCATTCCAATTCTTTTCAGGGTCTATGCCGAAAGGCTTGAAAGAACCATTAACAAGAAATAGACTATAGAAACCTCCCCTAGACTTAATCTTAATATTATTTATTTGCCATCGAAATTAGCGCCAGTGGTGACGTCTTTTTCTCCGAAAAGAAACAAAAAGATATGCATAGCTCTGCGAGGCTTCATCTGTGGCATAGGCATATCCCGTGAGGCAATATGCATGTGCCTCTTTAGGAAACCTAATAGCGATGCGGCGTGTGGCGCAGAAAAGTATAAAAGGGCGATCAATTTTCCACCTCTTCCTTCCGCTTCTTCGCTGCTTCTTGCCAGCCATCATTGTTAACTACCATACGTAAACTATTGAAGGAGCTTGTAAAGCGTTTCAATTTCGGTTGACTCGCAGCACAGCTCCCTTTTTATTGAGTTCAGGGGCTTTTGAACTATTGTTGTAATTTCAATATCGAATTTTTCGAAAAAAACAGTGTATGCATACAATGTGAACGGTGTCGCATAACCGGATAGCCGGCTTTTCCTCCTTTTATTTTCTTTTCGTTGCTGAATTCTGCCAGTTTATTAATGCTATTCTCATGACATCGGCATATACATAGCTACGTTTGCTATGCATTAAACTATGCATACTCTCAAAGCGTTCCAATTCGTTGTGTCACTTTGCAGCTCTCTCTGTGAGTTCGAGTTATTCGTATTTCAAGTCCCATAGTCGCCTGAAAAACACTGTTCAAGATGGACCAGTGACATATGCATATGCCAATTCAGTGTTTTCAGAAAAATAAAGCAACATCTCCACTTTATTTGTTATTCCATATATCACGTCGAATGCAAATGTAGAACCTTGTGTAGTGGGGCCCGTGTTTTTGTTTCTTTTCTAGGAAAAAGGGCGCCCACAGGGCATACTAACCTCCGGAGGGTTGATGGTTGATCGCCGCTGACTACTTTCTTTTTCTCCGAAAATAAGCCAAAATTAGTGCTGCGAGACCTCAAATGCGGGCACATGGTGTTTAAGGCGCTCTAGAGTTATACGTTACGCAACTGGTAATGTGCAAATCCTGTTTTAGGAAACAAACATCGCTGCGGCGTGAGGCACAGCGGACTATAAAATGACAGCCAAATTCCCACTTTCTCCTTCCTTTTCCCTGTGGGCTTTTTGCCTGCCCATTACTGCTATATATCTTTGCTCTGTTATTTTTCGTCGAATAAGATAAATTTCTGCTGAGCTTGCTTCTAGAATTTGATAAGGCTTTCGCCCTATCCATAGCGGCATTAGTGGAAATAATAGTCAGTGAGATAGCAATTGCCAGATGAAACAATTTGATATCTTTTTTTTTTTTTTTTTTTGTGCTAAAGCAAGAGTTGAGTCAGGCATACCAGCTCAATTATTACTAACATGGCCATCTGCGCACTGTTATGTCATACGTGATTCTCCTTTGCCATTCTGAGTGCTTTTAATCTCCCAGTGGATTGTGCCTCCAGCTGACCGGTGGTTGTTTTTTTTTTTTTTTTTTTCTCCGAAAAAAGCAAAAAAGGTATGTGTCATAGCTCTGCGAGGCCTGTGGCGTGCAACGGTCATCGCAATAATATATTAAGCTAACTGCGCTTTCATATACTTCCAATAGCCTCGCCTGATTTTATTGCAACCTTCAAGGGTTGTGTAGAGTCGTTTGGCTTCTTCAACGTCGCTTTCGCGTTTCAGACGTGCCAAAATCTCCAATGCGTGAATAGACTTGGTTTCGCCTTGGGTATACCTTTCACACACTTTTTCCAATTCCCCAAGCTCGGATGGACGATACTTTTCATACATTCCAACAAGATAGTTCCAAGGTGCCTCATTCTGTTGAGCCAATGCAATTTTGTCCTCGGTGTACCTGCATTCTGCCTTTAACAATTCGTCATTAGAACTAAGCTCTCCGCTCAGTTCCAGAATATAAAACCGATAGCTCCATGCAGAATTGTTGTAAACATCAAGATCCAGCAAATTGTTCACAAACTCCAGTTCATCGGATAGCGTAAATTGGGCGCCAAGTCTCTCTCGCATCAACCATTGCAGATGTGTCCACGCGTGGTAATGTTTGCTGTCTTCCAAAATCACTTTCTTGGCAATGTCCATTTCATGTTTATAATATGTGTCGGTTTTCTCACCAACCCATTCTTGTCGGTGATGCCAGATTTGATAGTTCTTGGAGTTCTCAATAGTGCTCGTATCCAGCCACTCCATATCCTCCTGGCCGCTAATCCCTGCAAGTACCCGTCGCCGATACTCCCAGATGGTGTAGTGAGCAGGGTTCATATCAATCACGGCTGTCGTGAGATCAAATGCCCGTTGGCTCTGTTCATCAAGCGACATTAATCGTCTTAGATACCCCATCATGGTTTTGTAGTCTTCACTATATGCAATCGTCGCAATGGGCTTAGGGCCATCGTTCTGTTCTATTGGCGCAATATCATCCCATTTATGACTCAACACACGACTGACACTCTCTTCTGTCATTTTTACCGCGTATTGGTAGAATCGTACTCTTAACTCCCTTTTATATTCTTCAGCTTCGCTGTGGTGATGTGCGGCTCATGAGGAGTCCCAAGCTGCACCCATTGTTCGACCCGATTAGGAAGGACGCGCAGTGTAAAAGATGTCGTCCGTCTTATATTCCGCGTGGATTTGTATGTTTCTTGCAGACAATTGAAATTATTCTTATGCAGAACATCAGTATTCCATAATGCACGCAACGTCAAATTCTTTGCGCCAATTCATAATTAAAGTTATACGGCTGATCCCATATAGCGTAGATTATTTTTCCAATGCTGTGTAAGCGAAAATAAAACTCGCTCCTTTAAGAGTGCTGCCTTCGATAACCTATGCACATACGCAATGAGGTGACACATGCATAAATATTTACTGAATAAAATATGGCGCATATGATACCCAGAACTTTACAACGCTGGCTTTGCCTGTTCCACACTACCAAATTTGTTTCTCGTTTAAATCTCTAGCTTTTGAAAATGTTTAGCCTATAAATATTGCAGGTATAGGTAATAACCTATGGAGTTTAGTCAAAGCCGATCGCATCGGGTCAGGTTAGCAGCTGTAGTGCCTCATCTTGTTTGTATACGAAGAACGCAAGCGCAAATGTACATAAATTATGCATAGGCATACTCTGCGAACCATCATTCCATTGATAAGCCTAAATGCGTGTGTCCCATCTGGGACAAAGTTGATGTTGAGCGAAAATTGGGATCGTATGAGGAGACGTACTCAGGAATGTCTAACAGCTTTATTATAAATTTGTTTGTGTCATATCCGTGAATAAATTGCGTAGATCCAGTTTCAACATACATTTATCAAGATTGAGTTGCGCCCCCTTAAAAGGGCCATCTCCATTAAGCGGGCGATTGTGTTCAGCCCGTCGCACCCTGTATATTCGCTTATATGCACCGTTTGCCATAGATGGGGTTCCACAGAAAGAGCCATCCAATTGAAACCCGGAACCTTCACTATCAACCAAATGGACCAGATGCACCTCCATCGAAGCGCACTTGTATGCATACGTGTGAAAAAGCATCAATGTTAACTGATACGTATAGCTGCTGGATTCATTATTTTCGTATACATATTAAGAATGAGAAACGAACAAGTTCGGATTTTGTGGTCGATGTTAGATGATTACTGATAAAAGTATTGTATGCATATGGGCAAAAATTTACTATTGATTGAGTATTCATATAATTATTTGTAGTGGTGCTTTTTTGAGTGATCCCTTGGAGGATGCCGCTGTATGCTCTGAATAATTGGGGTCTTTTTTTAAACAGTGTAATCGTTTTTCCGCCCATTAATGTCTGTGGGAGTGTTGTACTGGCATGGACATGTTTGTTTGAAATGAGCTGAGGAAAGTTTTAGGGCCTGACTGGTGAAAACCAAAGAAAACAACTATGTCATCAAATATCGTTATAGGAATTTCCTCCTGCAGCAAACCTGGAGGGCTCCTGAATAGGCAATTTAAGTCATTCCGTGGGT
>JAJLUK010000023.1:96790-178459 GCA_030570055.1 Blastobotrys chiropterorum
TTTTTTTTTTTTTTTTTTTTTTTTCACTTTTGAAATTTTTACCAGACTCGACTAATCAAAAAGTAACACCCTCGACACACACGCACACACATACAATGGGTGATAATAATAGACAAATCCAAGTTCATTTGGTGACTCGAGATGACTCTCTCAAAGTCCCGGAAAGCGCATTCTACATCCCGGTGAGCTTGAAGAGATATGGTCTCTCTGAGATTGTGAATCAATTGCTCGATAACGAAAAACCAATCCCCTTCGACTTTCTTATAGACGGCGAATTATTGCGCTCCTCCTTGGATGATTACCTCACCACCAAGGGTCTCTCTACCGAAACAACTTTAACTTTAGAATATACAAGATCGATTCTTCCACCTTCATTTTTGGCTTCGTTCGCTCATGAAGACTGGGTTTCTGCAGTGGAAGTTTCGCGAGGACCTAATAATCCAATTGCATCCGGCTCATATGACGGTATTGTTAGGATATGGAACAAATCCGGTCAAGTCACTGACCAATTGGTCGGACACAATGCTGCGGTGAAGTCAGTTGCGTGGATTGACGGCGAAAAGAGATTAGTTTCCGCTGGTGCGGACAGAAATCTCTGTTTATGGAAAACGGATGATAAGAAAAATACCATCAATGCTCTACTAACCGGACACACTGCTTCTGTCGATGATGTTGCGGTTCGCGATTCTCAAATTGTCTCGGCATCTGCTGATAAGACGCTTAAACTATGGTCCAGTGATTACAAGAAGCTCCCAGAACTTTCAGAAGAAGACCTAGAAAACCTGAAATCTACTGCTTCCAAGAAACGCCGAAAGTTGGCCTCCGCTGCCCTTCCAAGTGCGAGAAAGAGAACTGCACTCGACACCTTAACGGGACACACTGCCCCAGTTACCGGTGTGACATTCCACCCACATGATAGTCATGTCGTCTATTCCACGTCTCAAGATCACACTGTTAGAACGTGGGACCTGACTACAGGATCTCAAGTTCAGTCTAGATCTACCACCTTCCCAATCCTCTCCATCACTACTCTAAGTGAAAAGGGTCTTTTGGCTGTTGGTTCGTCTGCTAGACACATCACATTGATTGATCCAAGAGACAAATACTCAACTCAATCCACTCAACTGTTTGGTCACAGCAACTTTGTCGTATCACTCGTCCCATCACCAGAAAACTCGTACATGTTATTATCTGGTTCCCACGACGGTACGGCCAGAATATGGGACATTCGAGCTAACAAGAGTATTTATTCAATTGCTAGAGAGTCTGGCGAAAAGCCAACTAGTGTCTATGACGTTGATTGGGAGAAGGATGTTGGTATCGTGTCTGTCGGAAAGGACAAGAAACTGCAGATCAACGAAGCTGGCTTTGCCCGTGCTACATAATCAATAATAATAATTTTTTAAAAATCTTTTTCTTTTTTTTTTTCTTAACCAAGCGTTCTCCTAAATTGTACCAGTGAATGTCGTCCCGTCTCATGTGCACAAAAAAAAACAGCAAATATTAACAGTTATCATTATATAAATTATTACAATGGTATTACATACGGATTAACTTACTCAACAGTAACGGACTTTGCAAGGTTTCTTGGGAAATCAACATCAATGCCCTTCTTAACTGCGAGCCAGTAGGACATCAATTGAAGTGGGATGACGTTAAGAAGACCTTGGAGACAGTCAACAGTTTCTGGGACAACCAAGTGCTTGTAGTCGGTGAACTTAGACTTATCATTGCAGATGACAATTGGATGGCCGGAACGAGCAGCAACTTGGTTGACCGCTGACATGACCTTAGGGAAGAGGGAGTCGTTGGTGGCCATGCAGATGATTGGCAAGTTCTCGTCGACAAGGGCCAACACGCCGTGCTTCAATTCGCCGGCAAGAACGCCTTCGGAATGCATGTAGGAGATTTCCTTAATCTTGAGGGCACCTTCGAGGGCAGTCGCGTGTTGGTAGCCTCTACCGAGCAACAAGAGAGACTTTTGGTCGGCCAAGTACTCATCACACATGTCACGGATGGTGTCATTAAGGTCGAGAACAGACTTGATTTGCTCAGAAATGCGGCCAAGACCCTTGATGATCTCAGTGCGACGTTCAATTTGGGAAATGCGGTCGTCGCCAATGGAAAGAGCCATCATAACAAGAGCAATGTACTGCGAGGTGTAGGCTTTGGTGGAGGCAACACCGATTTCTGGACCAGCGTTGATGTGGACACCGCAGTGGGTTTGACGGGAAATTGAGGAACCGACAGAGTTGACGATACCAACGGTCAGGGCACCTCTTTCAAGACAGTACTGAAGAGCCAATATGGAGTCGGCAGTTTCACCAGATTGAGAGACAAAGACACAAGTGTCATCACGGAAAACTGGGGAACGTCTGTCCAGGAAGTCGGAGGCAAGCTCGACAACAACTGGGAGCTCGGTCAATTCCTCAAAAATGGAGCGCGTGGCAAGACACGAGTGGTAGGATGTGCCACAGGCGATCATGATGAGACGTCTGCAACGGCGGATCGAAGTGAGGAACGACTTCAGGCCGCCCAGGAGGATCTTGTTGTTTTCAAAGTCAACTCGACCACGCATGGTGTTGATGACAGAGTCTGGTTGTTCAAAGATTTCCTTTTGCATGAAGTGATCGAACGAGCCCTTCATAATTTCAGCTAATTCCATCTCAAGGGTTTGAATGGATCTGATGGTGGACGCGCCAGCCTCACGACGAGCTCTGTGAATGTGGACTTCACCATCGTAAATGTGGGCGATGTCGTCATCCTCGAGGAAGAGCACCTTCTTGGTGTGCTCGACCACTGCGGCTGGGTCAGATGCAAGGAAGAATTCGGTTGGCATTGGGACACCGTCCTCGGAGAGGAAAGCACGGGATTGAGATTGTCTCAGGTCCTTAATGTTGTTGGTGGTGTTGTTTGATTCATCGGACACGCTGAGGTGTTGTTCGACAGCACCGCCATCGTTATTGATCATATCTGGGAACTCAACGTCCACAAAGTCAACCTTGAGGTTTCGTTCAGTCTTGACACCAATGAGCAATGGGGAGCCCTTCTTGGATGCAATGATTTCGTTAGGATAGTGGACAGACTTGATCAACAGACCGTAGGCACCTTCCAGCTCGTGGACGACGAGTTTGGCCAATTGGCTAAAGTCCAAGTTGGCAGACTTGTTTGAGTCGTAAATGAACTTGACCAATTTGGCAATGGTCTCAGTGTCAGTGTCGGATTCAAACTTGAATCCCTTCGTTTCCAACAAGTGTCGAATTTCCTTGTAATTGGTGATGATACCGTTGTGGACGACAGTGAACTCGTTGTTCACGTCGGAACGCTGGGGGTGGCAATTAGTCTTCATTGGCTGACCGTGGGTGGCCCAACGGGTGTGGGCAATACCGGCGTGGACCTCAAACTCCTTGTCATTGTTTGGTTTGGAGTCTTGGATGAGCTTCTTGAGAGCGGCAACCTTGCCAACTTCTCGGTAGATGTCGACCTGCTTCTCGCCATCGCCGTCAACAGCGATACCGGCAGAGTCGTAGCCACGGTACTCTTGTCTTTGCAACCCTTCCAACAGCGTACTGAGGATCTCACCTCGAGTCTGTGGCACCAGGTAGTTGATATATCCGAAAATTCCACTACAAAAAAGCGTCTGATTAGCTTCACTTCAAATCTTTCTCTCTCTCCTCTACACAACTTACCACATTATAAATAAAAGTTACAAAAAAAGTGAAACGAGAAAAAAAAAAGTAAGGGGATATGGGAAGGTTAGGGAGGAGGAAAAAAAAAATTACACAAAACGCACGTATGTCTTGCTTATTTATACTCTGATCCGTGTTTGTGTAAACAACAACGCATTTTATCAACCCTAAATCGAGTGTGCGTGCGGCGCAGCCTTATTGTTTCAGAAAAACCAAAACAAAAAAATTATTTTTGCCCGCTTTTGGGCGCGGTGGGGCGCCCGCACGCTAAAAATAGCGAGCCCCCTGAGCGCGACCCATCTGATTGGCCCGCAGATGATCCGGCTATCCTCGGAATATCTGTGACGACATCATTGTGCGCCAATTATCGTACATGGGTCTATATATATCGAGGCTGGGTGCAGGTTGTATGGATGTGCCTCCGGCGGCTTCTTTTTCTCCGAAAGAAGCAAAAAGGTGGCTCGGCTTCGCCTCGACGGTCAGGGTCTCTGGCTGAAGAGGCAGTAGATAAGGGGTCTGAGGTCATGTGGCCGTTTTGTGGGTCTCTTTTATGCACATATTTCTCTTTTGATGCGGGTTTTGCGTGTTTTTTTAGTTCACTGAACAGGCTATGTCATACGCATCCAATACCGCAAATCATTGATGTTGATTATGTTAATTAATTAATTAAATTCTTTCCCCGCATTAGCCGCACGGCGAAATAATATTTTGGCGACCTGTTCATCGGGCTTCCTCTTTTAGGCAGGTCAACGATTGAGTTGGTAAATAACGTTATAATGCGGGGTCAGCGCAGCCGATAGATAAAAAACCTTAATTATATAATTACCCCTCGTTAAATAATATTTCGGAGACAGTGGCCCGCTTTAAATTCTGGCGCTCATAAAAACATCACTCAAGGCGCCAATCAACTAGTGCTTTTGCTTCTTTTCTAGAAAAGAAGGCCGCCCGCGGGGCATAATTAGCCCCCGGCGGGTTCTTTTGGGCTACTTTGGCTGGATTTGATGCATGAATTACTATTAATATTGTCATCTACATTAGTATTAGTATATCGTATCAGTGGAGCTTAGCCATAAAGGAGCTGCCTCTGTTTGACCACAGGTCCTGGTCATCATTACCAAAGAGTTCCAAAAAAGGCGACGTCTCGTAATAAGAGGCGATGGAGGAGATTGCAGGTCGGCTAGTGGATGCTGGCTGCTTGGTTGTGGCAGGTGATGAGCGTGGAGTAACAACAGTAGGAGGAGCCACCATGGATGCAGTTTGTTGGTGCTTCTTTTGTCGCTTCATCTCATCGACAGCCTTTAACGTAGCCTTGTCAAAACCGAGAGAATTGTTCTTGGAAGTCGGGTCAGGCGATGCAACGTTGCTGCTGTCGTGGTTCACCACTTGGAGCTTTGTTTTCGTCTCGTCATACCCTGGGAGCATGAACCCTCGAGATGGCTGTGGGGTTTGTGGGGATGCACCGGCGAGTGCTCGGTTGGCTGCAGTGTTCGCAGCAGTGGTGGCACAGCTGGTGGATGGTGGCGGCACGGAGTCATAATTAGAAGACGCAACACTCATGGAGCGGGAAATCATAGAATTGCGTCTGCGAATGTAGGAACACTTGCGAGTGTAAATGTCATTGCCGCCGGGATGTTGGTCAGCTGGCATGCTTGGAGTGCGTTGAAGTGATGCCTGTCGAGAGTCGCCGGTGGCAATGCTGGAAAGTCTCATAGTGACCTGCCCGTTTGGATAAAAGTTTGGTGGGGTGTCGCTCATTAGGGACAAGGTTCGATGTGCTGGCACTCGTGGGGGCATACCAACGTCAACAGAATACGAAGACTTGTGGGAAGAAGATGGTGCTGCCTCTTGGATGGTTGCTGGGGTCGCCCTGGTCGTGGTGTAATCAGATTCGATTACGGTGGATCTCTTCGACTCCAAATAAAGCCGGCTGGGCTTTGGTGGAGCAGACTTGGAATTGTCCAGCAGGAAATCAAACTCCTTGCTTGGTGTCGTTGGAGATGCAGATGAAGATTGGACCGGCAAAGAAGGTGGATCCAAGGTGGTGGTGGAGGCCGAGGCCTCTACATGCTGCTGCAGCAACTCCATTGGCATTTCTGGAACTCCAGGCTTAGCCCGTGTTGATGGAAGCGAATTTTGTGGAGGCACGGCGATCTTGAGCGCATTGCCTGCGTCAGTCTTTGGTGCCGAGCTGTAGAGACCATCAAACATAATATCCCCACCAATCTCGTACTCCTCGTTCTTGCTGGATGAAAATAAGTTAGCGACAGACAGTCGGTTTCTAAGCTTTGGCTTTGCCGTTGTTGATGTTGTTGTGACCGACTTTGATCTCTTGTGTTGGCGACTAGTGTCCTTGGCCATCTTTTCAGACTTTTTGCGCCCAAATGAAGGTGTCAATTTTGCTCTCAGCGATGACTTGCTTCTGGTAGAAACCTCTCCAAGATCGGGTCGATCCGGGTGAGGCATGCCAGGATCAGGTTGTTGATCGAGCTGGAGACGCGATCGCCGCTTGGGGATTCTTATAGGTTTTTCGTAGTTTGGAGGAGGCGATCCCTGGGTCGATGAAGCAGGAGACGAATACTGATCTGACGAAGAATCGTCATGTAACGATGGTGGAGTGACATCAGTGGCCGAAGAAGTATCGGACGACCCAGCCGACATCAAATCCGGAGGGGTCTCATTCAGCCATGTGCTATTGTTGCTATTATTCTCCGCTTCATTGCGAGCAAGGGCATTCATTCTCAAATTGGTTCGACTCAACTTTGCCTTCAAGTTTACAGTCTCCTGCGACTTCTTGGTGAAGAGCTTGTTTTTGTGGTACATTCTTCTAGGTCGGTTCGTGTTAGAGAAGTGGCGCTTATCAGATAATGGTTTCCCGTCTCGTTGTAGCAGATAGTCGTCCGCAATCTCAATGTCCTCAGGATACAAAAAACTTGATCGAACGTCTGACGGACTGGTTGTAAATATATCCCGGTGAATGTACTTGTGAACCATAGAAGTATTCTTATGATCATCACTATCCCGCAACTTTCGATAGAGTTCATGCATCTGAATGTTGTCTTTGTTTTGACTCAGTTGGTAACGATCATCCAATCTTCGACCAACGTCCTCACTCATTCTTTTTTGTTGCGCCTGATAAAAGTCCATGCTGTCGTCCATAATAATACATTCATCAGAAGTTGTGCTGAATCGATTGTAATAAGAAGACAATGTGGACATTGTGGTTGTATCTGTGCTGTCCTTATCGATGGAATCGGAGTTTATCGTATACTATCCACTATGCCGGTACGCACTTGTTTGAATAAGATTAATGTATGTATACAGTTTTTTTTGTGGAAGAGAAAAAAAAAAAAAAAAGCCAAAAGTCTAAAAGTTTCAAACCTGTCGTAGGCTTTTTATATAATTTTTTTTATCCTACTGGCTGGTTTTAAATAACAGCCATTTAATTAAGTCCAGCCACAACTTTTTTTTAATATTAAACCGTTGGCGGGTGATAGTTTCTCAAGACGGCAGTGATCTTCGTGTGCGGCGGCGAGCGGACGCAACTACCCTGACAGAGACCGATCAGGAGACATTTTCAACATTAAGAAGGTGGCTAATTGGCGGCCTGGTTCAGTAGCCGACAGTTAAGATTTTGTCCATTTTTAGATCGGATAGAACCGGGTTCGGAAGACGGTAACTCAACCAATTGAGAGTGTCTCGTACCTGTTTCATTACCGGTAGGAAGTGAGGCCGTTTAAGACAACCAACACAGAAGTGTGTCATAACACCTACCATAGGCATGGTCGAGTTTCGACCAACTATCCGCCATCTGTATGAAGCATAGGAGTTGGTCGAAGTTTCGGAGGTTTGTGTTACATCATCCGCTAGATCGGGGAACCAGCCATCCCAATTTTGTGCGGTGTCACCAGAACACCTTTTTTTTTACTTGCTCTCCTTGAACAGTCTGTGTTCGTGCCAATTCCCGCGTGTCGTGAGCAATTAAGGCGGTTATTCCTTGTTTACGCCAATCCCTTTATTTTCATAGTATCCGTTCAGACATGCGTGGAACCGCAGGTTTTTTGGCAGTGCTATAATACGTGCTGATATTTACAGTGTGTATCTTTTGTCATTGCGGTGATCCCTAAATCGAGCAGATCTTACGCAGGACGTGTGACCGTCACCAGCCTGTGGAAATGGAATCGATGTAATTGGTTTGGATTTGCCAGTAGAGTTCTGGGCGCGGGCCGGGGTAGGCTATGGATAAATCATATTTCGTGTATCGACATGCATGTGCATACGCACTGCTGTGCACATAATTGCCAATTATGCATATGCATATGCGCATAGGTATGTCCTCGTTGTATAGAAATTGCATATGGGCACATACTTTATGACATGCATTTTTGGCATTCACATTGGAATGACTATGGACTCATTTACATGTGCATACGCCCAAAATGTCGCATATAACACGTAAATGTGTGCTGAACATCCTGGTATGCATGCATCGCCCTGAGTTAATATCAAACTGTAAACTCCTTGACCGATCCCCTGAAGATCAGGTCCCCGAATATCTCGTAACTTCTCCAGATTAATCCCCGGCCAGCCATCCACCGGCATATCTGTAGCCAGTACAGCCTGCCAGCCTACAGCTAACGACCTGAGGAACCACCCTCCCCTGAAGATCTATCGATCTCCATCGTGCAACCCGCCCCCAATTTTTAACCAACCTGTCAAAAAAAAATACGGCATGCCGGGCCCTCTCGCATCGAGCTCCAGATCGAGGCTTAGCCTCCCTCCCCGATTAACCTGTGCAGAAGCCAGACCACTTATTTTTGCCAGCTCGCTTGGGCAACAATGTGGCTTCGCCCAATCGTATGATGTTGGCCAAGAACGGGGATTCAAGGTCTCGCATCTGCTTGAGACATCACTGGACGTTAATTGTTTATGCCAACCTCCAAAAGGTAAAAATAAGATTATTATTTACAAACTTTCTGATGATATCATGCAAAAACCGTTAAATGTTGCAGATCAAATTCCTATTTTAGCGATGACTAAGCTGGGTTAGGGTTAAGTATGGTCCCCAGATATATGACCTGGTGGCTGAAAATCTCGTCGGAAGGGTGCGGTGGCTCAATGGTAGAGCTTTCGACTCCAGTAAAAAGTTGAAATCGAAGGGTTGCAGGTTCAATTCCTGTCCGTGCCAATAAATTTTTTCGAACAATTTTTGGCTGTGTTATATATAACGGTTATATAATTTATGGTTTTAAAGAATCGTGATTGGCTGATATGCATATGGCTACATACGTATATGCATTTATCGATATATATAGCTATCTAGCTATAGCCCAATCACAGTTGGTTGACTGTTACATGTATTGTTATCGCATATGTCATAATGCAAAGTCGTATTGCCGTACATACGCCAAATATACACGTTCATACTATGACATAAGATACATTTATTTTCCTGATAACCTGAATTACGCATAGGATTGACAAATATCATTAGGATTTTCGAGCATACGCCATAAAATACTATGCGTATAAAGGGTTGTGAGCTTTGCATGCTATGGATGAGAAAATTAGACGTGTTCCAACAACCTCGATATACTAAACGCTGCTCTAATTTCACGGTTCAGTAATGTGTGATGAAATATGCAAGTCATATATTTGACTGCAACCACTTCATTCCATATCCATATTCAGAACCCGGATCATACGAACGCATTAACACCTCACTTTCACAAAAATAATATATACCTAAAATATATACATGCATGTAATAGAAAAACAGTAATAAATATCACACCAGATTCGTCAGAATCTTTAGTATGCATAATATACAAGTCATTCAGCTTCTGGAGTCGGATAAACAGTGGTTTTAGCGGAATCGCGGTCAATTGAATAGGTGAAATAGTCGCTGTCATAAAATTCATCCACTTCGCCATCTTCCTCATCATTGTCAGCATCTTCTGAATGGTACAGTGTGCCTTCGTAAATAGACAGATCATTTGTAGACAGGCTGGATTGGTGACGACGGCGGGGTCGTTTTTGCTCTGGAATGTAGTCATCCTCTTCGCTTTGCACATCATGGTGATTACCATTGATATACAGCATCGTAGCCTTGGCGTTCCCTTGATTATTTCGTGGAGTGGATAATGGTGAGCCAGGCCATGATGAAAACGCTGGACCCCATGATTGGATGAACCGACTACCACCTTGCGTAAGTGCATAGGAGTCAACTTGTGTACCTCTTGTGATAATGACAAAAGCGAGAATAATAAGCAGAACCACTGCCTGGGCAAGACCAATCTGCTTTTGATAGACCAGTTCGTCAGCCAGTAAAGATAGCCTTGATGAAAGCGCCGAGACATCATGGTCACTTCGTCTTCTTTGACTCTCCAAGTCATATACCGTTTCCATTAGAAGATTAGAATATTGGGTTTGGAACAGCTCCAATTGGTCCACCACACTTTTGTTGAATTCGTTAAAAAAGAGTTCAATCCTCATGTTTTGTTTCTTTTCAATCTTCAAAAGTAGTTCCCGCAAGTTTTGGCTCTGCTCTTCAATGTACTTTAGCGATAGCGTTGCATTTGACTCGAGCAATGATAATCGTTTCATGATTGTCTGATAAATGGAGTCTTGCGCCTTGGGTTCCGAAGGCGTTGATTGTGCAGTGGGCGTCGAAGAAACAACTGTAGTTACTGCTGTCGCATTCGCGCTGGTATTACCGCTACTGCCATCAGGTTGGTTAATATGGTGGTCTTTGAGATACTCATCCCAGCTGCACGATTCATTCAGAACCAACGGCGAAATATTGCTGGCGACGGAAACATTTGAATAGTCGAACAGTGGCTTCGTAAATTCATTACGCTCTTCTTTCGTCGAGTTGGCACGTGACGCTGACTGCGATTCCACGGGAATATTACTGGTGTTAGTTATAGTTGAGGTATCTGTTTTATCCGATGCAGCTGTTGAGGTGGAATTCGTAGATACATTAGTTGTCGATGACTGGTTTGGCGATTCGTGTGTACTTTCAGTATTCCCAGCTATGACCTCCGCTACTGACGACGAAGATTTCATTTGTAGCCGCTCCTTCTCCTCCTGGTTCTTATATTCATCCATCATAGTCGTACCATGAACACGAATCAGAGAAATTGGACAGTAAAATTCATTTCCCCAATGGGTTATAAATTCGACTCGTAAATACCTCGCCCAGATGAGGGGGTTTTTGATATAGAAGTACTGCAAATTTCGCACACTGGCAGCCTCAAATTCGCCCAAGTTGTGCCAACCATCGGAACCCACTGGGAAACGATCTGAGACCGAAATGCGGATATGTCTAAACATGGAAGAAAAGAATTCAAAGTTTGCAATTGCAACTGTGTCCACCAAAATGTCCTGGCATAGCTCCACAATGACGAATTTGTTCTGTGACGAGCACATGTTTAATAAATACGTGTCCTTGTTTTCTGTCAATATATTAGGTGCACCCTTGGTGTCACTGTTAGTTTTCATGATTGTCGCGGCACAATCAAACGATGCATAATTGAAGCGGTCCTTATACAGCTTGCCGCCTTCACTTCCTTCCCATATCCTCCGACCTTCATTCTCTCGGTCAGTATATTCATCAGCTGATCCTTCTTTATCTTCTTGTGCAGCTTTCTCGTTATTAGTACTCTCCTTTTTGTGTCTTTCTCCACCCAAATCATCATTGGTCTGTCCGGATTGTTCCAGATTCTGCCGCCTCCACTCTTCAAACGACGGGAAGCTCGTCTCGTCTACATCCAGGGAGCTCACATCTATTTTTTCCTCCTCCACTGCGTCCACCGTGGCACTGCTGTCCACGCTATAATCGTCAAGACCGCACACGGGATCATCTACGATCAGTCCGCCGGCAGGTTTTTCAATCTCGCTCTGGCTATCCGCCAAAGCTATGGCGCAAAAATACAAGCCCAGAAACACGTTCCGGCCTCTCATTGTCCTTTCAACTGGAGCATGTTAGTGCACACGAACACAATAGACAAAATATACTCAGCGCTGCCAACTTACTTCATTTCCTCACCGCACACTGTGTGTTTCACAATGTCGGCCCAACAAAACTTTATCAAAAACCATCCGCGCCGGTCACGTGACGAAAGAAAAATCTACTCTCGCGTCGAATCAGAGTTTGTGTGATGGTCAGCGGCGACGTTCAAACGACAAGACCAATGGGAGGAACTCTAACGTTTGGATGACCAATAATGTAGTGACTGCAGAGCGGTAGCCTTTGCTGTTGATAACTTTGAGCTGGGACGGGCCAGACATTGATGACAGCGGGCATTGTGAACTGTACAGACCAATTGGGACTGCAGTAAATTTCGCTATTGTTTATTTAATATTCCTATTTCGCAGTTGGTTCGGATGCATTATATTTACAGCTGCTATGAAGTATGAATATTGATTTGTTGCTAGCACTTTTGCTTCTTTTGTAGAAGAAAGGCCGTCCGCAGGATCAATTTACCGCGTAGTTCCCGGTCATGTGCATTTGCCAAAACCGAAGCAAAATACTGCGCGCAAAAGACCTTTATCCAACTCGTCTTATTCTTTGATCTGTGCCCCCTGCTTTTAGAGTGTCTGAAACGAGCCGCACGATATATCGGACCGAATAATTTTTCTAAATTTTTTTTTTTTTTTTTTTTTCTTTTTTTTTTTACGATACAATTAATAATGACAGAACTAACCCCTGAGGAGCGAGATAGAATCACAAGTTACAGCCGTGAGGAGCGGGGAGAAAAGCCGTTTGCATTTGGACAGCGATATTTATTAGATCAGGATGACGTGTGGAACCATAATGCATGGGACCATGTGGAATGGGGTGAGGAACAACGTCTCGAGGCCGAGGAGAAGATCACGAAACAAAAAGAGGTTCCTGTGAAAGACTTTGACAAAAAGCTGTACATGGAAAACCCGGCCAAATACTGGGACCAGTTTTATAGAAATAACAAGGAAAAGTTCTTCAAGGATCGGAAATGGCTCAAGATTGAATTCCCGTCGTTATACGAAGCTACCAAGCCCGACTCGGGGCCAATGAACGTTCTCGAGGTCGGTTGTGGCGCAGGCAACACAATGTTCCCTGTGCTATCTTCTAATGAGAACCCGGATTTGAGAATTACCGGGGTGGATTTTTCTCACAAGGCTGTGGAGATTGTCAAGACTTCGGAGAACTTTGATCCAAAGAACGCCCATGCAGCGGTGTGGGATTTGGCTGACCCAGAAGGAAAATTGCCACACGGAATCGAAGAGCAATCAATGGACATTATAGTGATGATTTTTGTGTTTAGTGCATTGGCGCCGGAACAATGGGACCAGGCTGTTAAGAACCTGCAAAAGTTACTCAAACCAGGTGGAGAGATTCTGTTCCGGGATTATGGACGATATGACCTGACTCAGCTTAGATTCAAGGGTGGAAGACTCCTGGATGAGAATTTTTACATCCGCGGTGACGGCACACGGGTGTACTTCTTCACCGAAGAGGAGCTGCATACCATCTTTGGATCTGTGTTCGAAACCATCAAGGTCGGGACCGATAGACGATTAATGGTTAATAGACAGAAACGGCTCAAGATGTACAGGATTTGGCTTCAAGCCCATTTCAAAAAACACTAAAAAAGATTATTAGATTGTTCGTATTTCATGCGTTCCTCATAAAGGTCCCAGTATCGGGAAAAAGTGCCACTTTTATCTGCGGCAACGGCTTCCTTTCTCGTGGCAAACTCCCATGGCTTCGGGCTCATGATGTAGTGTATGTTCTTGACCTCGTCGTCTTTCCACAGAGCCTTGTGTATATTTCTCATAGGCTTTAATGCATTGTACTTGTATGATAATGGTATCCAACGTCCCTTGTACAAATCTGCCAAAAGATCCTGATCGGGAAATTTGTAGGTTCGCGTAGTCTCCACGTCCAGCAGCTTTGTATAAACCTCCTCCATCGTCTCCGGATTCGGCTGCACCATCAATAGTCCACCATTCAACTTGCCTAGCCCAGTGTCACACGCCGGTCCATACTCTGGACGATCGTTAATGGGGAAGTAGCGGTGTTCGCTGAACGCACAATTCTCCGGAATCCAGTTGGACGGATAATTGGACTTTTTGTACGGATTACAGACACACGCATGCGATGCTGCAAGGACCGCATTCTTGCGATTGAGCGGGATTTCAAACAGTTCGTCCATATTCTTCACTACCACCATGTCTGCATCGACAAGTCCAGCCTTATCCACGTCAGAAAGCGAGAAAACCTGCAACTTTGTCCAGCATTCATTAAACCTCGCGTCGCATTCAAAGATACAGTCCCCACTTTGTAAATGCTGGACGGGATATTTTTCGATGCCTCTCCGGTCCAACTCATCATGCGCTTCTTGCTCCAATTTGTCGGTGTACATCACAATCAACGGGTACTTGCTTCCAACCCATTTGAGCGAGTACCACAAAGTCAAGCAGCCCTCCAAATACTCCCTCTTACTCAGCAGTGTTACCCAGGCTCGTCTCTCTTCGCCGGGCATCGTATTATGGGTCATTCTCTACCTTTATTTGTCTATTCCTTGTTAACTGCTGCTTTTTCGGAGGTTGCCCGCTTATGACACTGAATTTATAAAACCACCTTGCTTACCAATCCTTCTCGGACCGACGTTGATCCCCAGTCTCCCCACCTCCTGTGCGGCGTATGATTTCCGTTAACCGCCCGGGCGTTTACAAAATTTCTCGACCTTATGCAGATGTGGGGAGGTATTGAAGGGAGGGTTGGTGGTGTTTTCGTGTAGGCAAAGTTGAAAATTTGTGGTAAAGTTCTTATATGTCTGATCTTTAGCCCAACTTTAAGTGATAAAATTTTTGGCAAAAAAAAAAAATAAAAAAAAAAAATAAAAAAAAGGCTCGCGATTTTCGGAACTTGTTCCTTCATGCATAGTCTTGCATATTCATGAAAAATTGTGCTCAATGATCACTTATAGAATTAGTAAGCACCGACAAAAGAGGGAGCGATGTGTAGCTCTGCATATGCTGCACACTGATGATGTGATCGTAGTCTCAATTGACGACTTTTGATACGAGTCTACCATTTCCAGAAAAAGAAGTCATCGCATGTGCACATACAAATGGCAACCCATAAAAGTGGATAGCTGTTAACGTTGGATTAACCGTATGCACGCATTAACACGTTTTCAACCGATCCTATGCAGATCTCAAACTGCATACTGTATTAGACTAATGCAGATGTATTCGCGTTTGGAGTATGTCGATCGACCACACAGATCATTCCATTGAGAAAATCTTGAAAGAATAAAAAATGAAATAAAAAAGAAAAAGCCCCAAAAACTATGGCTTTGCGGATCCCTGCTCCTTTTTATATAGCTATCGACCCAGCTACACGTTGCCGGAGTGATGTGGGACGCGGCTGAACGCATTCCCAAATGTGCGGTAGGTTACACCGCGAAGACAGAGTATGTACCGAGAAGTAAGCTCCAGACTAGTTCAGAGGCTCTCTTTTCTCTGAAACGAAGCATGAAAGTTAAACCCGAGACGGAATTTGCAAGGGAGTTTTGCCTAGTTCCTGGAAAAGAAGATCCCATGTGTGACAGACGCTCCCCAGAAGCCTCTAGGGGTGGGTAGCTTTTAGCAGCTTCCTTTTTCTCCAAAGAGAAGCAGAACAGTAGCTCTACTGCGACGAGGTTTCAGGCAAATGTTCTACTTTTTTTTCGAGAAAAGGAATCCAGGCACAGAGCAGAGATGCCGACGCTCAGGCATACGCATATACATTCCGTTCGTCATTGAACGTAATTGGCTACAATATATGCACCGGTACGTATATATGCATTACCTATGCATAAGCCTATTCTGCAATTATATATATGCCCCGTGAACCTAGGAACATACCAGTATGTTTCCAAAATTTCCCATATTCTAGATTTAATTAGACTTCTCCTCTTGGCAATTGTGTTTATATAAACCAAAGCAAGCCCGTTTCAACCACGTAGCCATTATGGTTAGTGTAAAGACAGAATCCATCCCACAGTTGCCGCCTCCGGCATATTCTGCCAGTCCAACGCCAGTCCGGTCTCCACAGCTTGCATATAATACAGCCAGTTCAGCAGCACGGTTCGCTCCGGCTAACACCACTTATTCACAAGCTTTAAATTGCGACTTAGAAAACCAAAATACAACGCACAATCCAAATCGTCCAGCGTCTACTTTATTACAAATAAGGCGTGCAAGGGCACATAAGGCTGTTGGGTCGTGTCTTGCGATTTGTATGACACTTATAATTGTTGGAATATTCCTAGCGATACTGGAAAAAGTGCTGCGTCAATAAATCTACTTTATTTATTTACTCATCATCCTCCCCTTCCAAAACAGTTAACCAACCTCCTACAAGATGCAAACTGCCAGTGACCAACACATCAACTTGCTCATTCAAATCCTGAACATATTCAACAGCATCTTGAATGTTTTTAGTCACCTTGCTTTGCGAGTTAGTACCATCAAGTTCAGCCCATTCTTCAGCGAAAATGTTCTGAACTTCCAATTTATCTACACTATCGCCACTGGCATAACTTGCCAACTCGGCGGAATAACCTGACGACCATGTCACGTTTGTGGTGAAAATTGCCAAATCAAATTGGATCCCCCGCGCCGTCACCTGCTTGTGTAACGTGTGTAAAAGTTCCTCCACGTTCCGGTGGTCCTTGTTTTGTTGATTGAATACGAGTATTCGCTTTGTATTGTTATCCTTGGATCGGTCGCCAAACCATCTGCCAGCTTCAACCAAACTTTCAACAGTATGTGCACCATCTAAGTACCATGTGATCTTATCATCTGGCACAATTTGACATCTACCTGGCCAAGATGCTTCTTCTAATCCTTTTACAAATTCGCATGGCAGCGGCTTGTCATCAACAATGTCAATATCTGCTACTCCTGTCTTAGAAAGATAATTTGCGGCCAAATGCACAGCCAATGTTGCATTGATCATTTGGAAAGATGCTGGCAATCCTAATGTGACTTGGCCAATTTCAGGGTGTACTTTTACCTCTTTGAAGAGTGCTTGTCTTTCTGCTGCCCGTTGCTTCAACACTTCGAGCCCTCCGTGTGGCTGCTCCACAGAAAGTGCAGTGGCAGTAGACTTATAAATTCCACCTTTATTCCATGCAATGCTGTCAATTGTATTACCAAGGAGGCGAGTATGATCAATGCCAAGGGATCCCACGCCTGTGGCAACTGGAGAGTCAAACACATTAGTCGAATCATACTCCCCGCCTATTCCAACTTCGTAAATTGCTGCGTCAACATTTTCCCTCAGAAACACATGAAATGAGAGAATCGTCATGAATCTGAAATAGTTTGGCTTGGCACCTGGACCGAAATCCGGGAATTGGGTCAAATCCGACTCGGTCGATTCAATTTTATCCCGAACTTCAAAAGCGTACTGGATGAATTTTTCTTTGGACAATGGCTCTCCATTGATCCGAATTCGTTCTCGAACGGTTTTCAAGTGCGGGGAAGTGTATAGCCCAATCTTTTTGATTCCTTTCTGTTTATTGATATATTGCTTCAGAATAGACTGCAGGAATGCACAGGTAGAACCTTTCCCTTTTGTGCCCGTAACATGGATAATATTCAACTTGTCAAACGCTTTCATATCATCATACCCTGCCCGTCGAAGCCATTCCTTCATTTGTGGGAGGGATTGGTTAGCAGATATTACAGGAGCAGTCGAATTCAAAACAGAATGATTGGTCTGCAGGTCATTCAAAATGCCAATGGCATCTTTATAGCTGTGTTTACTACTCATTGCTCGTTTAAAGAATAACGATGCCATTTAATATGCATCAGATTACCAGACTCGCTAATGAAAGTGAGTCAAAGGTGAAAGGTCCCGTCGGAACCCCGTCTATCGGCACACCGATGATCCGTTTTGCCGCTGCAGGATATTAGGGCATCTCCGAAATGGTTTGCATTGACTTAAATCAAAGGAAGAGAGGCCAATTGAGCAGATGCTGCGATCTAGTTGCCACAGTCCTGTACTAGCAGCAGCCCTTATCAAGTTAGGTGCAAGAGGAGAAATTTTCCGCCGGGGCAGTTGCGTTGGCTCTGTCACAAGCAGTACCTCTTCGTGCCATTGTCAACACATCAATACCACAGTAATATGCAAAAATCCGTCAATGTACATGGAATCATAGAGTAATTCCCCTAATGGAGCCTGCATAGGCACGACTGCCCCATGAAGAATTGGCCTGGCAACAATGTTCCGTCGTTTCGACGGAAACAAGTCTGGTAAATGCTCATTCAATGCATTGCCCAGAGTATTTGGCGACCCATTAGAATCAACAGGCCGCACCAAGGTTTGTAACGCTCGATTTGACATTGGAATATATACCCTGATCGGTATACTCTTGAGATTCAAACTCGACGATGCTAATAACTTGTTTGTGATCGCCCAAAAGTCATTAAAATTATGGTTCTCTGCGCTCCGTAGTAGACTCTGAGTATCTTCCTTAGATAGGTTCATAATAGCATTGGCGTTCCCGTCTCTCATATAACACGCCTCCTTGACCTGCTGCAACCAATGGTCCCACACCATATTCATGTCAGTCAGCTTGAGCACATATTCCTTTGGAAAGTCCTTCTGATGTAGTACCAATGTCCACGGAAGATGGTTATTGTTTGTCTCCGTGTTTGTAGGGTCCAACCCGGTGAGTAGATCGTAACTCAAGCCAATTGGCCAATTCCACTTGATCGGAACACCTTCAAATTCAAACCACCAAGAATCAATCGAATCTGCCAACGTGGGATCATTTAGCTTCATTTTGAAGTAGTTGAGCGCTTGTTTCAAATACACCGGTAAGTATGACAGTCGATGTGCCACAGCCTGAACAATCGTTAGAAACTCATACCTAAAAAAAGAATACGACAGAACAGCAAACATACCAAATACTCTGGGCTCTCGAATTGACGAGCCTCGTTATCCGCTAGCACTATCCGCAATGGAACAGTCCCATTCCATACTAACCGTCGAACCTCCGTCGACATTTGGTGATAAGAGTGTAGTGTGTTGGGAGAAAGCGCGGAAGCCGCTAAATAAGCAGACTGTCGAATAGAGTAAAAAACACCAACCACTGGGTTCGATATTAGTATTATTAAATAGCTATGCATTGTATTGGAATTTCAATCAGCTTCAAAGTCTTCTGGACGAGGAACAGACACACCTAATTGACCTAAAAGTGTCGCGGCCGGACCAGTGACCCCACCCCCAGACTTAATACTTTCCAAAAGATTAGCTAGCATTTTGTAATCCGGCGCAGAACCTTCTTCGGATAAAACTCCGGCTTTTTTCAGTTCTTCTTCCATCGCATATAGCTCTTCGTCATCTGGAGCTTCTTCATTATGTGAATCATGAGAGGAAGGTTCTGATTGGGGCGCTTTTTGCTGAGCATCCGCCCTGTAGCTTTCGATCTCCTCGGGTGAAAGCTTAAGCGCTTCCTTCAAGAAGAATTCTAGAAAATCGTCTTCATCAATTTTTGGGTCATCCGGTCCAAACAACTCTTCTTCATTATCATCATCATTATCCGACGAGCTTGAAGTTGAAGACGCTGCTTCTTCATAATAATTGATCCCGTCCAAACCCGCAGACTCATCATCCATAAAGTTTTGGACTTTTTTCAACATATCTTCTACACGTGCATTCATTTTCTCCTCAGTATCATACTTTTCCTCCGCTGGTGGGTGAAGATAGGCGTCCATCCATTCGTCGGAATCCACAGTCTTATCCCATCTGTATATCTCATGATCACTCGGTTCTTTTAATTCCCGGACGCGCTGAATGAATAACCCCTTTTCATTTTCAAACCGCGTAGAGTCTAAATACGGCTGGACAGCAAGGTCCCGAAAGTCATTGTACTTCTCGGTACCAGGAATCTCACCCATAAAATACCCATCTTTGGCCAGTTCCTGTAGGAATTCTTTAAACGCAGGCTCATCGTAGACGTTTTCGTCCGTGAGGTAGTTACGGGTCAATGAATCGGCGTACAACAATTCCAATGCGGCAGAAATCTTATTCCCCAGTTTAACTTGCTCATCATCGCTATCATTCCCATCATTGTCAAACTTTTGGCCTAAAATGTGAGCATACTGTAGACGCGTAAACCTAACCGTACATTCAACAGGATCCAGGGCGGGGAAAATCGTTCGCTTTTTTACAATCTTCTCATCCTCCACAGACCGCGAATTGAACAATTCCAATGCAGCCGATAAATAGAACGGATACTTGTTTAAAACACCTGCCACTTTTCGCGGCACCGTCACAAAGACACGGTGTGTGGAGTTCTCAATTGCTGTTTTCGGATAGTCCTTTATCCGATTGAAGGCTTCAGAATTCACCTTTTCGTCATGATACATTTCTCCTCCCAGTTTTAGGTATTCTACAGCCTCACGAAACGTTGGTGAAATCTCCGCAAATTCATTATCCGGTATTATGCAAACATTATCCTGGTTGATCCATATCCTATTATCTGATATTTCGGGTATTAGCCATTTCGGGAGGACGTTGGCTGCTTCAATCAACAAAAATTCCCCGTCAGTGTCTGTGACCTGAATCCAAACATCTGAGAATTTTTCACTCAACTTCTTCAATAAATACACAATCACCCATTCATCTTCCAAACAAACACCAAAGTCGGTTGTGCCATATAGGCACGCTACGCCGCGGTCAATGAAAAAGTTCAAGTTGAACGCTTCTCTGTGCCAACGGTAATCCTCAAATATCGGCACGAGCTCATTTTGCGAGTATTCCAAGATTTCCCGTAATCGTTGGCCACCACCAAATGTCACCACACGATACTGCACTACACTTTCGTCAGATACCCCAAACTCCCCAGACTCCATTGTCCTGTGGCGCTGCGTGCTTTGAAAAAAGTTTTATCTAACCCCTGTTTTGCAGATTTTGTTTCCGGCTGCTGTCGGGAGGTCATCTCCGGTACCTGAAAAATTCGCCATCTTTTGAAATCTGCCAACCACCAACGCAAATTTTGGAGGATCGGGGGTTCTGCTGTATATTGTAGGGGCCATTATTGTTGCATTTATTAGGTTCTTGAGGTTATATGGGTTTGTTGGCCCATAATGACATGACTTTTATATAATTTTACGGCCTAAAGGATCCACAGCCATATCATCTCAAACTACGCGACATGAAGATCGGATTCCGCAGATAAGTATGTATGAATTAGAAACGATTAAGAGGTCCTTCGGTATAGACTGTTTCTCCTTGAGAATAAATATATTATCACCCGTTATTATTTAACAGTAATAAGCTCAATGTTGCGACTATCAGTGCTGACGCAACGGTGATTGACCCAATATTTTCCATCCTTGACTTCGTAATCAAGCCATTGACCCAAGGTTTAAACGAATAAACAACTATCACTGACACTTTGCCAACAAATGCAATACATAATAAAGCACTCCAATCAAAGACAACGAGATACAAAGTCTTGGCTCGGTTGATCAGATTCCAACGATCACCTATCGTTATGTCATTGTCTCAAATACGATAGACACCAACACCCTAATTTCTATTTATACCTCAACAAAGATTCGGTCTCACACAGAAATCACGATTCAATCAACGTCGTTTTCTATCTCCTGCTGATTTCATATTTGTGTCCCTAACTACTTATTTTCGGTTCCTGACCATCAGTCCATTTTCTCCCCTCCCAACTATAACAAATCAACCCCTTATTTTTTTTTTTTTTGGGACCGAGGAGGACAATAGAACTTGCTTGGCCGTTTAGGAAACCATGTATGGGACTCTGAGCCGGGTCAATGCACAGAATGCAAAGGCCAAAGTAAGTATATCCAGTTGATTGCGTTGGAGACGGATTGCTAACGAACTATTATAGCTGGCAGATAGTTATAACCAGTTGTTGCGGGACATATCTAATCCAGAGCCCCAAACAGTAGGCAACTACGCGATACAGCGGCAGATTGGCGAAGGTATAGTTATCGGAACACAATTTATGGCACCTACTGACGCAATTCTTCTAGGGAGCTTTGGCAAGGTTTACTTAGCCACGCATATATTTACTCGATCAAAGGTAAGCATGGATACGCATGCAGGTATGCACAGCCGCTAACCCTCGTGAAAATAGGTCGTGCTAAAGTCGTCAACTAAAGACCATCCGCAGTTGGTACGTGAAATCCATCATCATCGATTGTTCAATCACCCGCACATTGCCAAATTATATGAGATCATCATAACCCCTAATCATGTCTGGCTAGTGCTGGAATATTGCGCGGGTGACGAATTGTACTCGTATCTTTTGTCAAAGGGCAGACTGAAATTGGACGAGGCTAGAAAGATATTCGCTCAGCTCGTGGGCGCTGTTGCATACACCCATTCAAAGAACTGTACTCATAGGGACCTGAAGCTGGAGAACATTCTACTGGACAAAAAGAATAACGTCAAGTTGTGTGATTTCGGCTTTACGCGGGAATATGAACCCAGATCCCTACTTGACACAATTTGTGGGACTACGTGTTACATGGCCCCTGAAATGCTACTGCACAAAAAATACAATGGTGAAGCAGTGGATGTTTGGTCGTTGGGTATAATCTTTTACACCCTAGTACATGGGGAAATGCCATTTGAAGAGGAAACTGAACTGGATAGTAAAATGAAGATTACAACTGAAGAGCCAAAATATTCTGCATCTCCAGACATACCACAGCCGTGTCTGGATCTTATGAAGTCGTTGCTCATGAAGGATCCTCGTCAACGACCGTCCCTCCAAGACATTTTATCTCATCACTTTCTTGATGATCATGGCCAACATCAGAAGGATATCTTGAATGAGAAACAACCAAAGTTATTCTCGACAAAGGCAGAAAAGCGTGTACTACGCCACCTCCGAGCAGCACATGTGGATTTACATGCGTTGACGGATAGCCTAGTCACGGCACGATGTGATCCGTTATCTGGATTTTGGGCCCTCGCATTGGAACGAGAAAAGAAGATGGAATCCAGACACCACAGTATTTCGATTTCAAAATACAAAAAAAAGGAGAAAATTCACCAGCTCAAGATCAATGCTGCTGAAGCGAACACAAGCAGTAAAGATGACGTCGCGCCCAATTCACCACGATCTCCGTTCTCAAGATTTGCGTCTCCGATACCGAGATCATCCACTGAACAGCATTCAGCACAAGAAGACGCCAGCCAGGAGGCAGAGCAGCAGAACACTTCCCTTACTAATCCCACAACTACTCCAATTGTCAACACTGAAGATCCGATAACAGACACTGGCACAGCCAATCAAACTGCGGAAGTTGATACTGCCACCCCAGTTGATGAGCAGCCGAGCCCAAGTACAAAGTCCTCAATGTCGACAGTTATTTCAAAAACCAAACGATCTTTCACAGGATCCTCCGTGACTTCATCCAAAAAGAACGGCCATTCTTCGTTCAAGAGCATTATGATGAAAATTCTCTTCCCATCCAAAAAATCTTCTAGAATGCATACTAACACCTCTAATGATGACCAACAGCAACAGCCAACTTCGCCACAATCTCCTCAAAACACTACTAATGAAAATAATAGACCGCTCCTTCCATCTCCGAAACAGTTACAAGTTGGATCCCGTCCAGACAGTATGCACCAAACCATTAGACAGCGACCAGTTTCGGAAATTTCGCAGTTTTCACAATTCTCAGTCTCCTCACAGCTTTCGTCTGCGCCGTCTCAGATATCCCAGACAAGACCGCAGTACAGTAGGCGATCTACCTCGTCTTCGTTTTCCTCATTAGTCTCGAGAAGTCGCAGAGAACACTCAAAGACATCGAGTACATCAAGTGCATCTTTGAATTCCTCTCCGAGAGGGAGTAAACGAATGCCATCATCAGGTAGTCCAATCCCTGGATTCTCAGTGTCAAGGCACAAGCGATCTGTCAGCGGACCACGAGGGAAATTCAACGAATCTGCAGTATTTTCTTCTAGCCCCTATAGATCCAGACATTTTAGAAGAAGGTCCCCCTTCGCTAATAGCTCACGCCATTCTAGTGTTACAAGGCCGAAAAATAGAGGGTCCAAGGGGAGCGTTATTGAAGAAGGAGACGAGCAGGAGGAACTAGAACAAGACGATGAGGAAGACATGGGTTACGTTGATGAAACTGAAGACGATAATGAGCGAGGGCGCACATTTTAAAAATAACAAAGTTTGCCATTTTTTCTTGTGAATCAGACAAAAGCGCATAAAAAAACAAACTCTATGCATCGCTCGCTGCTTTTGTATATTTCAATAATAATACAAAATCATCTTTATTTTTATAACATTCTATAGACTTGATGTGCATATACGTGCAGCAGTATGCAGCATGCCCACATCCCATAACACCTTAAAGCCTGTTTTAGATTATTTCTTTTGTTTTTTTACAAGTTGACCAAAGTAAGGCCGGGTTGACCAGGAACAGCTTCTTGGATAAGCTTCATGTGAGTTGGAACTTCAACTTCTCCACCAGTGACAACGTCCTTACCCTTAGATCTGTCTTGATCGTCCAAAAGGACAAGTTGGACTTCGTCGACCTTCGTCGCAGTTGGACACTTCTTCAAGTATGGAATCAAATCCTTAACAGTGTCGGCTTCGTTGAAGATCAATTTTCGGTTGAAAACGGTTTCAGGTTGTTCATCGCCAGAAGTGAGCCGGGTCTTCAAGTGATTCACAAATTGCATACCACGCTTGACATCACCCAACTCGGAAACCTTCTTCTTGAATTCTGGCGTAAAGTCAAGAGTGGCGTTTTCGAATTGTTGTCTAACCAGTTCAATGTACTGATCTTGCCAAGACGGGAACGAACCAGCAATGTAAACAGTGAGTTTAGATGGGTTTTTGGGATTAAATTCAGCGCCCTTCTTCTTCTTTTTCATGTTGGCACCTTCAGTTTCACGAATAGATCTAGCAAGAGTTCGAATGTAGTTAAGAGCCGCGCTCACTGGCTTGTTGATTGGCTTGCTGATTTCTGGATAGGTGGCGTTCTGAATCGAGTCTTTCTTGCCCAAGATTTCTCTCCAAATGTACTCCGAGAAATGAGGAGCGATTGGCGAAAGAAGCAAGGCTTGAACTTCCAGATATCTTAGGACAAGATCCTTGCGCATACCAACAGTGTGAGCACTAGAATCTCTGTAGTAATCTCTAGCAGCTTGGAAGTCAAACAAACCAGTCTTCAATGCATTCTTATAGTTAGCAGCCTCATAGTGATCCTTAGTGACCAACAACAGTTCGTTCATTTCATTTTCGAAAGCAACATCCAAGAAATGTTCCTCGTTTGTCTCAGTTCTAAGCTTGTCAAGGTTCTGAGTGATTTCTTCCGCCCATTCCTTGAGAGTGGTGAGACGAAGAATGGAAGCATTTGCATTGCTTTCATCAAAGTTGGCATCTTCGAAAGAGTCACCAGCATCAGCAAGAGCAATACGAGTGGCATCAGCACCAAACTTCTGAACAGAGTCTTGCAAGGTCATAAAGTTACCAGTAGACTTAGACATCTTTTCATTGTTAAGAAGCAAGTGACCATTGGCACGGATACCCTTTGGCCAGAACTTCTTTGGGAACATGGCGCAATGAACGTAAATGAAGAAAGTCAAATGATTTGGAATCAAATCCTTACCAGAAATTCGCACATCCAATGGGTAGAAGTATTCAAATTCTCTTCTCATCTTGTCAAGCTTTTCCTTTGGAATATCACAGTCAATTTCATCCCTTCTACAGAAAATGTAATCCCATACTTCGTCCTTCATTTGTTCTGGCTTAATATCCAAGGTACCTGGAGTGGAACCATAGAAATCACCATGGAGCATGTGGGCCACAGTGTAATAAGCCATGTAGATGGTCGAGTCAGAAAGAGATTCGCACAAGTATTTTGGATCCCATGGAAGCTTAGTACCGAGGCCATACGAACGAGAAAGCGCCCAGTTTCTGAGCCATCCGAGGACGTATTCAAAACCGTGTCTTGTTTCATTGGAATAAGTGTTCATGTCAGCCAAACATTCTTCAGCTTGAGCTCTCCAGGTTTCTTCACCGTAATCAGTATACCATTGATCTTCAAGAGAGACGATACACTCATCACCAGATCTAGAGATGACTTGAGATTCCGGTTCACTATAAATAAATGCCTCACCAGAGTCAACCAATTCTTGACGAAGCTTTGGCTTGGCAACCTCAACCTTATCACCCTTGTATTTACCAATGACCATGGTACCTTGGAAGAAGCCTTCTTTGTAGGCAATTTCCTTGGCCTTGGCGAGAGCATCCTTGTCCTTTGGAGACTTGATCTTGAGCTCCTCAATGACCTTTTGCGCGATATTTCTGCCATAATTTGGAGTCTCAATCAACTCCACTGGTTGGTCAATAACCCAGTCCTTTTCAATACCATAGTATTCTGGCTTGTTCAAGAGATCCTGGGTAGTGATGAAATCATCTGGCGAGTCGGATGGAACACAAGTGACAACACCTGTGCCCTTCTTGGACAAGATGGTTTCCATTGGCAAGATTCTGATTTCTGGGAACACAGAGAGTGGAGCGTGCGCCTTGGATCCGACGAGAAGAGAGCCGTTCAGCTCAATCAATGGAGTGTGCTCGCCTCTCTTTGGAGTCAGCTTTTGATAGCACATGTTCTTGAAGGCTCTTTCAGTGCAAATGAAAACTTCATTGTTACCAGCATCAAAAAGGCCATAATCAATCTTAGGGCTGACAAAACAACAGGTTTGACCGTACATGGTTTCTGGTCTAAGAGTAGCAGCGACAAAGTAGACAGTCTTGCCGTCCAAGTTAACGTTCTTAACTGCTTCCTTGGCCTTTTCGGTCCATTCAACCATCTTGATCTTGATGCCGACATATTCCTGAGGACCAACAGCCTCACCACTTTGTCTATCGTGGTCCATACATGGTTGACCGTCCTTTGCGGAGTAAATAGTGTATCTCTCACCAAACTTGATCTTGCCGAGCTCCTTGAGACGATTCATTTGCCATCTAACAAAGGCGTCATAATATGGGTTAACGTCAGTGGTGATGAAGGACCTTCTCCAGTCGATCCTGGCACCGAAATCAGTACAATCTCTCTGACAAAGAGGAGGGAAATACGTTAGCCAGTATGTTGAGTCGGCAAACTTCTTGACTTCTTCTCTTGGGATGCCTAATTGCAACATGATTTCGAACTGGAACTTGGAGCGACCTTGCTTAGCGGCGGCCTTGGATTTTTTGGTAGTGAATTTAGTCACATCATCTTTGGTCTTCTTTTCGTCCTTCTTTTCTTCTTCGTCTTCGTCAGCTGCTGGGACATTTTGGTCAAAGTTTTCTCCAAATTGCTCTATTTCCCGCACAAGCTTATCAGCACAGGCCTTAATAGGCATACCAGTGCAGTGGAAGCCGAGCGGGAAAAGTGCCCGCTTGCCGAGCAATCTCTCGTATCCGGTTGCGAATTCAACCTTGGATAAGGTGAACGAATGGCCAGCATGCAAAACACCGTTCATGTATGGATAAGCCATGGTGGAGAAGAACTTTGGGTACTTTTGTCGAAGCTCGTCGCCATCGACGATGTTAGTTTCCTCTGTGGTCGGAGCATTGATTTCAAACACCTTTTCGTCCGCCCATGTCTTTTGATACTTCTTTTCGAGCTCGATCAGAGCGTCTCTCCTGGCAGTCTGCAGATCCGCATACAGGTTAATAATCATAATCCCTCGTTTTGCTTACGCGCTCTAATGCATTATTACTTACGTTTTCCAACACCAGGGTCTTTCCTTCAGCAGGTTTAGACATCTTTTTTCGCTATAGTCTCTAGAAAGGAGTGTTTGGTGCGTCGGGGGTGAAAAATTTTGGTGTGACTCAGCTCTCCCCGATCCCCGTCCCGACATTCGCCACTAACGCCACAATGTATCGGTGCCGCACTGTGGCAGTACAGTCCATGAGTGCGAACGTTTTATTAAATGCTTTCTGGTTCCGGCGTTTGACTGGGGTTGCGTATGCTCTGCTGACAGCGTCCACCACAAACCCTCTAGGAGTCTACGGCCGCTAGTGAGTATGCTCTACCTGCTGGTTTTCGGAGCGAAATCGAGTAGCTCGAGGCGAATGGAAAGAGGGCTTCTACGATAAGTGCTTTAATTGAATAATTATTTTTTTTGTGCCTATTTAACGTTCAAACAAGTCGTCATCGGATGCATCTCCATCATTATTATCATCTTCTTCACTATCATCCCAGTCGCCGGATTCGTCCGAGTCGTCTTCATCCGACTCTTCGTCCGAGTCTAGTATGCCATCGTCGTCGTCATCCATCAGTCCTTCCATGCTCAGACTCTGAAGGGTCTCATTCTTAGCCTGGGTCTGCTTGGTCACCTCAAAGTTAGCTTCCACGTTGCAGGTGGTTAACCGAGACTTCATGCGAATGACAGCCTTTCTGCCAATAAGGCAGTTTTCTAATATGACATCATCCTCCAGCGTAACGTTGTCCATAATCACACAGCCGTTGATTCGGCATTTCTTGCCAATTACACAGTTATTGCCAATGACGGTTCGTTTAACGTTGGTTTTTTCTCCAATCGTTGTGTCTTCGCCAATTGTCGAATCAGCGCCCACTGAAGCCCCGGCTTTGGGTGGTTTTGACCCACCTCCGGACATGCTGGCTTCCTTCGCACGCTGTCTCAGAACGAATCGATTCGCCTCGACATACGCAGACAGGTTATTGCATCGGATAAAGGTAGACTCGGGAGATAGCAGTCGGAAGGCAACTGTGGCGCCCTGGCTACCACTCTTCTGCCATGAGCGTCGACCCACTTCCCGGACCACACGATGCCATGGAACTTCTAACGCATCGGAATCCTTTTCCTGGTACTCGTCTAACAGCTTCCACACCTTGCGAGAGCAGAAGAATATCGATGCGCGGAGGATCTGTGATGAAATGACGGTGTTGGGGAAGTTGTACAGCATGCGGGCCCGAATGTCGAGGACTTTCTTTCCTGCGACAGACTCTTTCGTGTAAAAGTCGAGCAGCTTTGGCTCATCGTTGGTTAGAGGGGTGTGAACAAGATAGTCTGCGATCAGCGACTTCTTCTCAATGTTCTCCAGATGATTCTTGTAGTAGACAGCTGAGATCAAAGTCTCTTTTTCACGGATACGGTGTTGATCGATCAATTCCTGCGCAGGAACGTCGGTGATAAAGTCGCAGGGAATGACGACAAAGTCCGTCGTGAGCTTGGAGCTCAAGGACGCAACCATCTCGCCAGTGTAGCGAGATTCGGTCCCAATTACCTCGATGTTCTTGAACGTGTGGTCCTTCTGGTAGATTTCCTCGACGTAGTATCTGAATTCGGCCAGGTAGTCCTGCGGGACCAGGATGCTGATGCCGTTGAAGTTGCCTTTCTCGCACCATTCCATGGCGTAGCACAGCATTGGCTGGTTCACCACGGGCAGCAGGGCCTTGGGCAGACCGGACGACCGCACGCTCGAAAACGGCGACATCCGCTGGCCCTCTCCGCACAGAATCACAGCGTGGAACTCCATTCTTTTCTTGTCAGTCTCTCGTTGAGGGCGAAAACTCTCGCTCACAAAAAAAACTCATCCCCGCGCATTAACGCGCATCACCAATTTTCAGCCGTACGCTGTGGAGGAGATCATTAGCGGTTCGTCCTAGAACTACCAGCTTGATAGCCCACAGTTTTGCACATGAAATGGAGCAATAATTCTGGACATTACTGTTGAGTGGTGAGTTGTTTGTCAGAAAGGAGTCAAAAAATAGTGTGTCGCAACCCTTCCACCGTAAGGTACGTACTGCGGTGGCGCGTCTAATTATGAATATAAAAGGAGTCTCATTTTCCGTTCTTCCTGCGGTGGGTTTTCCTTTCCATTGCTCCTAATATATACCTGCTTCTCTCAATCCTCTGGTGAGTTGCTATTTCTCTTCGAAAAGAGCTCATAAAAGCCACTAAGCCCACTACGCTTTTGCTTCTTTTCTGGAAAAGAAGGCCGCCCGCAGGGTCATATTAACCCTCCGGAAGATTAATTTGCCTCCGACAGCTTCTTTTTTCTCCGAAACGAAGCAAAAAAAGATAACTTCGCTCCGCGGAGGGGGGTCAGGGGGTCTGTGGGCCAGTGATTTTGCTTCGTTGCTAGAAAAGAAGGTCGTACGCAGGGCAGTTGCATCTCCACCTGTCCTAGAGCGACCGACTTCGCCTCCTAGTGGCCTCATTTGCTCCGAATGGCAACTCCGCGAGGGCCATAACAGTACTTTTGCCTCTTTTCTAAAGACTCATATGATGCCGCATTCCAGAGTCGAACCCGCGTTAACTCGTCTGGGTTAGGGCTGGGTTAGGGCAGAAGGGTGGGTTTTGTGCGTGTGGGTGTTGTTTTCGATGGAACGAGAAGAGTCCAACAACAGTGGCGAAGAGAAGCAAGAAACCATGTCGAACGAAGAGAGTGACCCATTGTTGGCAGCCATCAAGAACGAGGAAGGCGAAAGCTCACAGCAGCCACAAGAAACTGGCGGAGACCCAGAGCGGGAGCGGGCTCTGGAAGAATTCAAGAAGAAGCTGAAAGACCATCGAGAATGGGACGCAAAGCTCAAGGAGCTGAGATTGGGCATCAAAGGCCTGGACAAACAGTTCGAGAAGACGGAGGATGACATTAAGGCACTGCAGAGTGTCGGCCAGATTATCGGTGAGGTTCTGAAGCAGCTCGACGAAGAGCGATACATTGTCAAGGCATCCAACGGGCCTAGGTATATTGTGGGCTGCCGAAACTCAATCAAGAAGGAAGCGCTCAAACAAGGTGTCAGAGTTGCGTTAGACATGACCACGCTGACGATTATGCGGATTCTGCCTCGTGAGGTTGATCCATTGGTTTACAACATGACCACATTTGAGCCGGGCGAGCTGACGTTTGGTGGCATTGGTGGTCTGAACGAGCAGATCCGAGAGCTGCGTGAGGTGATTGAGCTCCCGCTCAAGAACCCCGAACTCTTTATGCGTGTTGGGATCAAGCCTCCCAAAGGTGTGCTGTTGTACGGCCCACCAGGAACTGGTAAGACCTTACTGGCCAAGGCGGTTGCAGCAACGATCGGTGCAAACTTCATCTTTTCGCCAGCGTCGGCAATTGTGGACAAGTACATTGGTGAGTCTGCCCGGCTGATTCGAGAAATGTTCGGATATGCAAAGGAGCACGAGCCGTGTATTATATTTATGGATGAGGTTGATGCGATTGGTGGCCGGCGGTTCAGCGAAGGCACGTCGGCGGACAGAGAGATTCAGCGTACGCTGATGGAGCTGTTGAACCAGATGGACGGGTTTGACTACCTGGGCAAGACCAAGATCATCATGGCCACGAATAGACCAGACACATTGGACCCGGCCCTGTTGCGTGCGGGTAGATTAGACCGAAAGATTGAGATTCCACTGCCTAATGAAGTTGGTCGGTTAGAAGTGTTCAAGATTCACGCGCAAAAAGTCAAAAAGGCCGAGGATATTGATTATGAGGCTGTGGTGAAGATGAGCGATGGCTTTAATGGTGCGGACATTCGAAACGTGGTCACCGAGGCCGGCTTCTTTGCCATTCGTGACGACCGGGATTACATCGTCCAGAACGATCTCATGAAGGCGGTTCGAAAGGTCGGCGAGGCCAAGAAGCTCGAAGGCAAGATAGAGTACGAAAAGTTGTAGTCTTTATATATAATAACTATTAGCCACAGAAAGCATACGTTTGTATAAGGAAGCTGCCGGAGGCAGTTCGACCCTCCGGTGGTGATGGATGTCCTGCGGGCGGCCTTCTTTTCGGAGAAAAAAGAAGCCGCCGGAGGCTACGCACCCTTGGAGGGTTATAGTGGGAGGGCTCAAGTGCGGCCGACTAAGACGCAAAGCAGTGGTCAGGGGATCATAAATTATGTGTCGGAGAATTACAAAAGCGCGATTACGGTTATTACAAAGACCTGATTATGGCGAGGAAGGAGTCGCGGATCTGGCTGGCCTGAGAAAGGTCGCTCTCTTCGCCAGCAATGGACAGAGAAAGGTTGGTGTTCCCGTTCTCAACCGTCACGAGACTGAGGGTGAAGGATGAGCCCAACGTGGACACGGGCTGCACGTATGAGAACTCAGTGATGGTGATTGTTGGGGTACTAGAGCCATCACCGGCCGCAGCGGCACCACTATCGCCATTCGATTCGCCATTGGTGAAGGAGGAGATGCGGCCGAGATTGGCAATCTCCGCAGAACACGACCGTGGCTCGGCGACCAATCCTTCTAGGCGCTTCTTCATGTTGCCATATTTCAACGCTGCCACAGCATGGCCCAGCGGATTCGGCCGAACGTTCTTGTACTGGTTAATGTCCTTATCAAAGTTCTCGGCCCACGATTGAATGAACTTGCGTGGTTCGCGTTCGCGACATGTGGAGGAGATGGTGATAGGGTAGGTATACGGAAATTCATGGTGACCGAGGACTTCACGGGACCGGGAGGGCTTTTTGAAGTACGGACGGGCGTTGAAGGGTACAGATGTGGTCAGAGTGTAGTTGTGATTGTCCTGAGGAACGAATTCGAGAATGGCCTGGAGCAACGCGGCATAGATTGCACCGGTGAATGTAATTCCAAGTTCGTGAATCTTGTCATACAATTGGGAAACCTCTTGCGGCGAGAATTGGAAGAGAATTGTTTTGGACTTTGGTGGACACAGATGAGCCGGTCCTGCCCATGGGATGGTCTGATTTTCAACATCGCCAGTTGGCTTTTTGGGAGCTGATGAAGAGGGACCAGCACTGACCGCACTTCCTCCGCCTCCGCCGAAAAAGGACTTTACAGTCTTACCAATGCCGGGGGAAGTTTCAGCCAAATGTTCTAGACTTAACGGGAGGGATAGGGGCGACGAACGGATTTTGGTCTCGGAGATATTGGCAAGCCCCTTCCGAAGAGACTTGAGCAGCTTTTGATGGAAATACACTCCAGAATACCCATCAAATATGCTGTGGTCAAAAATCCAGACAAGATCCTGCTGACTCTCGCCAAGTACATAGATCCGCCACAACGGCAGATCGTACTGCTCATATAACAACGGCTCGGTGTTATCGTACAGCGCATTGACAAACTTGTCATTGTACGACTCGGCAGGACGGAAAAAGACAATCTTGTCCAGGTCGACATGATCCAGCTTCTTCAAAACCGGCTTGGAGCTCGTGTGGTGGAATACATTAGACGTCAGTATCGGCTCAAAGCTGATAAGATCATTCAATGCCGGATACAGCACTTCCTTGTTCACGGTGGTGGAGTATCTGGCGGACACAGAATTAACTGAGACCAATCTCATGTTATTCTGAGCCACCAAGTATTTCTCAAGATTACCTAAGAACCGCACTGTTAGCATCTCTGAGTGTGGGGGGATAAGGGAAGACCGACCTACCTAATGCCCGTTCCATAATAAATTACTTAATGTCCACAAAAACGATCGGGCGCTCGAGCGAGAATATATACGTCAGATATAAAAAAAAAAAAATGGTTGTACGACAATAACAAGGCACAAAAAAAAAGTTGGGTTGCTAGCAGCCAGCCTCTTCCGATCGGCATCCTTTTATACCCTTTGTCATAAGAAACCCTGCCAAACGTCACCTCACATCTCAGGCTTCTTTTGTTTCAAAAGGCGATATTCGGGGCGCGCAAGATATGCGCGCGTGTCCGTTTTGGGAAATTTGGGTCTTTCCCGATTAGGCCGAGGAAGGTAAGTAGGTACGTTTCCTTCTTCACAGGGCGGTCAACGCCCGGAGCAGCCGTTCTCTAAGCCGTGAGCATAGCGGCATGTCGCCGTTTTCGTCGTCGCGAGCCACTGAGATGGATCCGGAGATGCAGCCGTTGCGGATCCCCACGAGGTTTAGCGTCACGTAGGCCCCGAGGGTGGTCACACCCTGGGTGAAGTGTAGTTTAGTGATTGAATGGCGGGCAGAGGGGTCGAAGGCGAATGCGCCGAGGTTGGACACTTCAAAAGAATTTGGCCGTATGTTTTTGGCGAATGAGTCGCTCAAAAAAGTCCGGATGTTGACGTAGTCGAGTAGGCCAATGATGTAGGCGATCTCTTTCGGAGTTTTGGTATCAGCCTGTAATCGAGTGTGGAGTCGACTGGCCAGAGAGTCAACACTTGATCCGGCAATGTTCTGGAAGGAGAATTTGGACGAAAATTGGTATACGAAGTTGCCCAAGCTCGAGCGGATATCAGCACAGTATCTTCGTGCGTTCACAGGTATGGTGAATGAGAGGTTATCGCATCCGTTGCGGTCATCTTGAGGCATTTCCTCGAGAACTACCTGGCTCAACATCCCAGTGATCAACGTTGTAAGAGTAAACTCGTGCTCCCGACAATATGCCAACAGCTTTTGCGACAGCGCTTCGTCAAGGTCGAAAAATGCGCTCTTGGAGCTCATTGGAATGATGGGATCCGCACCCGTCCACGCTTTGGGCTCGGCCACAAACTTTTTCTTCAACAAGCTCCAGCCAAAATTGAGCAAAAAGGGCCACGATGGTTTGATATCGAGCGCCTCTTCCAGCGGCGCTAGAAACCCACTCTCCTTGACAGCACCATCATCACCCCGATTCAGCTCGTCCAGCAGTTTCTGGTGAAACAGCACTCCACTAGTCCCATCCGCAATGGCGTGGTCATACACAAACGCCATCTGGCGAAAGTCCTCGCCAAACACATAGAGCCGCCACAGTGGCATACTCCTGTCGTTGTAGCGATAGCGTTCTTTCGGAATCACTGCATCGCTCAGCTCTTGGCAGTCCCTAATCTCGTCACGGTAGAGCACCACATCGTCCATGTTAAGGGTTATTTGCTCAAACCGAGGCCGCTTTGAGTCGCTCGCAAACACATTGCATGCCAGCAACGGTTCCTTCGAGACTAATCGGCCAAGCGACTCCTTCAATTTGACTTCATCAATCGGTTCATTGTAGACCCCGGACACAAAGATGACCGAACACATGTCCAGCTCGTTCCGAAACACCGAGTAGGCCTCCAAAATCCCTACAGTCGCATACACCAATTAGAATGCCATCCGCCAACTGGGCCCACACTACTCACCGCATTCTCGTTCCATCGTTCTTCAGTAGCGTAGTTAGCCGCTTGTACTTTCGTGCCGCCGGCATCTTTTTATACCCGCCCACGCGGATCGGCCGAAGGCGCCATGGGCCGGGAACGACACGGCTCCAGATAAGAGAGAGGGGCGTCGTAGTATGCCCTGCGGGCAGCCTTCTTTTCTAGAAAAGAAGCAAAAGCACTGGTCAATGGGGTCGAGGCGAAGCCGAGCTACCTTTTTTGCTTCTTTTCGGAGAAAAAAGAAGCCGCCGGAGGCAACCACAACCCCCTAGCACCACTGCGGACTGGCCAAGCGCAGTAGTGCTACATTTCATGTGTCTTTAGGAGAAACGGAACCCCCTGAAGCACCCTCTCTGTTTAGTAAAATAGTGGAGACTCAACACCCATTAAAGTTTATCGGTCCGGCTTAGAAGGAAACAGTAGCTCAAGACCGGTACGCCACGGGCCCACACAGATAGATGTGAGCTGAGAATTCCAAAACGACGTCGCATCATCGACCCACAGAACGGTGGCTGCGCTCGCTGGGGACGGAGCAGGCAGAGCAGGAGGATGAGCGGCTCCAGCAGTGGAGAGGGTGGCGGGATTTTCTGCTAGGACCCTGGGTCGGACTGGACGACTCGCGATTGGCCCTGGGATTAGGCGTGTACATCATCTCCGCCTACATTCTCAACTCGCGAGAGGAGTCAATGGCTCGGTCCTCGCTCATTGTGCTATCCGGCGTCTCGCTGCTCGTGGTGCGCACAGTGTGGAAGTATGTGTATTCCTACGACTTTGAGCAGAACTCGTTCGGCAACTTCATCAGCGACACAGTAGGCACAATCATCGAACCCCGAAACGGCCAGTATCCGCGGGCGCCTGTGACGTATGCGTATCCGCCTGGGACCGTGGTCGTACCGCCAGCAGACCAATACGCTCGGCCGTGTGCATTCACTCGAATCCGACGCAAGCTCCGGTTCACTCTTGCGGAGCTCATCAGCCGCCAATTGGGCATTCCAATGCCAGGGAATAACCAGAGGTAGCACGTAGTATTAATATATTAGATCAGACCACAATGCACACGAAATCAGGGGTATGTCTGCATATACTCCTGGGCAAGATGAGGCTTGAGGGAGGCAAACGACCGCTTAAAGTCCTTGCCACAGCGCCAACATACTAGATGAGCCTTTTTGGCAAACTCCTCCATTGCCTTGGGATCTCTGCGCTCATCGGTCTCAGCCATGTCGGGAATATCCTCCAGCGGGATAAAGAACTTGGAATTGAAGGAGACGTAATGTGCAGCTCGCTTCATGCGCTCAGAGTACATATCGTTAGATATCACGTGGATGTGGAGATTGTTGAGGGATGGACTCGAGTGGATCCCAATTCGAAGGTAGTTCTCGGGATTGGTGCACCCAGTCTTCTCCTTCAATTCGGCACACGCCAGCTCCATGGCCTTGTTAACATACTCATAGCACAAGTTGTACGTTTTGCGGTCGGAAAGGGCAATCAGCGGTTGCTGTACTGTCAGCGACTTGTCTCGCGGCATGACCAAGTAATGCACCTGTGCCTTGGGAAAGGCATCTTCAATGATTACGAATTGGTCATCGGCAAACTTTACTGAGTCTGTATGCTTCTCCGGCGTCTCAATGTACGTCTTGAGAGCGTATTTGAACGACATTGTCAGATCAGTGCCGGCTCATCGGCCGGCGGTCGACTGACAACCTGGGGTGTACTCATGGTGGGTGACCACTGCGAGACCTGGCCCCAGCGTCTATACCAGGTGCAATCGCCATTTGGGCGGCGTTCTTTTCCAGAAAAGAAGCAAAAGCACTGGTATACACGTCTCTGCGAAGTGGAGCTGGCTTTTTGGACTCACTGGAGGCACTAGAACCCTCCGGAGGATCAGTATGCCCTGCAGGCGGCCTTCCTTTCTAGAAAAGAAGCAAAAGCACTGGCATACGCATCCTCCGCGAAGCGGAGCTACCTTTTTTGCTTCTTTTTCGGAGAAAAAAGAAGCGGCCGGAGGTATCAAACCAGGTAGGGCCTTATTCTTGTAGCAATTAAGCTGCCGACACTGCTCGCCATGCTCACTCTAACAGAGTTGAATGGAGGGCACGTCGAAAACAGAATGTTTCTACATGTTTTGTGCTATGCGAGGTGCAATTCTCATATTATTATTGTATTCATATGCCAGGGACCCTCGACAAATGTGGGAAATATTATACCTAAATTCGAAAAGAGTATAGCGACTAGCGAAAGGTGACGATACAAACTAATAGGCAGATAGAAACTTGTGGCGATACCCGGCACCACACTTGCCCATCCAATTGGCTGCTCCGCATGTGAGCTCTTTTTCAGAAAGCCCAATGATTTGGAGGCAATTCAACTGTTCAACTTCACTGAGATTTACTATTTGAATGTATTCATGCAGGGCGACTTGGATGAGCTACCGAAAAATTATTTAAAAAATCTGCTGTCAGTGCCGTCTATGACGACGTTACAATTTTCCTTGTGGGAGAAGCTTTTTCAAGCTTCAAGAAGTGCAATACAGTCATGTCCAGTAGAAGAGCTTAGGCTGATTAACGTATGGCAAAACGAAATGAACTTGGTCCCGCATTTGGACCTAAGCTGTTTGAAACAATTGGAAAGTTTGGAAGTGACTTTTTTGAACAGAGTGTTTTCCAACTCGTATAACATGGAGGGAATAAAAACGGCCATTCCGTGGGGCTGCCGCACTTTAAAGCGAGTATCCTTTGAAGATTTTCCCGATGAGGAAGTGATTGATTTGGAGTAGTGCTGAGGACTGCTATAAATCCGTTATTTCACTCAAGAGAGTTAAAATTCGTGATCCCAGTTTACTTCGACTGGGAACGGCCGTGTACCGCATTAGAAACAACGGATGGATTCCCTGCAATGCCACGTAGTATTTCCAAGAAATAACAAATAAACGTTTTTAAATAGGTAGTCGTCAGCTTCTCATAGCCTGGTATATTTTTAGGGATACGTAGTCGGAGGAAGTCAAGGGGCTTACCTCGCTTCGCTGAATATGTAGATGCAGTAAGCACAAAAAAATAATGCGGTTTTATGCGATTTTGTGCGCATAGAGGCATTCAAAATGGGTATAATTTCAAGCAATTTCCAATCTCCCCCACAAAGCGATTACCATAGGAATACTCTTCAGCCAATTTAATTCATCGTATGCATAGATCACTGCCGCGAAAAAAAAAAAAAGCTAATTTGTGGCTGTCCCAGCCACGGAATCGTATTAACACACCGTCTATCTACCTCCCATAATGGCCGAAAAATTACCACCCGAGCTATGGGTTAATATTTGCAGCAAGTGCACTTTGGACGAGTTACTTTCTTCGAAGAACACAAACAGGAAGCTTTATGGCATTGTTGAAGTTCCTGTGTCATTCTTTGTCGACCAAAGTCCACACCTCGAAATAGCGGAGGGGGGATGGCGGGTGATCACGACAGAAGATTTAAACAACGGCGTAAAAACGGTTTGTTGTATTGGACGCCGCAACCGCAGAGGATTTCCTTCTACGATGATGGTGGAGGATGCGAAAATGAATTCCTACGTGGGGAGTCCCGAGAGAAAGCGGAAGATAATGTCGAAGAAAAATCTTATTCACGTAGCAACCCAGCAGATGCGGAAGCATTCTTAGGCCTTATAGAAGATTGCAGGAACACCAATTTTTCAAAAATATATTTGGACAGTTCCCTCTGTAGTGGGAATCTACCAACTATAGAAATCGTTAGAATCATAGAAAAACTTCCGCCCAATTCCATGATGTCACTAGATATCCGTGGTAATCTGGATACAACCGCAATGCCAAAATTGAGCTGGATGATCGAGTTCGCTCTCTAAGGTTATTTGGCCCGGAATCCTCATTAGATTTTATATCGTTTAATAAAGGTTGCTAAATTGGCTTTGTTGAGATTCAGGGTTGTTTGAATATCCATGACATTGCAACTCGGTTACAGCCAGCAAAGATTGACCGTTTTTGTCTTCCATGTAGACTTGAGGCCTCCTACCGGAAGGGCCCAAGGTGAACGCCCCCGACTAGATATTTGGTGTACACTCAAATTCGAGGAGGCCCGGTGCCGCCCCAGACGCCACATCTGACCATCCAACTGAATGCTCCACGGGCGAGGTTTCTTTCCTAAAGCCTAACGATATGAATGCAATCCAACTCTTCAATTTCACTCAAATCGACCATTTGAATGAAATGATGCAGAACGACCTTGGCTCAACTGCCGCAGAATTATTTAAAAAACCTGCTGTCGACCATCCAAAATAACTTGGCATGTGCTGACGTGTAGGACACTCTGTCAAACTGCGAGAGGTGCACTGCGCTCGTGTCCAGTGGAACATGTCCTACTGAGCCAAGTGCATGATCATGAAGTGGAAACAGCATGCATTTGGACCTACGCAAAGTTGGAAAGCTTGGAAATTCTATTCTACGGTGATATAATTGACGATTCCGCTCTCGTGGAGAGTATGAAGAAAAAAATACCGTGGAATTGTCGTGAAATTTAAATGGCTTATCTATGAAGAGATGGTTGTTGTAGAGTAGAGTGGAATGGAATATATCTAATACCCATACCCAGACGGCCTCCAACAGAAAAGAGGCCCGATCGCAGCGCACTAGAACCCTCCGGAGGATTGGATTGCCTCTGGGGGCCTCTTTTTTTCTCCGAAAAAGAAGCAAAAAAAAGGTAGCTCTGCGAGGCTATTGGCCTGTGCTTTTGCTTCTTTTCTAGAAAAGAAGGCCGCCCGCAGGGCATATACACCCTCCGGAGAGTTCTAGTGTCGCCTTCGATAGCTTCATTTTCTCTCCGAAAGAAGCAAAAAAGAGGTAACTCCGCTTCGCGGAGAGGATGTGGGCCAGTGCTGTTGCTTTGACATATCGATTCTTCGGAAGACTCGAGGTCCTAGGAGGTCGTCCGCCCCTCTGAGACTATCGCACTCGCCAAATTGAGTTTGGTTATGGTTCAAAGACAAAACACAACCCTGCATCCACAGACTACCCAGTAGCTGGTCCCACTCTCTCAAATACACCTCTACAGTTCCTACAGTAAGAGAGGCACTGATCTACAATAATTAATACTACACAACATACTCACACAGCCATTCGCCTCTCAAGCCTCGCAGGGCTACCTTTTTTGCTTCTTTTCGGAGAAAAAAGAAGCCGCCGGAGGCAATTGCCGCTCCAAACCACAGCCAACAACTCTAGAAGCTTCTAGGGCCTCGAGGAGTGCCGGAAAGGGGTGAGCTGCGGATCAGCGGGGAGTATCTCCGCAGCATTACCCGGCCGTTGCCGACGTGGCCAAACGCGCGTGTGCGGTGGTGCGCTACCATTTTTCACGAACCGGACAGCTGTACCGCTTCACGAACACACACAGAACGACGACAACATGAGTGGAGGTAAGCGCTTTTTTTTTGCTATTTTTTGCGAGATGACATCCGCAATTCGTGCTAACGCTCGGCTCTAGTGCGATTCTTGGACCTGGTGAAACCGTTTACGCCCTTCCTGCCCGAGGTGGCTGCACCCGAGCGGAAGGTGCCCTTCAACCAGAAGATGATGTGGACCGCGGTCACCCTGCTGATCTTCCTGGTCATGAGTGAGATTCCGCTGTATGGCATTGTCTCGAGCGATTCCAGCGACCCGCTCCTGTGGCTGCGTATGATGTTGGCAAGTAACCGGGGTACGCTGATGGAATTGGGTATCACACCCATTGTGTCCAGTGGCATGGTCTTCCAGCTGCTCGGCGGAACCCATCTGATTGACGTGAACATGGAGGTCAAGAGTGATCGAGAGCTATATCAAACCGCCCAGAAGCTTCTGGCCGTTATTCTGTCCCTCGGTCAGGCCATTGTGTACGTGCTCACTGGTATGTACGGCGTTCCTTCGACCTTAGGAACCGGCGTGTGTCTGTTGCTCGTGTTGCAATTGGTGTTTGCCGGATTGATTGTGATCCTGCTCGACGAATTGCTTCAGAAGGGTTACGGACTCGGCTCGGGTATCTCGCTCTTCATTGCAACCAACATCTGCGAGTCCATCTTCTGGAAGGCATTTGCACCAACCACTGTCAACTCTGGCCGTGGATACGAATTCGAAGGTGCCGTAGTGGGCATGATCCACCTCCTCTTCACCCGAAAGGACAAGACTAGAGCCCTCTACGAGGCATTCTACCGTCAGAACCTGCCAAACATGTTCCAGCTCCTGACCACCGTGGGCGTGTTTGCGCTCGTCATCTATCTGCAGGGTTTCCGCGTTGAAATCCAGCTCAAGTCGACCCGAACCCGAGGCCCATACGGCTCCTACCCAATCCGCCTCTTCTACACTTCCAACTTGCCAATCATGCTGCAGTCCGCGCTCACGTCCAACGTGTTCATCATCTCCCAGATGATCTTCACCCGCTACCCATCATCCATCCTGGCCAAGATCCTCGGCACCTGGGAGCCCCGTGAAGGTAGCGCCCAGCTCTTTGCCGTATCGGGCATCTCGTACTATATGCAGCCACCGCTCAACTGGCAGGAGGCCCTGGCCGACCCAATCAAGACGGTCATCTACGTAGCATTCGTCCTCGGCGCCTGCGCCGTCTTCTCCAAGACGTGGATCGAAATCTCCGGCTCGTCCCCACGCGACGTGGCCAAACAATTCAAGGACCAAGGACTCATCATCGCCGGCCGACGAGAAACCTCCGTTTACAAGGAATTGAAGCAGATCATCCCCACCGCTGCCGCATTTGGCGGGGCTACCATTGGCGCACTCTCCGTCGCGTCCGATCTCCTTGGAACACTGGGCTCTGGTACCGGTATTCTGTTGGCGGTGACCACCATTTACGGATACTTTGAGACTGCAGCTAAGGAGGGTGGCCTCAAGTTTTAGTCAAAAAATAATCAAAATCTATTTGCACTCCAGTCACAACAGCACATGTTTTCCCTCGTCTCTGGGGCGCAGTTTCGGAGAAACTGTCCATCCAATTGTCTTAAAAACAGAACGCTTTTGCTTCTTTTCGGAGAAAAAAGAAGTACCCTCCCAGTGGTCCTAGGGGGTTGGTGGTTGCCTCCGGCGGCTTCTTTTTTCTCCGAAAAGAAGCAAAAAAGGTAGCTCTGCGAGGCAACAAAAGGCCAAAAAGCGCTGGTAGGTAGTTTCTAGACGATACCCCGCGACAGTAGAGCCGCACTGTCCCACCTTCCGTTTTGGGACCAGTGAGAGTGTGTATAGTTTCCTAACCTTCCCAGCGATAGTGGTTTCCGCATCAAGCAGGGCATTATGACGAGTGTGTTTTAAAGTTACGAAATACAAGTTCCAGTTCATCTGAAGCCTACGTTACGAGCTGTTGCGGATGGTAAAAAACAACCTATGATTCGTAATTGGACATTGCATACTATGGCCCTATGCATATTCATAGCATTTGAACCGACGACATTACCGATGACCAGAACAGAGATCATTGATCTGCAAGAAGAGTCCGAGGTGGCGCATACTGAAACGTTATGAGGCAGAACTTGGGGTAGTGTCTGCGCAGAAAGGATGTCGGAGTAGGGTCTCTGCAATAGAAGAGAGTAACCTTGACTTTAGACTGCTTCAGGAAAAGTCATGCTTCAACCAAAGCGTTCACGGTAGCTGCATGTTTCTTTCAGGCTGCTCTCGAAGAGGAATACACGAGGATTGTCGCCCAAATGAGCAGAGCACAACCGTGGCAGTAAAGTTCGCGAACCGGAGGTACAGGAATAAACTCAGCGGTTGAGGCGATACTTGATAGTAGTGTTACTGGTGTCTATAAATATACTTTTCTGAGTATTTGATTTTAATCAATTATCTCTATAATCATGCTTCACTTGTAATACAAAGTAGTGTGAATGGCGATTAAAATCGGGCGACTCGTGATTGGTTTCCGCTCAAACTCACGTCGAGAATACTCTAAATCAGTTCTAGAGAGAGACTTTCAAAGTCCAAATGCCGTGTCCGCAACGTTAACTGACTCGAGACATCAACAGCCCCGCCGCGTCGAAGAGCGCGCGTAATATCTACTACTAGCAGATTAAAAGAGCTCTTTCCTTTTTTTAATTTCAGCAAACGTTCCAGGAAAAACATGGCAGTGAGTAGTGAGGATTTGTCGTCTAGTGATACCTCTGACGATGAAGTTGAGGATTCCGAAAAAGTGGTAGAAATCGAGTTTAGCGGCAGACGTAACATTCCAGAATTTCGAACTCAGCTACTGGAGATACTGACAGAGAATGAAAGTACTCCAGTACAAGTCAAAGTAACGAATATTAGAACTGATGATCAAGTTAAATCCATCGCTGCATTTTTGCAGGCGAAAGGTTCGAAGATTATTTTGCGGTATTACCTATCACAACAATACCTTACCGTGATAATGGAAAATAGTGTACACAGTACGCGTACATTTGATTGTAACGAACAAATTGTTTTACGATTGGAAGCACAGGGGTTACGTCGCCGTCAAACATTCATTCAATGGAATGTCAGAATGCACGCTGACCCGGGAGTTCGCGCTCGTTATTGGTTTGTTGACAAGGCACCAGATTGCGGATTTATTAGTGTGCCCCGCATGCTTGCAACTAGGCGAACGCCACAAGCTTTGCGACAGACTCTAATTGTGGAATATGGCAACACGGAGCGTGTCAATGACGTAGTTCGTGACGGTCTGAACGCAATTCGAGCGTCCGATGGACTCACCACGCCTCTTATTATTATTGCTCGAACGAGGAGTGGTGGTGGTGAATATGGGACGTTGCTGGTACCACACACCTTGCAGGAGTTGGTACAAAGAGTTAACGCTCTCATAGCATCTGGAGGCCCAGGACGACGCATAATTGCTAAAGAGCTATGCTATATTGGCTTGAGACGCATCCCAGTCTTAGAAGCAGAGACGACAGAATCTACGCGATGGGTACATGACGGAGTGGACATGCCTGAATTTTTAAGGCAGTTTCGAAGGTTGACCACCCAATTGGACCTTGACGAACGCAATCGACGCTTGCGAGATCAGCTATCCGAAGCAGTAACAATAACAGGGGTTTCTCGATTTTTACAAGGAAGAGAAGAATTCATTCGAAACTTTTACACATTGGAAGAATTGGCAAACTTTACCCGAATATTTGAACGCCTTTTGCAACAACTTGAGGAAGTTCCAGACATCGCTCAGTTGCCAGGGACAGCGCCGACAGGTAATCTCCTGCCGCGAAGAAAGAAAATCCGCACTGCTAGAGAATTTATGCTAAGCAAAATTGACCAATTTTTCACTCTCCAATTAGATGATATTCACCGCGAACATGCAGAGCGTGTTATCCATTTCTTTCTTGTGGCTAACCTCGAAAAAATTGCTGGCATTGTTCCTGAATACGGTGGAATCAATTTGAACCTCGAAAGCATACAAGTTTCCACGAACCGAATATGTTTCCAGGAACTCCCAGGCGGTGGGATGATAGATTTCGACTTGTTTGGCGATGATGATAACGATGACTAATGATAAAATCTTCAGTTTATTTATATATTTTATACTAACTAATAGCTATGCATTCGCAGACTTGTGATCTGGTCCACTATTAATTTTTTTAACAGTCCGATACAACTTACGCTCGTATATTCATATTTTCAATACTTCGGCAATAGAATGATCACGTCAGCTTCCACTTTAGCGCTGATAGGTAGTTTGGGTTGCTGAGAATTGCCGGCTACCAAGGCTGCTGCGTTGCTCCCTTCCAACTTGTCTTTAAGCTTGTTCGTGGGTTTATACATTTTTTTGATAAACGCTGTCATTGCGTCCAGTCATTTCAAAGTATTCAGGAGTGCTGTCGAATCGAATATTTCAGAAACCTCCGCCCGCAGTCAGTTCAGAACGACAAAGTTTCCACCTGCGGAATATTCCTACGGCGTCAGCAAACCTCCACAATTGCCTCAGCATCGTCTTCATCCACACAACCTTTGATGAGAATCACCCTATCGATGCGAGGATCAGCTTGGTCAATTCCTCTCTTTCATTTTTTTTTTTCTCCAGTTGTTCGATCTTCCTCGCTCGTACAAGATAGTCTTTCGTAAACAATCGTGGGTGTCGTGCAGAGATGTCGAAGACTTTGTTGGCTGTGGCGAGGGCTGGAAGCGATTTGGAACTATGGGCAGTAGCTGCTGGACAAATGTGAGAGATGATGCAGTGCACTCGACGGAATCAGATAACGGCCTGAATTTCGCTAATGTGAGGAATAACGCGAGTAATCCGAAGAGAACTTCGGAGGAAAAAGGGCCAAAGAGTAATCACAAGTGTAGGTTTCACACGTTACAGACGAAAGTATGGGCACCACAGCTATGCATACCAGGAATGGTTAATCCCGCTTATCGGCGGAACGCCGGTGTTTGAGAGATATGTCATAACGGCTTTCATCTCATTTCCTACGCTTGTGCATACCTTAGAATGGAACCAGGCTATGCAAGACTACATTCCCATAACCACTAGCTGCATTAGATATCAACGCACTGAGGGCTTGTGTGGAGGCTTTCCTTTTCCACCAGGCCCTAGAACCCTCCGGGGGGTGTGTGCCCTGCGGGCGGCCTTCTTTTCCAGAAAAGAAGCAAAAGCGTTCTGGCCTCGCAGAGCTACCTTTTTTTGCTTCTTTTTCGGAGAAAAAAAGAAGCCGCCGGAGGCTACGCCCACCCTCTAGGACCCAGAACCGTCCCGGGGTGAGTGTGCCCTGCGGGCGGCCTTCTTTTCCAGAAAAGAAGCAAAAGCGTTCTGGCCGCGCAGAGCTACCTTTTTTTGCTTCTTTTTTCTCCGGAGGCAACCACCCTCTTCCCTCACGCTGGAGAACGCCGAATTGACCTGAACCCTTTCAATTGGTGCACACGCGCTGAATCGTGGCCCAGCACAGCCATTGCCAAATCCGGATATGTGCAATCAGATGGGATCAGTCCCCGCACCAACACCGTGTGGCACGCCAAAACACAGCTACCGCTCCACGAGGGCTGTGCTGGCGATGTGGGACCAGATGTGGTGCATATAATCGGCGCCAAAAATTACCGCATCCTCACCTCCATCGACGTGATTGGCGAACGCTCGTGTCTGTCTGTCTATCGAGCGGCTTTTTCCGGTCGCTAGGACTCCGACGACCTGCAGTGCGTTGTCGAGGCGACGCACATTGTCGAGAGACGGGGGCTGTTGGCCAAAAGACGGACACTGGGTCTTCGTCCACTACGCTTTTGCTTCTTTTCTGGAAAAGAAGGCCGCCCGCAGGGCACCCTCTCACCCTCCCTCCAGTCCCTCCTCCCATTGTTGTTGGGCGCTATTTTGGGAAACGCATCCCACGTGACTCGCAAAAAGACCACACCCTGCATACCGATCCAGACGACGAAGGACCGAGACGAATTCGCCAAAATACACAACACAGGAATAGCGACACGAAGGGGTCCTCTTAAAAGGAGGGTCCAAATCCACTCCTTTTTCCCGTTTCCCCTCTAATCCTGGGCCATAATTTTTCAGGGGAGGGGCGCCCGGAAAAACCGGTGCGGCGGGGCGGGACGATCATCGTCATAGAAACGGGAAATTGAGTGTCTCACACGTTTCTTTTTTGGGCTCTGCAAAGACCGCCATTGTTGGCAGCAACTGGTCCAAATATAAATATCATACGCACTCCGCCCTGCCCCCTTCTCACCATCACCGCCACCACCACCATCGCTTCTTTTGCATCGTCACCAATATGAACTGGAGACTGACCGTCCTGCTACTCTGCATGCTCATCAGCACTGTGACTGCGGCCAGTGAGTAGAATGATCCCCCCAAACTATACATATCCGCAATTTCTAACCTTTTTTTTTCCCCTACAGTCGACCGAATCACCACCACCTCTGACAAGTCTGAGCCCACTACAACCACGTCCTCTAAGACGCAATCGGCCACCCTGGCCTGGTACACAGTGGCCGGAAAGGCCACCCAGCTGCCCTACACGCAAAAGTTCAGAAAAACCTACACCACAGCCAAGGTCCCGCCCAAGGGCACCATAGGCCTGGGCACCATCAAGGGCGAGGTCGGCACCGTCAAGTCCGAACAAATGGTGACCATCACAAAGTGAAAACGCTGCATTACTACTACTAATCCCCCCTCATTCCAAGAAAATCAAGGTTTGAGCTTAATAGAAACACTGGAAATAGTCTATTTTATTTTTACTCGTATCTTATGGGAACCCTGTGGTCCCTTTCCGCTTCCGTCCTCTACGCAAAATTTTTTTTTTTTTTTTTTTTTGGCACCTGCGACAATGACTTGCAGGATCGGCCCACGGGTAAATCGGCCGGCCGATTCCTGCCCCGATCGGCGCGATCGGCCGCCGGTCGCAGAACCCTTCTCTCACACAGCCAAGTCCTATAAGCTGCTTGTCCGTCTCTTGGGGCGTCTATGCACTCATTCCACTGTGTTGGACACCGATACTCGTCCTGAGGCTGTGGGATCCGCCACGTGGGTGGTGGGTGACCTTGCGAACTGCGGCACACGCACTTTCCGCGGAAACCTACCGCTGGGCGGGATCGGAGCACGGGTCGCCCTACCACAGAGTGGGAAACGTCCGAGCCATAGATAGCGCTATGGACCGATAAGCAATCTCATCCGGAGTAAGATACAGCCGTTGGTGAGTTTGCTGCGAGTAGGGCCGAGTATGCCGGCCTTCTTTTCCAGAAAAGAAGCAAAAGCACTGGTCAATGGCCTCGCAGAGCTACCTTTTTTGCTTCTTTTCGGAGAAAAAAGAAGCCGCCGGAGGCAACCACCAACCCCCTAGGACCACTGGGAGGGTATATGCCCTGCCGGCGGCCTTCTTTTCCAGAAAAGAAGCAAAGGCACTGGCATTGGCCTCGCAGAGCTACCATTTTTGCTAACTCAGCCCGCCGGAGGGTTCTCGAAAGTTGTTGGTTTTTTGGTGATTGTGGGCGGAAAAAGCGGCCGGACTGGTCAGGGTATATGAGTCGAAGAGCTTGCCAGGTTGTTCCTTCGAAAACCTACTTGGCTTGCTACTTCCCTGATTTATAATGAGTTTGTTCTGAAACTCAAGTTACCATCCTCCTCGCGAAATTCTGCCGTGTACAAGGTGGAGCCCGCCCTCCGTGGCAATGGTCCATACTCAATTCCTTCAAATGGTTTCTCTGGTTAATGCAACTCCCGTCTCAGTCCCTTGGCATTCATGATTAAGAATAAACCTACTGAACCGAGATTTTTCAGTTTGAAACTCTCACTGAGACCGTGATTAACGCACTGAACTAATTCCCGGCCAGATACAGCAGCCAACGAACTGGGGAGACGAGGAGCAACGAGTTCCTGTTCAGATAACAAAGGGCAGAAGCAGTTCACGAACCTGGAGGAACTTGAGCGCACGGACCAAGTGGAAGATAAACGACCTAAAGCCTCTGGGACGGTCGGGGATAGAGAATATCACTGGACTCACAGGTAAACATCCAGTCTAGCCTTTTTTGCCAACGATGCGAATAGAACGATGGATGACGTTCCGCAGGAATCTTCTTTCTCCCCGTTCCTGCCGATTCTGCGAGCAGATAGGCTCGTACACCTCCAACGAGATACACTAGCTCTGTGACACGGGCAAGCTGAGGCGAAATTATAGGCTAAACACTGGCTCTCAAACCCAGAGGATATGAACATTGCCGGTCAAATTTTCCACCTTGTGTGCACCGATGGAGACCGGAGTGTGGAATTGATTTTGGATCGCTCTGTCAAGGTATCGTGAGTTGCTCTAAACACGCCGTATGCACTCGTGTGGAAGGTATGAAAAACAGTAGCACTACTGTGATGTGAGCAGATCGCCAATGAGGGATCTTTTCCTGAACTCCAAGATGACCTTCTCTCTGGCTCCACCATTTGAAGCAGGGTTTAATGATGCGTTTGACCTTTGCCGCGTGAATATGCATAGAGAGTTAATCCGCTCGTATTGAAAATTGCCACGACTAATACGGTCTGCCTCAAGTTTTAGCACCTGTGTGCAGAGACAAAACTTAGCTGCCTCTAGGGGTATAATTGCGCGGAAAGGAAGCAAACCACAATCGCCTCGCAGAGCTACCTTTTTTTGCTTCTTTTTCGGAGAAAAAAAGAAGCCGCCGGAGGCTACGCCCACCCTCTACTAGAACCCTCCGGGAGCGTGTGAGTGCCCTGCGGGCAGCCTTCTTTTCCAGGAAAGAAGCAGAAGCGTTCTGTGCCTCGCAGAGCTACCTTTTTTTGCTTCTTTTTCGGAGAAAAAAAGAAGCCGCCGGAGGCAATACACATCCTCTACGGCTACCAGACGGGACGATCTGCGGTGCGTGAGCTATGCGTTTGTATTGTTGTCGTTAGCAGATACGTAGACTTGCCACGCCTCGTGGACGGTGCCGATCCAGGGGAGGAAGCCCGAGCAGAGGGCGTGGTAGTCCTTTTTGGGGTCTATGTAGTGTTTGCCCGCGAGGGAGAGGAGGAATGTGCAGAGTAGACGGACGACCCATTCAAAGGGGTGCTGGCGGAGGTTGTAGGACACAAACTCGTGGACGAGCAGCGGTAGCTCAGATGCGGGGTCGATGAGGTCGGAGATGATGAGGGTGTGGATGAGGTCGACCCAGTCGTTGGTTGCCTGGACGCGGGTGAGCACCCGGGAGAGCAGGTGCATGCGGGAGATCTGGTCGTCCGGGTTGCGGAGGACGTGGGTGTAGGTGTGTCTGGTGAGCCAATTGAGCGGGGTCGCGAGGGCGAGCAGTGTATCGTAGTCAAAGACGCCAATGGCGTTGTAGAGGCGGAGCAGATTTTCCTCCTTATCCTCTCCGCTGCCCTCTTTGAGTCCGTTGTTTTTGGTCATATTCGCATGCAGCAGGAGCAGCTTCTTTTTGGGCTCCACCCGGTGATCCACCAGATCCTCATGGGAGGCGGCGGTGTTGGAGCCGTCCAGAACCTGGGCCACTTCATGATCATCGTAGCCCTGCTTGAGCAGATAGTGGCCGAGCTTGTGGCAGGTGAGGAGAACGGTGTGCTCGACCTGCTCGGTGCGACGGAGCTCGCGACCGAGCTCGTCAATGGACAGCGCACCGAGTCCGGGACCGTCTTCATTGAGCAGCTGACGGAGGGCCAGCCGAACCAATTGCGACGGGGTCGAGTGGTAGTAGTGGATAAAGTGGTAGAGAAACGGATTGAGCGACACGTCGCCGACACAATCCCTGTCAAAGAGTCTGTAGAGCACATACTCGCAGAATACCACCACCGCAGCATCCTCCGTGTGGGCGTCGGCCACAATCTTGTAGAGCTGGGTGGCAAAGCGGAAGCGCTGGTTGGACTGCGGATCAAAGTCCAGCACGACGACCTGGCCCAGCAACAAGTAGGCCTCGTTCAGGCTCTGGGACCGCCACACCCCGAGCTGCGCTGAGATTGTGTCCAGCAGCGCCTGCGGGGTTGTTGTTGTCATGAAGGAACCATTGGGCCCGTTCCCGCCTATTGGGAGGTTTATATAGACGACCTACACACGCTTCTAATTTTTTTTGGGGGCGAACGCTTCTAATTCATAATATCTCTTTAATTAAAACATACACGCTTTTTTTGGTTTAGGAGGAAGGAGCTGGGTTGAATCGTCTCTTTCCGTTGGTCAAGGTGACGTTGACAAAACGACCTGCACACTGTTAGTCTGCGCACAATACACACACACAAAACCGCATTATCACTTACGAGTATACAAGACTCTCTTGTAGGCACGACCCTTTGGTTGCTTCTTCTTTTCTTGCTTTTCAACCTTTGGAGTTTGAGACTTGACCTTACCGGCACGAGCGAGGGATCCGTGAGCTTTACCCTACAACAGTCCGTTAGCAACGTCGTCCAGTTTCCTCAGCATTCGGCCAACATACCATTTTTTGCTGTTGTTGTACTTATTGAATGTTCAAAGGAAGGTCCGCCCCAATCGCCACTTCTTGATGGTGTCCGTCCGCCGGCGTTGGGAAGAAATTTTCGCTGTGACTGTGTCCTTCCCAATCGGGACCGGTGTTAGGGCTGTGCCCTATAAGCCGCATCGATGCACTGCCACGTGGGGCTCGCACGGCCACACTCTCGAGGCGGTGCTAGAGTAGCGATGGGGATAGAAAAGGAAGACAGTTACGATTTCAGTAGATCGAGGGGGCGTGTAGCCTCCGGCGGCTTCTTTTTTTCTCCGAAAAAGAAGCAAAAAAAGGTGGCTCCGCTTCGCGGAGAGTGCTTTTGCTTCTTTTCTAGAAAAGAAGGCCGCCCGCAGGGCATACGTTTCCCCGGAGGGTTCTAGTACTAGGGGGAATGTAATGCAAAAAAGATGGCTCGCTTCGCAGAGAGTGCTTTTGCTTTTTTTTCTAAAAAAGACGGCTGTCCGCAGGGCATACGCATCCCCGAAGAGTTCTAGTACTAGGGGGAATGTAATGCCTCCGGTGGCTTCTTTTTTCTCCGAAAAAGAAGCAAAAAAAGGTGGCTCCGCTTCGTGGTGAGCGTTGGTTAGTGTCTCTGCTTTTTTTGTAAGGGTGCAAATAGCGTTCTTCGGGTCAGCTAATCGCCACTGTTTTCTACATATTCAGCTAATGTCGATGGTAGCTCGTCGACAGTGCGAAGAGGCAGGCAACAACGCCGTTCCAGTTTCAATATGTTGAGCTTGACTAGGTACGTTAGGCTTTGCAATGAGAACTCTATCTTCGTGTTCTGGTCGAGAACCTTAATCGACGCTGACTCAACTAAAACTATTACCGCTTTTGTAACACCATAGTCTGGCCTTGAAGCCTCAGTTGGTCGGAATAGAACATGACTTGCGGTTGGCACTTATCAAAGCGCTTTCAAACTTATGCGGTGATAACCTTCCCGTAATAGGAATTGTTCTTTATTGTTGTGGACTGTTCAGCCAAACCGTTGAAAGATGTAGGGCAGTCTGTTACAGCAAGCTCGAACGTTTCAGGCGTCTCATCGAGGATACGCACACGTCTTTAGTTTCAGTTTACACGAAATAATTTATTTTCTTAATTCCTCACCGTCGAGATGCGTACATGCATTTCCAGCTACTGCTACCTTTCGCGAAGTGAACTGAAAAGAGGCTGCCGAATACATCCAAACACGAGGAAAGGTCAGTTTGTATTCCCGGTTTACTGTCCTTTTTTTAGAAAAGAAGCAAACTCACTGGTCACAAATTCTCCGCGAAGCGGAGCCACCTTTTTTTGCTTCTTTTTCGGAGAAAAAAAGAAGCCGCCGGAGGCGACCAACCCTCCGGGGAGCGTGTGCCCTGCGGGCGGCCTTCTTTTCTAGAAAAGAAGCAAAAGCACTCTCTGCGAAGCGGAGCCACCTTTTTTTGCTTCTTTTTCGGAGAAAAAAAGAAGCCGCCAGAGGCAATTGCCCCTTTTCCTGCCCAATTTCCCTCAGAGGCCCTTCCGAACTCGAGTGGACGGAACGATGAGACCAGTGGCTTGACGGTGCGATACGAGTGGCGGTGCCTGTCTCAGATGCAGGACCCGGACCCACCTCGTTTAACAGATGATTGATATGCAAAAGATTACAGTACGGCTACGTGGATGAGGGTCGTGAGGGTGATGATGACAAGGACGATGGTGAGGAGGAAGCAGATCATAACCAGGCCCTTGGATGCTGGGAACTTGCCCGATTGGAGGTAATGCTGGGTGGAGAAGTAGCGGGTGAGGCCGATCAGGATGACAATGAGGCCAGTGCCGACAAACAGCGAGCCCAGCGCAGTGCTGAGCCGGAGGATGGTGCGGTTCTTATCGTCCTCCTCGGAGGAAATGTTGAGGCGGAAGAATTGCGTCAGGGCCACGCCGATGCTGGCAAACGCCAGCGACGTCCGCAGCCACGCTAGATATGTCCGTTCGTTCGCTAAATGGTCCCGGGCAACAGAGCCCGTGTTCTGCAGCTGCACAGACGTGACGTACTCTCGTAGTCTCTTTACGTCTACCATGATGCTATTGTCTATGGAAGTGTGGTCGGGGCCCGCAAAACTCCCAACTCGAAGAGGCCGTATACGGCAAGCACCACAACTTTGTGTGGGGTAAGCGGCCAGCTTTCCGACACGAGTCGCCGATGGGGTTGAGTCTGGAGGCTGCGGACACAATTCGGCATCTCTGCGGACATAATTCGTGTAGAGTGTATAGTTGGAGTGAGAGGCGGGTTTTGGCTTCTCACAGCCAAAAAGAGCGCAAAATCTTCCCAATTGAAAAAAGCCGAAAAATTTTTTCAGCGTGTTCAGCACATCAACTAGTTCGAAAATATGTCAGACATTGAGGATTCTGTGGATCTGTTCCAAGAACCGGAGGGATACTTCAAACCGCCCCCTGAGCCAACGTTTGAGACGTATGAACGACTCCCGCAGTGTGTTGAGGAAGGAGAGCCTGATAAAGTGAAGATGCGACTTGTCGGGAAATCTCCGCTATGGGGACATCTGCTGTGGAACGCAGGAATCGTGGCAGCAAACTACATTGACGAGCATAAGCAGGAATATATAGTCGGGAAAACGGTGCTGGAGCTTGGGGCCGCTGCAGCGCTGCCGTCTCTGGTGGCTGCGTTATCAGCCGATAACGTAGTGGTGACTGATTATCCAGACCCAGACCTGATAGAAAACATCAGCGTAAATATAGACATGCTGAAGAAGTCCACAGAGAAGAAGCTCAATGTTGCCCTCGAAGGGTTCATTTGGGGCAAGGACGTGTCCAAGTTGGTGAACGCCGAAGGACAGAACGGACGCAAGTTTGACTTTATCATCCTCTCGGATCTGATCTTCAACCATTCACAACACAAGGCTCTGATTGAGACCTGCGACAAGAGTCTGGCCGATGGCGGCAAGGTCTTCGTCACGTTCTCGCACCATCGGCCCAAGCTGGCGGACAAGGACGTTGCGTTCTTCGACACTGCAAAGGAACAGGCCAACTTTGTGTCCAAAAAGATCATCGAGGAGACCAAGACCCCGATGTTTGCGGAGGATGAAGGTCCAGAGTCTGTCCGAGCGATGGTTCACGGTTATTTAATGGAGCGAGGCAGTTGATGTAGATAATTTGACTAACAGTCTCAGTAGAGCTACGGAGAGAACCCCAGCACTGGGCCACACACTCTCCGCGAAGCGGAGCCACCTTTTTTTGCTTCTTTTTCGGAGAAAAAAAGAAGCCGCCGGAGGCAACCAACCCTCCGGGGGAGTGTGTGCCCTGCGGGCGGCCCTCTTTTCTAGAAAAGAAGCAAAAGCACTGGCCCATACACACCCTCTGTGGCCTTCAGAGTTGAATATAATTGAAGAATAAAAAAAATGATACCATTGCTATGTTTGTGTTTTGTACCTGTGTCTATGGAAGAAAAGAAAGAGAACAGTGTTAGTAGTAATCGTGGTATAGAAGGATAAACGGGGCCAGCTCGTAATCCCAATCGTTTCTCGTGTCATCATCAAGTCTACGCTGACCTTAGGCCCAGGTGCAGCCGACGACAGCGTTCTCGCCGGAAGCAAGGGCCTTACAGATAGTGCCAGGAGCACAGTCAAAGGTGACCCATTGGCCAAAGTTGCACATGGCAAACTTGTCGCCTTGGCATTGGAATTGGCCGTCAGTACAAGACCCGGACGAGGCGCCAGTGTCTTGTGGCTGGGCAGCAGAGGAGGTGCCCGAGGCAGATGCAGCGGCAGACGAGGCAGCAGACGAGGATGGACGAGAACCACTCTTACCACCGTTAATGGCTTGTTTGTTGTTACCTTGGTTCATGATTCCCTTGCCAGAGTTGATACAATCGGCAAGTTGCTGGCCCTTTTGACCAGAGCAGGCTCCAGAGGCGTCATCAGGAGTGACGGTTTGCATTGGCCCTCCGGCCGCAGCAGCGCCGCCAGCCGGGGCAGCGGCAGAGGATGCTGGGGTTGCAGCGGAGGAGGTAGCGCCTGGTTGGCCGGTGCTGGTGAGGAGGTTCTTGCTGGTGAGGGTCGCGACGATGGAGGTCTGTGGACCCGAGGCAGGAGAACCGGCAGAAGAAGCACCGTCAGCAGCACCGGCAGAAGAGGCTGGGGCGCCCCAAGCGGGCGAGGAAGTGACCGCTGGGGAGGAGGCTGGAGCTGGAGCGCCAGGAGAAGAAGACTCACCTGGAGCAGCAGCAGAGGAGGATTCACCTGGAACACCAGGTGCTGAGGAAGTTGGCGCATCGGTGGAGGAGGATTCTGGGGCAACAGAAGAGGATCCGGAGGAGCCAGAAGAATCATCACCACCCGATGAGGAACCACCCTTGGAAAGGTAGTTTTGCATGGAGCTGGCAAAAGAGCCGCCGTCAACTTGGTTGCCGAAAGCTTGCGAAGCGTCCCAAACCATGACACCGCCAAAATGAGAGTCAGATTGGATCTTGGCCAAGGTTTTGGCCACTTCGTTTGGATCAACGTAGCCAGAGGAGGCAGCAGAGGATGATCCTGGCAAGCCCAAGAACAGTTTGATGTCCTTGTTTGGCGACTTTGTTTCGGCAAAGTTCTTCCAGGTGTCGTAGTTGAATCCAGACTTGCCAACCGCGCAGGGGTTGTTGTAGAACTGGATGAAGGCAAAGTCAATGTCCGAGTTTTCGAGAGCTTCGCCAACGTTGGCATCGGGGAAGACGCATTGAGGGGCGGCCGAAACATAGTATTCGCGGGACGAGTCAGAATCGTAGTGCTGTCTCAGCTTCTTGACCATGGCGGAGTAGCCTTTTTGGTTGTTGTTTTCAATGTCGAGATCGAACCCGTCGACGATGGCGTCGTCGAACGGTCTTTGGTCGGTCTTGCCCCCACCAAAGGTGTCCCAGAGCTTGTCCGCCATTTGCTCACCATCAGAGTCGCCGCTGAAGCCGTAGGATCCAGCAGCGCCGCCGAGCGAGAGCAGGACCTTCTTGCCGGCCTTTTGGCAGTGCTTAATGTCCTTGCCAATGTCCGGACAGTGGAGCAATGTCGAGCCGGAGAAGGTGGAGGAGCATCCGGAAATGTCAAGAGTGAAGGAATTGGAACCAAAGTTGTTCAAAAAGGAAACGACATAGACGTCGCCGGCGGTCTTGTCGCAGTAGTCGCCGAGCGACTGTTCGGAACCCGCAGAGGCCTGGCCCCAGTACAGGACCAGGTTGGAGTTTGAGTTTTTGTCAAACGCGGCATTGACTGCAGTCGGGAGCATGGCTAGTCCCGCAGCGCTGAGGAGCGATGTGAATTTCATAATGAATGGTTGGATAAATATAGAGAGAGCGGAATGAGAGTCGTAAAAGAATGCTTTTTAAAGGTGCACAGCACGCAATGTTGAATAAATGAGAGTGTATGATATACAGTAAAAGAAAGTAACGAGTGTCAAACTCTTTTTTTTTTTTTTTTTTTGCAGCCAATGAACGTGGGTGAACGTGAGGGTTCCTTTTCTGTTTTTGCCGGTTTCTTTTTCTCTTGAAAATTTGCACAAGCAGCCATTGGGCTCTCCTTTTATAGTTTTTTTTAGTCCCGCAGTCTCCTTGCAGGAGGCGATCGACGGTTACATCCCATTATTCGGGCATAGGTCGAGACGATCATTCAATTCTGTCAGGAACGGGCCAACCTCCACATCAACAACCTCGATCTGATCTGATCTGGGCTGAATCCTATTAAATCTACCACCAATATACCTGGCCCAAGCGTCATTGCAAATTAAACCTTAGTCCAGCACCCGTCGTATAAGATCCGTGCGGACAAAAAAGACCGAAAAAATATTCCTGCCTAATGCGACGCGTAGGGTGGTATGAACAGGTACAGGTTTGAGAAAAAGCAAATATGGTGTGTCGATCAGCCCAATAAATCTGGTGGCCGAAAGAGGAAGTTACGACACCGCAATTTTGCTAAATTGGTTCTTCACGTCAATTAATGTACTGTGGTGATCATTAACTGTCATCCGCTTCGACGGGCCAGCCACTTTATTTTGGACTATCCCAATACTCGCACCTTTCTTTCCTCTCCACGTTGCATTGCAGCACATGTGAACACCCCGAGGGCTGCTGCATATCCCACATGGAGGTTTGAGATTTCAGGGGGGCAGATATAATATAATACGCGTGCACGCCCGTTTCAAATGTAATGTGTGGACGATGATGATGTAAGGGGGAGAGGGGAGGAGGGATGGACGAAAAGGTGTGGGAAAGTCCCAAATCGAGCTACTCCGTGAACCTGGCGGGAGTGATGTCCCAATCTGGTGGTGGTCCAACCACTCTTGTGCATGCCCTTATTGGCGACCCGCCCGGTGTTTTTTTTTTTTTTCATTAATCGTTAATCTATTAATTACGTGGCTAGCTTAGATTGGAAAAATAAATTATACCGCACATCGCTGCAGCTGTGCGGTCTTTTTTGTTGTTTCTTTTTTTTCTCTCTCTTTTTCCTCCAGTACTCGCCTCAAAATGCTACTGTCGTTTGTCGGGCCGCCGCGCCGACACCCAAATCCGGAACCCCACAGCTAAGGCCCCCCCCCTTCGTTACCACTAGCTATTACTCCTGGCGTGTAGCGCTAGTCGTATCCACACCACGATCATATCGTCATAGACGCCCAATATTATTTCACCCCTACTCCTTTCCTCTCTGGCTCTCGTGCATTGCATAAATTTGCATAATGCAAGCATTACGCCGTTGGACTCGCGAATGCACGTATCACATTATGCAATATGAGCCCACAGGTGGCCAATCGCTCGACCAATCGCAGCTGTGCACGCACGAACCGGTTGGAGCGCTCCACCTTGACCTGCTCAAGGCGGCCGAACCGTTCAAACAGCTCCTTGAACGCGTCTCCGGCCAACACGTCGTCGTCCGTCTCCTGCCACCGGTCCAGTCCATGGAAGAAGATGAGGCCCGTCTCTGAGACTATTGTCTCGAGCTGCACCTGATGATGGTCGTCGGCGTTGCTGCCCGTCCCCACTGCATAGTGGAGAATCCGGCGACCACACACCGTGCCGCACTGGACAACGTCGTCGAGGTTGATGGCCAGCAGCGCACGGGTAACCCGCTCAATGCTCGAGTTGAAGTCCGCCTCCGGGCTGATCATGAGCTCCCGGCAAATCTCGCGCCCGCTCAGACCAGGGTCCGACAGATACGCCAGAAAGAGAATGAACTGCGTCTGCGTGGCCGGCTGGCGCAGACTCGTGTTGGTGTCAAAGATGTCGTTGTCTTGGATGTATTGTTCAAAGATGGCGTTATAGGCCGCCCTACTTATCTTCATCTTGTCTAGCGTCTTGGCCACGTACCGCTCGTACGGTGACGGCGCCTGGAGCGCGCTCCAGATATCTTCTATATAGACGTGGCTTCTATCTCGAACGCTACTAGTACTGGCCGTGCTCATTCTGGTTGTCAGGTCTCTTAAAACTTTTTTTTGCGCCGCATGCAGATAATCTCTGAACACAAAAAAAACGTGCGACTCGCGCGGCGCACGCGCCAGATACGACGCGAGAATCCGGCCCTAGACGAGGTCTGTGCTTCGGTAGCTCTGCGAGGCCAGTGCTTTTGCTTCTTTTCTAGAAAAGAAGGCCGCCCGCAGGGCATACTCAACCGCCGGAGGGGGGTGTAGCCTCCGGCGGCTTCTTTTTTTCTCCGAAAAAGAAGCAAAAAAAGGTAGCTCCGCTTCGCGGAGTGACTCAGCGAAGACCGCCCGTAGGGCATACTATCCGCCAAGCGGACCTAGGGTGTGGCGTCCGGAAATGAGTCGTTCTGTGAGGTCAATGCAGTGAGTTTTTCCGTGTCTTCTTCGTCCGCTGCAGGGGGGGGTGAGTTTCCAGTGTCGCGGGATTGATCGTCAGGTCGCGTACCGTTTGGGTGGTAGAGTCTGTCGATCTCTCCCAGGACCCTTTTTTGTGCCGGTATTGCGGTCTGTTGGTGACTGAAACTGGGTGATTCGGTTTATTCTCGTTTTTCTGCCTCTCCGAGACTCCGGTGGAAAGAGGCTGTTGTTTTGGATGGGATAGGCTCATCGCGGTTTATGCATATAGTTCTCATGTAACAAGCATATATATGCACCTACGGAAAAAGCCAATCCGCAAATACTATACAAGACCAACACTGGCGAAAATATGGGGCAACGCATTCTATGCTACACAGCGATATTGATTATTGAAAAGAAGCACAGCCACATTGCATGCGGCTCATTGTAGTGAATACGTATACTTAACGCGTAATCACGACGCGATGTACGCCTGTAGGCTTCACCATGCGTAACCCTAACGGCTGCTGGTGTATATTGCTCATTAAGACAGGCTACTCTGGGTACTGCGTCAAAAAGCGGCAATAGAAACGAAGAAACGGCTTGTGCGGCTCGCGCCTCTCTTCACGCGGCTTGCGATATCTCCCAGTGATCACATGACTGCTTCTCTCCGGATATACAATGAGGTCCGTCACTAGTTATATTAGGGGAGTCGGGGGCCGTGGCGGAATGGACAACACTGGTCAGAGCGCCTAGAGAGAGACCGTGCTTGTCATGGACAACACGAACCGGTTCGATCCCGGTCCGGCCGCCTGCAGAGGCTCCTTAATTGGCGACACATTTGTGTTTGTAGGTCACACACTTGCGATGCTTTGCCACCATCGAGTACCAGAAGTCGAGGCGGTAGCACATTGACCTGATTACAGGATAGGCCGGGTAGCGAATGCTGTTGGCCACAGCAGGCCGTCTTCGAGGGAAAAGCATTCACGTAAGAAGTTGCACATTAGACACGGAATTGGCCTCGGTTTTCACCCTCTAGGGACGCAACAGCGAATCCCTATAAAGGGTTTTCCAGGGAGAATTTCCAATCCCGCATCTGCCAAACACTTGACACACGAGTCCGCCATACCGTCCGAAAGGGGTATGATCTGACTCAGACAAACAGAATAGATTACGTAATACCGGCTGAGTACTCCCAGAAGTCGAAATAGCCAATAAAACATTCATTCATTCACTAGTTATATTGAGCAGTTCACTCCGGTAGCTCATTACGAATGATTGGCCTTTAGGCGTAATCTGACCTTCACAACGGGTTGCTGCTTTTTCTGGCGACCCAAGAGAACAATCCTCTGACGAATTGCCTGAGGTCCCTTTTAGTGGATTTAATTCCACTTGCATGCTGCCTTTTTTTCCAGCTTCCCTTATTGCTTCACCAACATTGTATTTTCTGCTACCTAGTTTCGTTAATGAGCCTCCCAAGACATCAGTGATCTCTACTACCCCTATTTCTCTGAGCCTGACCCCAATGGGTCATCTTTTCGTCCCCACAGGAAATCCTCCGCAGACCCACTCGGAAACATCCGCAACCGTTGCGTTCAATGCAACCTTCTCCTGTCGTATTAACAAACCTCCTCGGACATCTCGAGGCCAACGCCGATCACTCCCCAATGAGGGTAATCCCTCTGATTCCGCGTCGATCGGCCCCCGAATCGTTTCAGCCTCAAATCCCCGTTTCAGGCTGCAAACCCAGAACTTCAAAAGTCTTCCGCTCCCCGCAAGGGTCCATCTCCAGACCCTTCCCCATTCTGAACTTTCCTCCCATTCCTATTGAGTATCTACCTTCGCCTTCCCCCATGGTGTCTAATTTTACTAGTGTATCCGACGCAACTGATATGCCTCCGGACCAACCCTCTCTGCAGTCCAACGCCTCCCGTAGGGACCGTCCATCTTGAAACGCAAATAGCCCAGTTGAATACCCGTCTGGAGTCAATTGAGCGAGTCATAAGCCAACAATGGGCTGCCATTCTGCACATTCTCAAAAACCCACACTCGGATCCTAACACCTTGCCGTCTCGCCCGCTTCACAGAGGCCTCAAACCGGCGCCGTGACCCAGCCCGCAGCTATTCCTGCGTCCACAGTCCGGCTCCATGCCTCTCCAACCGCAGCACAGATCAGCACCGAGGTTTCATCTCAACTGTCCTCCCAGCTGTCCACCAAACCTGACTCTATCGTTTCGGGTTGTCTGATTTTGTTTTTTTACGTCTTTGCAATGCCAGCTCTGCCCGCTACTTTCCGCTTTTTCCCCAAATGGAACCGTAGGCGGCCCACTGACGGTCATCATTTCATTCGTGAAGTGACAATGTCCGTCGCCAACTTTGCTTCCGAGCTTAGTGAACAGATGGCTCTACATTATATTGGTGCGACTCTCCCTGTTGTCTACGGTGATATTGCTACCAAGGTCTCTAAGGGGGAACCTTCGTATACCCTCCAACAAGCATTGCTCGACCTTGTGGCTCGCACACCGAGATATGACCGGTCTTCTGTCTTCTGAAACACCGTTCTTCACCTCTCTCCATGACCCCAGTCGAGTGACATAGTCGAGTACTTTGAGAAGCTTGTTTCTCCGATCTCATCTCGGTGCAGATGACCCGGTTGAGAGGCATCGTCCAGCGCCCACATAAACGTTTAACGCATTATTAACGTTAATCTTGCAGCGGCTCATGCGGCGCACTGTAGCGGATAGAAGTCGGCGAAGACAAGAACTCCGTCATCAAGCCTCACCATAACTTGAACCCTCCGGAGGGTGAGTATGCCCTGCGGGCGGCCTTCTTTTCCAGAAAAGAAGCAAAAGCACTGACACATAGCCCATTCTCCGCGCAATCGAGCCACATTTTTTGCTCTTCAACCCTCTGGGGGGAAGTATGCCCTACAGGCAGCGTTGCACATAGCCCATTCAGCGGAGCCACCTTTTTTGCTTCTTTTCGGAGAAAAAGAAGCCGCCGCAGGCACTGGCCCTACTCTATCACCGGCTCGTGCGGCTCATTCTGAATATCAACCGATTCACATCGACATCACCGCTCAAGAGCCTCATTGTGCGGCATTGTTTGCTTCTAGATCGTAGGTTCCAGAGGAAATAAACAATGGCCGGAGCAGTATTGTCCTTCGGATGGCTCACCAACGTGTGTAATTCGAACTGTGGGTGCTGTGCCTGACGTATACTCAAACCTCCTCACCAAGTCTCATGGAGCAATCTTTTACTTCACTGCGGAGAAAGAAAGACAAAAAAAAAACGAAGCCACTTCCGCCAAATCCTACAGAAACAAAAACGGCCCGTGCGGCTTACCCTATCGGATATAAGTCAACGTGCGGCTCACCGCGTACGAAGGGGGCCAAACCAAACCATCCTCAACCACCGAGCCTCATTCACAAACAGAACTTTTACTGCTTCCTTTCGAACAAAAAAGAAGAACCAGCCACCAGACGCTACACAGATGACATCGTCATACTCAAAAAGGCCCAAAACATTGCGACATCACGTACCTTGCGAAGGACGACATACGTGGGGCCATTTCATCTGACAGCTTTCCAGTATAAACCTTCTCCCGACACCGAGCCTCGTCATAACGCCTTTATTGCTCCGTCTCGCTCAGAGAGAAACAGACGCCACTGTCAAATACGTGGGCGCCACTCTTCCTTGCTATCGGGTGCCGGCACACAACACGCGGCTTGCGCCTACGGATCAAAAAAATGTGGGGCTCACTTCCAAACTAGGCTCTCTCAACCTCCAACTGCTACACGCCGAGAGCTGGCTCCACGGCGAACAGCCATACAGCCACAACACTACCCCACACTGTCTCTGACCTGCTCCGAAACACGCTTTTCCTATGTCCGCACCGGGAGCGGCCCTCCGGGGAGGTGGTGCTAGGACCTCCGAAAGAAGCAGAAAGAGTAGCTCCGCTATGCGGAGAGTCTCTGTCGCCCTCTGAGTCCGCAGCGTGTATACCCTCTCAGCGGTCCTAGGGGGCGTGTAGCCTCCGGCGGCTTCTTTTTTCTCCGAAAAGAAGCAAAAAAGGTGGCTCCGCTACGCGGAGAGTCTGTGTCGCTCTCTGAGCCAGTGCTTTTGCTTCTTTTCTAGAAAAGAAGGCCGCCCGCAGGGCATACACCCTCCCAGCGGTCCTAGGGGGAGTGTAGCCTCCGGCGGCTTCTTTTTTCTCCGAAAAGAAGCAAAAAAGGTGGCTCCGCTACGCGGAGAGTCTGTGTCGCCCTCTGAGCCAGTGCTTTTGCTTCTTTTCTAGAAAAGAAGGCCGCCCGCAGGGCATACACCCTCCCAGCGGTCCTAGGGGGAGTGTAGCCTCCGGCGGCTTCTTTTTTCTCCGAAAAGAAGCAAAAAAGGTAGCTCTGCGAGGCCATTGACCAGTGCTTTTGCTTCTTTTCTAGAAAAGAAGGCCGCCCGCAGGGCATACACCCTCCCAGCGGTCATAGGGGGAGTGTAGCCTCCGGCGGCTTCTTTTTTCTCCGAAAAGAAGCAAAAAAGGTGGCTCCGCTACGCGGAGAGTCTGTGTCGCCCTCCGAGCCAGTGCTTTTGCTTCTTTTCTGGAAAGGACACGCACAGAGCTCAGCTACCCCAGACCCGACGCAGGTGTCAGATCATGCGGATGGATCAGCTCACTTCTCGAGAAGGCCTCCTCGAGCAGCGTGCCGAGCCGCCGCTGGCAGGTCCTGATTCACAGATAGAGAGCTTGGCCAATCACAGACGTGCTGACCCGATCCAGGCACCGACCCCCTGTTGTGGCTCATTGTTCTGCGGAAGCGACCGAGACGGAGGCGGCGGACTTGTATGGTAGGTCTCCGGGTAAGCATCACGGGGACGGCCGATATCGGGCTTTGCTTGGTGGGCGTGACCACAAGCAAGCGGTACCAGTCTGCTTGGGGCGGAATTGCTGTGGCTCCTCGAGGGTCCGTAGACGACCGTATGCAGTGTTACGGAGAAGCGCTTTCTCTATTACTGCTGCTGATAGGGGCTGATAGAAGGGAAGCGTCGTGAAGAGAAAAAAGGCGTTACCCGGCCCGGCGACCGGCCGGACAAACGGCGGTGAAGGTTTTTGTGCTTACCTAAGGAGCTATCATTTCTGTGTGTGTGAGAGGTGTTTCGGCAGGGTAATGTGGGGAACGCTGGAGAGAGAGAGACAGAAGGGGGATGACGTCAAGTGTTGGGCGAACAATTAAGCGTAATGAAGGAGGGAGTGTAGGTTAAATGAGGTGAGACGGAGAGGGAGAGGTGGGAGAAAGAGACCTGCTGGCCCAGATATACCCGACTAAGGGAAACAAAAAAAACCCAACGAAAAACACTCATGCGGCATTATGCGGCCAGCTCCCTTATCGTCCTGCGGTGCGTGTACCCCACTGAAAATCTCCGTCCATTCCTGCACATCCTTTCCGTGACGGAGTTAATTCCCAAAGAAGACAAAAAAAAAAAAAAAAGTTGCGCGCGGGAGTGCGCGCAGTGACCCAATGATTTATTATATTAATAGATCCGTCTACCCCGGATTTTTTGGGCTTTTTTTTTTTCCTCTCCTATTTTCTTTTCCTTTTCGCTGTATTTTGGGGAGGCCTAGTTAACTTGCCTGTACGAGAGAACCGAACACAGCACGACACAGACAAAATGCCAGACGGAGCTCAAGCTTGGTGAGTGGGATTATTTTTTGTTGTAGTAAAATTTTTACCACGTTGCTAATATGGTAGGAAAATGATTCGAGCCCCCGGAGGCCAGACGGGCAGCAGAATCGCCCAGGCGTGCGATCGTTGTCGGTCCAAAAAAATCAAGTGTGACGGTAAACGCCCGAGCTGCTCGCAGTGCCTCAGCGTAGGCTTTGAGTGTAAGATAACCGACAAGTTGACCCGAAGAGCGTTCCCGCGCGGGTACACCGAGTCGCTCGAAGATCGGGTCCGCCAGCTCGAGTCGGAGAACCAGAAACTCGTCGATCTCATGGATCTCAAGGACGAACAGATGGAAATGCTGTCCAAGATTCGGTCCAAATCAACCTCCTCCTCCTCATCATCGGCTCCAGCCAATAACACGTCGCCGATTAGTAATGCCTCCACCACCACCACAACTGCAGTCGCGTCAGAATCGCCCAAGGACGACGAAGACGAGTTCTACCTCGTCAAACACACAAACAAGCTGTCCATCGACAGCACCTTCAAGGGCTCGTCCACAGGCGCAATCTTCGTGGAGGCCCTGGTGGAAAAATTTTCCCAAAAAGCCCCCAACGCCGTGCTGCCGATTCGAAATGCATTCTACCAGAACGGCCACGCCTATGCAAATGGACCAATATCGCCCTTGAGCAACAATAAGAACCACTCCTACTCTCTGCCAAGCTTGTTCCCGCTCTCACCCCCACCATCCATCAACTCACCCAACGGATTTGAGCTGTCGGACCCGCCATGTTTCACCGCCCTAAACCTGTGCTCCCGATTGGTGTGCGACAAACTCATCACCACATACTTCCAGGAGTGGCACAGCGTTTTCTGCATTCTCGACCAGGACGCCTTCATCAGCCAGTACCAGAAATATCTGTCCAACACGGACAATGAGTCTGTGGATTTCTCTGAAAACCCCACCTTTGCAGTCCAGTTAAACCTGGTGTTGAGGCTGGCCGCTCTCGGATCGAAAGATCCGTCGGCACTCGGCGACATTGAAGGGCTCGACGACTGGAAGCCGCTCTTCCATTCCGCCCTCCAAATTAAACCCGGGCTCGATACACTGCAGACCCTGTGTCTGGCCCTGCTCTATTCCCTCCACGTTGGAAACACGGCCGACACTTGGCACTTTAGGGCAATGTCGGTAAACATGGCCTATCGACTCGGACTGCATCGTCCACCGTCGACTTTGCGCCATTCCGACAATTCCGAACTATCGCACTCGGAATCCCAGGATCGCATCAAGCTCTTTTGGTCCGTGTATCTGCTGGATGCCGCCTCTTCCGTGGCAGTGGGCTCGCCACGGCTGTGCCACGACAGCTGCATTTCCACTCCGCTGCCGACGCCAGACGGCACGGAGATTACCACCTGCCACGTGCGAATCATCACCTACTCGCAGATCCTGGCCGGTATCATCGACACTATTTATTCGTTTAATGAGAGCATGGACTATTACAGCTACAAGACTGTCATCAAGTATGAAGACCAACTGGAGAGCTGGAAACGAGACTTGGAGCCGGAGCTCAAGTTTGACTTTGCCAATGGCAACCCGTCGAGTTCGTGCAAAATGAAGCCCGTGCATCAAAAGTCTCCTCTCTTCCTCATGTTGTACCACTGGGCCCGAATCTTGATCCACATGCCAGCGGTTTCGCCCGTGGTGAGTGATTCGTCCACCAAAGGTTCCGGCGCCACTGTGGCCATTATGCAATCGGCCAAAGTGTTTGCCCAAGTGTTCAACTATCTCAATTCTAGAAAAGTGGTCACCACCCTCTTTTTCAACCCGTCTTCAGTCCTGCTGCATTTGAACTCTGTTATTCTCTACTCCGCTGTTGATTATTCCCGAGGAGGAGCGCTGCTCCAAGAATCCAAGTCCATCGTCTCATCTTCGCTCGAATACATTCATACGCAAATTCAAGCCGAAAGACCGGGCTGTTTACCATTATCCAGCTATCAATGGTTTGAACAAGCGTGTGACGTTATTCTGCGAACCAAGGATAACACGACAAAGAATCGTCGTGGATCTAGAAAATCCTCCTCCTCATCTTCTACTAACCCGGCAGCATCTGCTGTCAAGACTGAACAGCAACAACAGCACCAAACCCCACACATTCCTCAGCAATTATACACACCCACCCCTACTGCCACAGACTACTCGTCACAAAAATCCATCAGCATACCACATACGCAACCTGACGTTGATGAAATGCTAAAATCGATGGGCTTTGGATCAGTAGTCTTGAATTCCCCTCCGACCCCGCCAAACGGGTCTGTTTCGTCCACAACCACCTGTGCCCCGGCACAAACCACCTTCTCTGCAGCTGCTGAGCAGCACATTGATGATTATTTGGACTTTTGGAGTCCGGTAGATTATTTAAGTCTCTGCAAAGACAATACCCCAATGATGTAATTTATATATGGAAAAATTTACTATTCTGACACGCAACACATATAATACATTACTACCACTTTGGAAAGAGGCGAACCAAGGTCATGCCTATTACTAACGCCAGGAACATAAAGAGTCCGGCAATGATATAAAACTTCCACCCAAGAGCACTGGTTTTTTGCCACGTAGAGAGTCGGTTCCCGACCTTGTCCATATTCCCGCTCGACTTGTGGAGCGCCTCCGTGGTCGCCTTGACCACGTTGTTATCCTGCGCTATTTGGTCGGCGAATTTTAATGCATTATTTTTCATAGTGGTGACCATATCGAGAATCTCGCCGGATAGGGTTTCCTGAGTGTTAGATTCAACGGACAGCTTATCGCCAAGTTCCTTTGAATGGGATGGTGGGGTATTATTAGAGTCTTTTGTAACAGAGGACTTTCTGCGATGATGCATAGTGTTTGCTTTTTGCTGTCGTTTCTGCTGCTCTTCAAACAGCTTTCGTTCGTTCACTTGGACCGCTCTCACAGTTTGTCCAATCCCCTGTAATCGGTCGTTGAGAGATTTCAGTCGGGAACGTAATGACGACGTCTGTGGGCCCGTTTTTGTAACTGGGTTATCATGCTCAAGGTCCAGCAGTATACTTCGTGCCCGGTCCATATTATTGTTGAGTTTTTCAAGCTCCAACGAAGCTATAAAGACGTCATGATCGTAGCTAGAGGAGATGCTATTTGGAGTTATCTTTTGAGTGGTTTTCTCCAACTCTCCAGCCTCCTTATCAATGTGTTTAAAAAGCTGTAGCAGCTGATGCTGACCGAGAGACATATTGGTGATATGTGGGAAGGTGTCGGTCGGTCCCAAGTGTGGAGGGAGTTGATTTGGAAGGTTTAGCACAGAACACGAAATGTATATTGACTGTGGAAGACTGCGAGTTTCAAAAGTACACGCAGTTAGACCGGACTTATGTATACTAGTGTAGTGTACTGTAGCTATATCGTGTAAATTGAACGTTTCCACCCATTGAGTGTGGTGGTGGGCTACTCTGAGTTTGATTTTGAACTAACGCAGTTAAAATAGTCGCTCAACTGAGGAGCGTAAATCAAACGATTCCGATCCAGACTTCCAAGTCGATGCTCCTTTCGGAGAGAACACATTCTCTCTAAACTCTACCGTTACAGCTTTCGATTCAGTATTCACTATTCCGGTAAAGCTACAAAGCCCTGAAAGAGTACCAGTTTTCACAAAGAATCACTCATATTGAGATCACTATTCCGGATTCAGAAGTATGCATCTTAGACCCGTAAAAAGAACAAACTTAAACTCTGTGAAATAACGGGGAGTCGTGCCAAACTCAGACTTGCATTGCATATGTGGAGATTAGGCGTGAGATTTGACACGGGAAAGGTTTGATTGGTCCTATGAGTCTGCGCACCAGTAAAGCTCTCATTCACATCAGATTATTATATTCATCATCTCTAATTACGGCTCCCGGCTATCCAGTCGCGCTTACATTACTATGCAATTAATAACTCATCATCTTGTTGGCTTTTTTGTTTTTCTTATTGTGCTTTTTGCCGTTTCCTGCCGTTTGCTTCCTCAAGTGGAATGGAAGGTTGGTGTGGCCTCGAGAACCGGCATCAGCGAAAAACTCGCTATCAAGCATCTCACTTTCGGGAGAAATCATGTCAATAGTCTTCAGCTTTGCAGCTGGATCGTGTTGCGAAAACTTGAGGTTTTCCAACTCCTTGCTCAAATCCAGGTCATTAATTTCGTCTTCAGTTAGATGGTCGACATTATCCTTGGCCTTGATCGCTGTGAGAATCTGTTGTCGTCGTGACTCTGGAAGGGAGTTTAGACTGTACAATTGTCTGTTGAATTCGTTGGGCGTACCTTCAAACGTAGGTGGAGGTTCACAATACAACAGTCGCGAATTGACATAATCCTTCAAGACATATCTCGCAGCTCTTGCCTCATCCGGCGCACCTTTGCCCTGTCTCATGTAGCCTCTAGCTCTAGCATACGCGGTCAGTAACTCCTCAGCAGTGGGTATTCCATTCCCCCCTTCGTTTTCTGGCTTAGTACGAATGCTGATCCCGTACACCGCCTCCAAAAAGAATTTTGGAATTCGCTGTGTAACAATTTGCACTGGGCCTGTATGCTCTCTCAATTCATCAATCGGAAGAACACCGTTGCAGACCAAGTCGGCCTTCGTGGATGCAAAATTAGGGAACACCAACCCTGGACAATCGCACAACATCACCTGTGGGGACAGAAGGATTGTCTGGAAGTGTTTGGTTTTACCTGGCGTTGCGGAGACCGACACCTTCTTGGCTCCAATCAATGCGTTAATGGTGGATGATTTACCCACATTGGGATACCCGACGAGCCCAATCTGCAACCTTCCACCGGCTTCGTCACCTTGATAGAGAGGTTCATCCGGCGCCTCATTTAGAAATAAACTCTCTAACTGATTCACTGTGAGGATTTCCAGTGGATCACTTGTTGTGGAGTTTTCATCTTCCTCATCTTCACTCGATCTGCCTTCTTCCTTTTCCTTCTCTTGCTCTTCCAATGCTGTGGATGCTGAGAAAAAGGCATAACGAATGTTATTCTTTTTGAAATAATCGGCCCAAAACTCACGCTGTTTTCTCGTCATCAAATCCGCCTTGTTGATTAGCAGCAGGCTTCTCTTACGTTCATCCACCTCCTTGACATAGTTGTCCAAATCTTCGCATCTGAACAAGAGCGGATTTCTGGCGTCAACAATCTGCACAATCAAGTCACAACGATCCACAACTCTCCACAATTGTCTCCAAATCTCGATATTTCTCTCAAACGGAGTCAAAAGCAGATCTTGATGCTCCTGTAGCATGGCCAGATCTCGTCTCCAGTTCAAAAACGCATCCTTCTCCAGTCGGTCCAATTCATGCCTAGTCATCTCAGACGTCCACTTGGGTCGTCGTGGCACTTTTAGCTTATCACTGTTTTGTTCGTGCTTCTCCTTCACCTCAGCTTCTTGTTCTTTACTAAGCAAGTATGGGTTCGCCGCCGTCACCGAACTCGCCGCAGGGTGCGAGATGATTCTGACGGACGCATTTCGATCTGACGTAAAGTCAGTATCTGCTAGGGCGGCCGTGTTTAAAAACTCATCAATAGCTCTCTCCTGGGTCACAGAGGACAGGTTCCCGCCCGCTGCACCTTCGATTTCCGTAGTATAGCGGTCGGACTCGGCGGCGTTCCTTTGTTGTCGCTTGCGGTCGTTTACCAGTGAACGGCCCAGACCTGATACGTTTTTGGCCTTCGCTCTAGCTCTAGATCCTGGCTTTGGGCCAGTGTGCGATCCGTAATTCGGCATTTCTTCTGCTTCTTTATCGCTCCTAGTGGTGATATGAAATTTTCAAGTCTTCTCTGCTCCCTCCCAAAAACGGTTCATCAAAAAAATAATCTCCGTGGCCGCATGATGTGCGGCGGTGATTCGTCATCATGAGTTAACTATCTTTACCAAGAAACTTGGCCTCGCAGAGCTACCTTTTTTTGCTTCTTTTTCGGAGAAAAAAAGAAGCCGCCGGAGGCGACTCAACCTTAGAAGGGCGTGAGTGCCCTGTGGACGGCCTTTTTTCTGAGGAAAAAGATGCGGTCAGATTGCCAGGGGTAACCAAACTTTTAGACGAACTAGGCATGTAATTGTCCTGTAGACTGACGGTATCTACAGAAAATAAGCAATGACTTTTATGCTTCGCAGAGTATTTTTCTTCTTGCTTTTTCTTGGAGAACAAAAAGAAGAAGCTACCGGATTAGGATGTACAGCGTGACGGCCCTTCTTTCGCGCTCAAGTGTATGTTTCAACCTCTGAATGAACGGATCCGGTCTCCTGATACTACAAACTCAGCTGCAGCAATGAGACCCTATGGGTGTTCAGCGTCAAGTGTAAGGGTCTGGGACGTGTATACGTTCAGACTCACGGGAAAAAAGATGGCGATGATCTCACTGTGACCATCACTACCCGGCCGGAGCAGTCGATCGAAGGAGACCAGCGCTAGAGACAAGTACGTTGAAGAACTTTTGAAAGACGAACATAACAAGAACCAGAAGGAAGTGGATGAGTGGAAAGAATATATGGAATACCTCCTTCTCAGCAAGGGCTACTTTAGCGGCGTTTCCATTACTGGTGAGTGCACTAAAGACAGGGATATTAAGCTGGAAGTGAAGAGAGTATATAGTGAGGATGCACCTGGTGTGACTCTGGGCCACGTAATGCTGACTCGACAGACGGAGGAGAAGGCGGATGATCCGAGCTTGAGGGACATGCTAGAGAATGCGTGCCAGGTGTTGCGGCAGAAAACCATATCCAACTTCGAATATGAGCGGATTAACTTGAAACTCGAGGATGGGGTTAAAAAATTGACTGATGAAAAGAAGCGTTCGCAAGAGAAGTTGTATGTGGCATTCCTGAAGAACTTGCTCAACTCCAAAAAGCACAGGATCAATGAACTCGAACGCCGGCTGGTCATGGCACACGACAGCGACCGTGACAACTTTTTACGGGCCAACTCTGACTCGGACATGGTTAGTCGGCCATTCGCATGTAGCATTATATAAATATCGCTCAACGAGATCTGCATATGACCTTTTCGGAGATCAATAGGCGTACTCCGCCTAGAATGCTAGGTGTGGCTATACTCTGTAGCCCTTGCTTCCCACAGGAAGCGAAAGCACTGACAACCCGCCTGACAGAGCTACTTTTTTTTTTACTTCTTTGCCTGTATGATCCTTCCGGAGGCATAATTGAAACGACATGCCACATTCTTTCCCAGAAACGAAACAAAAGCATTTCCTGTTACTGCAGTCTGTATTGTTATAAATGCAGATGTAGAAGTATCAGTGAGCGGCGAAGATAACATGCACTATTAGACCGCGTAATCGTTTCGGCGGTGGAAAGGCTGCAGGAACCTCCACTCCCAAAACGTACGCTGGAGGCTGTTGTGGGTCTGGCTGTTTATGTGTCGTTATAGCGGCTACTGTCCGAGCGAGTGCCACAAGTACGTAGGAGGGAAAAAGCACGAAAAAGCGTTAGAGAAGACTCATATATAGTTTGCAGTTAATCGCTGGGGCCACACCTTCCTACTTGGGACAAGCCCCATCCTGAGAGCCCTATGTGGCTTCTAGGTTCACTGCGACGGCATATCTCCTTTCCTAGCTTGTGAGTCTCGCAGAGTTATCTTTTTTGGCTTCTTTTTCGGAGAAAAAAAGAAGCCGCCGGAGGCAACTATATGCCCTGCGGGCGGCCTTCATCTCTAGAAAAGAAGCAAAAGCACTGGTAATTGCCGTCAAAGATGTCTTTGCTTATTTTTCGGAGAAAAAAGCCACCTGATTATTGTGTGTACAGTGGACGGTCTATGCAGGTTCCTCCGGGGGTTGAGTGTACCATGTTCCAACCTCCGACCAGGTGCGGCTTTCCGGTACCACACTCAGCAGCTGTACCAAATGGACGTTCTATGGGTGTTCTGCGTCAAGTGTGAGGGCCTCGGGCGTGTGTACATCCAGACTCAGGGAAAAAAGGACAGCGATGATCTCACTGTGACCATCACTGCTCGAACGGAGCGGTCGGGCGAAGGGAGCCAGCTGTTCAGCGGGAAGCTGAGAGACAAGTATGTCCAGACGTTTTTGAAAGAGGAATATAATAAGGGCCAGAAAGACGTGGATGAGTGGAAGGAATACCTGAAGTACTTCTTTCTCGGGAAGGGCTATCGTAGCGGTGTTTCAATTACCGGCGAATACACCAAAGACAAAGATATTAAGCTCTCTGTGCACAAAAAATATAGTGAGGGCAATGTGCCTGACGTGATCTTGGGGGACATTACATTGACCCGACAAACAGCGGAAAAAGAGAGTGGCCCGAGCTTGGATGACATGCTGGAGAACGCATGCCTGGTGTTGCGGCAGAAAAACGCCGTCTACGGCGAGTATGAGCAGACTAGCAACAAGCTCGAGAACGAGGTTAAAAAGCTGACTGATGAAAAGAAGCATTCGCAAGAGCAGCTGATGACCGGATTTCTGAACTTGCTCAACTCCAAGAAGCACAGGATCAACGAGCTCGAAGGGCGACTGGCCATGGCACACGACAGCGACCGCATCAAACAGGAAGACGCCAGTGATGACGACCGCGACAACTTTTTACGGGACGGCTCAGACTCGGACACGGGATAGCCCCGTTCGCATGTAGCATTTTATATAGATACCCCTTAAAGGGAATAATACGTTTTCGGAGCCCAATAGGAGGTCACTACCTGCTGGGACCGCTGGGGTGAGTGTGCCCTGCGGGCGGTCTTCTTTTCTAGAAGAGAAGCAAAAGCACTGGCCAGTGGCCTCGCAGAGCTACCTTTTTTGCTTCTTTTCGGAGAAAAAAGAAGCCACCGGAGGCAACAATCAACTCGCTAGGACCTAGAACCCTCCGGAGGATGAGTATGCCCTGCGGGCGGCCTTCTTTTCTAGAAAAGAAGCAAAAGCACTGCCCAGTGGCCTCGCAGAGCTACCGTTTCGCTCCTACTCGGCTGCCGGAGCCATCCACCAACCCTAGAACACAGAACCTCTCGGAAGAGTGTTGAGCAGCCTCGTTCCCGAGATCCACCCTCTGTCGCACCGCAATTGCCCGACCTTAGAGGCGAAACGCGTTCTGTGCGGCCCCGCCGAGCTACCTTTTTTTGCTTCTTTTTCGGAGAAAAAAAGAAGCCGCCGGAGGCAACTAGCAACCCCCTAGGCCTACTGGGTTTATTTCGGCCGCATACAACTACTCTCACCAGGTTGCTCTAGCCCGCAATCAAGCCGCCCTTGGCGGCGGTCGTTTCGTGAAAATATGCAGCTCCCTGCAGGGTTCGGAAACGCCAAATTTCCTGTTTAGGGAGCCGAGCCGCACAAGGGGGAGGCTGGTTTACGTCGTTGCCTAATTGGGAATAAGATTTGAGCGGAACGGTATGAGGATGAATGGGCGAGATAGAGGGAGAGTGTGTGTGTATGTGTAAACAGTGGAAAGAGCATTGATTGTGGGAAAAAGTGCTGGGCCGAGGATACAGAGTGCCGGAAGAATACGCTCCTCCGGACCTGGGCCGCAGGGCGACGTGTGTGGGTGTTTGAAAATTCTATTGTTAGTAACATGAAACGGACAATAGAGTTTTTGGGACGCCCCAAGAAATTAATTAATTTTAAAAATTCCATCAAGAAAATGTGTCCTCTTTGAGTAATAGATGTGTTTTCTTTTTTGTGTATTTGGGACTACTTTTTGTGTGTTGTGGTTCTTTGTACGTCCAAAAGGGTGTGCTCGTCGGACCAGCCATTTATTTTATTTTTTTGGTGGTGTGTCGGTGTGGGTGTGTTTTGTGTGGGTTTAAATTTGTCTTTGTGTCAAATTTAGGTATCACTATAGTTACTACTCCTATTCTTCACGACCACCACCACCACACACTCTCGTTTTGATTTTTTTTTTTTTCTTCCACTTCATTTCTTTTGAATTTTGTCATTACAAAGTTTAACGACTTTTTTTAATTTCCATTCGCTTCGTTCTTTTAAATATTTTTTGAGGAGATCTGGTTCTATATTTATTTCAGCCCCCTTCTTCTCACTCTCCGACCAACCCCGACTCTTTCGCGTTGTGCTGGCGACATCTTATATACTCTGTCAGGACGTGATTTTATTATTATAAAAGGAAAGAGCTGGATTCTTTTTTTTTTTTTTTTTTCTTTTTCGCTTTCGTTTTGTTTAGGTTGGAAACTGTCACTCTTTTGAAAAAGTGAAGACCTCCCCCCTTTTTTTTTAAGCTTCACACACCTGGTCGTTCCGTTCGCTCGTTATTATTTTCTCTTCTTCAACCTCTTTCTGAAGGAAACCATCTTCTTTCTATACTCGGTTTTTTTTTTTTTGTTCCTCAGGAAGAAACCCTTTTCTAACGCCCTTTTTTTTCTTGTTGTGCATTTACCCCTGAATTTGGTTTTTTTTTTTTTTTCTTCTTTTGGTGTCCACTATTAACAATGATAAACTCAACCCCCTACTCACCAATGGCACAATACGAAATGCAGTTCACACCGTTGTTGCCATCACAGCTTCTCATGGGCTCGCCCTTCCAGCCTGGCACGCCGGCCATCACGCAATTTGCATCCTTCTCCAACCAGGATTACGGCTACCACCCCTTGGGCTACACAACCCCTATGGACATGGAGTCACGATCACGCACAGTGTACCTGGGCAACATTCCCCAGGACACAACCCCGGAAGAGCTGCTGAACCACGTGCGATCGGGCATCATCGAGTCGGTCAAGATGGTGCCGGAAAAAAATTGTGCATTTATCTCGTTCCTGGATCATTCATCAGCCGCCCACTTCCACTCGGATGCTATTCTCAAGAAGCTGTCGATAAACTCTCACGACATCAAAATCGGCTGGGGAAAGTCAAACCCAATCTCGCCCACCGTGTCTATGGCCGTGTCGCAAGACGGCGCCAGCAGAAACGTGTATCTGGGCGCTCTGCCAGACGACATCACCCAGCAGCAAATTCACGACGAGCTGTCCAAGTATGGCCCGATCGACACGATCAAGCTCATCAAGGATAAGAATATTGGCTTTGTCCACTTTCTAAACATATCCACCGCCATTCGGGTGGTCCAGCAGCTTCCGTATGAGCCAAACTGGGCCCAGCGTAAAATATTTTACGGCAAAGACCGATGTGCGTACATATCAAAGACTCAGCAGCAAAACGCTGCCCAGTATTTGGGCATTTCACCCGGGTATGAGCACATTTTGGCCAACGCAGACAGGGAAATGCTGTCATCAGCGCTGGCCCAGCAATCTGCTGCTGCTGTGGCCGTTGCAACTACTGCTGGTGGCGCCAATAATGTGGGTAATCGAACAGTCTATTTGGGCAATGTTCACCCCGAAACCACTATAGAGGAGATTTGCAATGTGGTTCGTGGAGGGTTACTGCACGCCATTCGATACATTCCTGAAAAGCACATTTGCTTTGTCACGTTTGTCGACCCCACAGCGGCGGCACAGTTCTTTGCAATGGCCAACTTGCAAGGACTGGCAATCCACAATCGACGACTCAAGGTTGGCTGGGGTAAGCATTCGGGCCCGCTGCCCAACGCCATTGCCCTGGCCGTGACAGCTGGTGCGTCGCGAAATGTATACATTGGCAATATTGACGATAACTGGCCCGAGAGCAAGCTGCGCCATGATTTTGCCGAGTTTGGTGAAATTGAGCAAATCAATTTTTTGGCCGAAAAATCGTGCGCGTTTGTCAACTTTACTAATATCACCAATGCCATCAAGGCGATTGAAGGTATCAAGCAAAAAGATGACTATCGGCAGTTTAAGATTAATTTTGGCAAGGACCGATGTGGCAATCCTCCGCGGCAGCTGCAGCATCGTCTGAGCTCGCCCGACGACAATAACAAGGACAATGAAAACTATTTTGACAAGTCGAACGTGACGTATGGCACGACACCAGGATCACACGTGTTGGCCCAGTATTTGGCTCACGCCCAGCAGGAGCAATTCATGTATGCCGCTTCTGTGGCAGCTGCAAATTCGTATACCCCTCCGGCCTCGGATAACGGATATTTAATGAACGGACACTTCCAGCCGCATTATGCGCCGCCGGACCAGCCAATGCAGGGCCAGAATGAGGATGAACCCAACAATGACGATGATGATGATGACGATGATGATAATAATAATAATAGTAATAATGAAGCTGACGAGGACAAGGAGAACGGGGGTGTTGTGTACTCCGATTCGACAAACTCCGCATCGTCGCCGAACACTGTCGTGACAACGTCGATTGAAGAAAAACTAGAAGATCTCAAGAAGCAAAATTCTGACGAGAAAGTTGTAGGTTTAGCGATTGAATCATAATTTTGTTTGTTTCGTAGAAAAAAAGAGAAAAGTGCAAAAAAAAAAAAAAAAAAGAAAAAAGAACGAAAAGAAAAGAAACACTAACAATGTTGTTTGTTTTTCAACAACATCGCATCCCCAAAGATCCGTAATAAATTAGTACAAAAGCATTATATAAATATAGTTCCTCATTGAGAGCTTGGGGAGCTGACCTCCTCCTCTTGTAGCTCAACCTCGTCGATTTGGTTGAAAAACGACTTGAGCTGTTTTATCCGCTCATAATCGATTTCTTGGGCCACTTCATCTGGTGTGGGTGACCGTTTACGTTTAGCCTGTCGCGGCGCCCGTGCTTTGGGCTTCTGTGGCACTGGAGGGGAGGACGACAGTAGATCATCATCGGTGTCTTCTTTATAGTTTCTGCGTGGCTTTCGTTTCGGCATGCGTTCTCTCAGTTCTCGTATGTTGAGCTGTTTGAGTGGCGTGCGTTGTGGCGGTGGTGGCGGTGGTGGCTTGTGTGGGGATTTTTGTGGCGATGGTGTGGCAGACGACAAGTTGAGCGGGGTAGTCAGGTCAGCCACCTCTTCGCCAGCGACCTTGCTCTCGCCTTCCTGTTGTGGTTGCTCGTTTTCCTTATTCTCCTCATCCTTCGGCGGATGATGAGGCTGTTTCTGTGGCGACGAAGGGGTCGATACCGTGGACGGCTTTCTCGCCTTGACGTTGCTCACCCGCGCAAATCCAAACGGATCTTCTGCGGGAGTAGGCGTAGTGGACGCATCAGAAGGCTCCTCTAAAATGGTCGACACGTTTGTAGGGCGTCGTCGTGTGGCAGGTCGCGGCATCGTTTTGCTCTTAATGTGAAGGTTATTTGGTTGTTGTATATGCAATTTAAATTGATTGTCCGGCGTTTGGGTGGGACAAAAAAATTGCTGACTCAGCGTCGGATCGCCGGTCGGCGAACCGGCAGATTTTCCGCCGTGCGCCAAACGGCCCTTTCTATGACATGCATAGAAACGAAGCAAAAGCAACAGGAACCGAGGAAAATACGCAATTGCTTCGGAGGACAGCTATCCAATTCATACAGGTGAATGTGGTGCCTCCGACAGCTGGTTTTTTCCCCAAAAAGGAGCAAAAAAAGGTAGCTCTGCGAGGCACAGAACGCTTTTTTCTTCGTTACTGGAAAAGTCGCTCCCCCGGAAGATTTCTAACACTACGGGTGGGGGTGTAGCCTCCGGCGGCTTCTTTTTTCTCTGAAAAGAAGCAAAAACGGTAGCTCTGCGAGGCCATTGACCAATGCTTTTACTTCTTTTCTAGAAAGAAGGCTGCGCGCAGGGCATACACACACTCTCCGGAGAGTTCTAGTACTAGAGGGTGGGGGCGTAGCCTCCGGCAGCTTCTTTTTTCTCCGAAAAGAAGCAAAAAAGGTGGCTCTGCGAGGCCATTGGCCAATGCTTTTGCTTCTTTTCTAGAAAAGAAGGCCGCCCGCAGGGCGTACACATCCGCCGGAGAGTTCTGGACCTAGGCGATGGGTCTAGCAGAAAAGGTAGCTCTGCGAGGCCATTGACCAGTGATCTGCTTTTCTAGAAAAGACGACCATCTGCAGGCTCAAGTATACCCACAGCCAGTATCGGGAGAGTATCGGAATGCCGCAAATAGAACCAGACTCGGTATCAATCGCATTAACACTATGGCGATTCTCAAATGTAGAAAGAGTCAGGACAAAATAGAGACAATGCTCAAGACACCTGCCATGAATATCCTACGTGAGGCTAGAAAATGGTCTATCTGAAAGCCACGACTAGGCTGCTTCGAGAACCTCTTACTCACCCACTAGTCATAACACTATTATTGGTGGTTGCACGATCACTCCACAGCCAGCTACATACGTACCCAGCCTTCCTCCGCATTTTCATGGTACACATAGTTATGCCGTATTGGCCGCGTCACTCTGCCCGATAACAGTGCGGAGGCCAAAAAAAAAAAAAAAAAAAAAGTCGGGGCGGAATAAGCCGACCTGAACGTTAGCCGAGGCATTTTCATCACCGTGTCGGGGTAAGCGTACATATATAGCCAACTCCGAATATCTTTCTCTTCCCCACGCAGTTCACGACAAACGATGCCAATATCAGAAGAGAGGATTACTGTGCCCGTCAAGAACAGTAACGTGGTTGGCGTATTGACACTACCAGAGCATGTAGTTTGTCCTAGACCGGGAATGAGAGTGGTGATTATCGTGCATGGACTGGGTGGCCACAAGGACTATTGTTATCAGAAGATTTTGGCCCATGGACTTGCAGAACGCCAGAAGATTGCATCCTTCAGATTTGATTTCCGAGGATGTGGGGACTCTGGGGAGCTAGAGGACCCGAAATATGGCCGAACCATTATGGAGTCTGATATGGAAGATTTGGATGCCGTCATTTATGATTACATGGTTAAGCAGCGACAATGGACCTTGGGCGGCCTAATCGGTCACTCCAGAGGTTCGGTTGCATTATTCCAATGGGCGCTTCTTAATCAAGACAAAATCCACATTCCGGGGCTCGTCAACTGTTCCGGCAGATACCAAAGTGAAGGATTTTTCAACCGGGTCAAGGCGAAATGGCCCAACCTGGTTGCAGATCAGGGTCACACCATCAAGGCCAAAAGACATGGAGAACTGATTGACTTTTGGGTGCCAATCTCCGAAACTACTCAATGCAGTAAAGTGAACATGGACAAGATTGATCAGTTGAGATGCCCGATAATTACTGTATTTGGCGCTGAAGACCATATTGTCCCGTTGATTGACGCTGACAAGTTCGCTGCCAAGTTACAGCATAATGAACACGTCCTGAGAATCGTTCCTGGCGCGGATCATAATTTCTACAAGATGGACGGGAATAAGAAACTTCACAACTACAATCCAGACGTCCGCGATATTGTGTGCGATTGGTTCAGTGCGGAGAACGAACGAATTAGATTTATGAAGGTTCACAGGAACGCCGGCGAGGTTCCTCGATGGAAAACAGTCGACGGAATTGCCAATTTCCGTGATTTTGGCGGATTCAAAACGCAGCACGGCCAAGTTAGGCCTGGATTGTTGTTCCGATGTGCAAATACCTCCAAAGTAACAGAAAAGGGCAAGCAGAAAATGCAAGATTTAAACATTAAAACTTTATTCGACCTGAGATCGGAACAGGAACTACAACGTGTCGGCGTGCCCAAGGATATTCCAAACGTTGACATTCGTTGGATCCCAATTTTCAAGGATCAGGATTTGTCGCCTGAAAAACTCGCAAAGAGAAACAGTCTCTTTTATGATCCGATAGAAGGATTCCAAAATGCCTACAGAGAGCTCCTGGACAAGGCAGGCCATTCCTACAGAAATATCATGCTACACATTCGCGATCGCCCAAACGACGGGTTTGTTGTTCATTGCACAGCTGGTAAGGATCGGACTGGAGTGATTTGTGCGTTAATTTTACTTTTAATGGACGTTGAACCAGACACCGTTGCCAGAGAATATGAATTAACCACGTTCGGTTTGGTGGAGGAAATCCCAAAGATTCTCCGTGCCGTTGAAAAGGAATTAGACAACGAAAACCATGAAGGTATGCTGAACCTCCTCTCCAGCAGATATGACTCCATGATCACTACCATTGCCATTATCAATAATGAATATGGTGGTGCGTACAATTGGTTCAAACAACATTGTCAACTCACAGATGAAGACTTGGCCATTATTAAGAAGAACCTTTCTGGAGAGGGCCAACATGGTTGGGCATGGGAACTATAAAAAGGATTCTGATACAAGACCGCATTGATAAATTAAAGTTTAATAAGAAGCACACCTAGTGAGACAAACTACACACTATACATATATATATGAGTAGAAGTTAGAAATAATACCGTTGTAAAAAAAAAAAAAAAATGAATCATGTCCAAAAGAGCTCCTAATAGGAAAGTACTAGATGAATATAATGTTCACGAAGGATCAATTACCGCAGTAATCACTCCTCAGCATGATGTCGTTAAAAAACTCAAAACATCGCCAACCGCAAAGAGGCAAGTAATCTGGCAATTCGGATCCAAGTTGTTAGAGAAGATGTACATTTTTGATGTAGAAGAGTCTGTGGCAAATGAAATCAACGCCTACTCAGAGCTGTTTGACCTCCAAGGATCGATCATCCCATACTTTTATTTTGCAACTAGTCGGTCCCCTGATTATACAATTGCCAAGCAAAAGAACCTTACGGGAATAGTTATTGAAAACGTGGAGGACACTCATAGATACGTGTGTTTACAAAAATGGAACAGCCCACGCAACTCACTGATGAGGTCGAACGCTTTTCAATCTCTTGCACGCATTCATAAAAAGGGCGTTATCCACGGTGCCATCTATCCGGAGAATATTATAATTGACTCTTATACATATAACATTATTTTTATCAACTTTGAAAGGAGCTTCTTCCAACGGCTAACAGATTATACTCATTTCGCCCGACTCCAAGAAAAAGAGCAACATCAGTTACAGATGCTTTTCTGATCGACACACCTATGCATGCTTTGCTTGCGCAATCATAATCCTTCCATTAGCAAATAGTTTCAATATATACGCAATCTTTTGTATGTAAGCATAAACTGCCCCCAAGCCACAAATTGTCACGATCATGCACTTTACTCTATATGACAGGCGCTCTATGCATAGGTATTGGTGCTTTTTATTAATGTTACCGTAGGCCGGTACGATTCGTTCAGATTACACATGTAGCTATAGCTAGCTGTACGTATAGGGTTGGTTACGACGCGCATGAGTGGACATATATATTCACATGTATAAATTATATATAACAAGATCACGTGATCACAAAACACGTGCACGCGAGTGGCAAAATTAAAATTAAACGTACAGTACCATCCGTTCGCGCGTCGTCTCCGACCGCGCTACTGAATATGGCCCTTACAGGCTTAACTATATCCGATCGAACGAGAGAAAGTGTTGCCCTGTAGGTATGACCGTACGTGGAAAAATTTGGCGATAGTTACCCGTTATAGAGAGTTATTTGAACATCAATCGAGTCACGTGACCAATATGCCCAATTTTTGGCGGGCGAAATGGGTCAATGAATCTTCGTTCCTTTTCCGGGGTGAGTTTTAGTGAGTATTTTACGAGTCTCACACTGTTCACGTATAAGTGATCGTGCGTAAATGCATTTCTCATCCTAGTCCTTCATTGAATTTAGCTGTGATATGGTGTGATTGGTTGGTTTGATTGATTTTGGTTGATTAA
>JAJLUK010000024.1:0-38996 GCA_030570055.1 Blastobotrys chiropterorum
AAAAAAAAAAAAAAAAAAAAAAAAAAAAAAAAAAATTGTGAGTCTCGACCCCGGTAGTTGGAAGGTTGGCGACTACACAAATAGATGGGACTCGACACTAAAATATATTCCGAGATTCGTTATCGACACTCTTTATGCCATCGCTCATCACGCCAATTCAACCGCCGTCGTCAATTCTATTTGCTATTTACGCGAATGTGACGACATTAAAAGAGCGAGAGTTGGTATTGGGAAAAGATGGCTGTATTGAGATTTACGGAGTCGGCTCGGATGGTCTTCAACTGAAATATAGCCTTGCAATAGAAGGAAAGCTCAGTGGGTTGAAAGCTTTCAAGCCATTGAAGAAAACACAACGGAATAAGAAAACTGGTCTTTTGGACTGGATTTTCTTTGTAACCCATAAGGGAGCTTGCTATGTGGTGACTTATGAAAACGGAAGCTTTGTCCGCTTCCAAGATATAAACTTGGATTTTGAAGGCCGTGGGTTGCTAGCCACAGATACGTTGATAGACGTCGACCAATCCAGCACCTATTTAGCTCTCCATGCATACCAAGGGTACATCAAATTATACAGGATGCAAAATAAGTTGAGCGAGGAGCTGAAGCATCCATCTTCAGCGGAAAAACTGGATCAGATATTCCACAACATTGTGAACCACAGCCTTGACTTTGTTCAGTTAGTTGATACCAAATTCATTCCAGGAGCTGAACCCCCGCTCTTGTCCTTACTCTATATGGAGAGTGACAAGTCGGTTCATTTTTCGGTATTGCATATACAACCTAACCCACCAAAGCTTACAAGAAAGCTGTCGGCAAAAGCTGTGGACATGGAAAAATCTGACTTTATGATTCCCTTAGCGATTAATCAAGGTGTTCTAATTATCGGATCCTCAGATGCAATTTCCGTCACTCTTGACGAGAATGATGTTTCAATGAACCGATTCCCATTGCCAGGTTCTCGGCGTGATGCGCACTTCACTTGTTACACGTCAATAGACGATAGACGTTTCTTATTAGGTGACCACCGAGGAGGGTTGTATTTATTAATTTTACACTTCACTGAAGATGGACGACTGACTTCTTTAGATATGCATTCGATGGGTACCACTGCTCCAGCAGAGAAATCGTTGGTTCATCTTTCATCAAATTATTTCTTCTCCGCCAGTCATTTTTCTCATTCTGTTCTCTTTCAGCTGGATCTAAAGTCGAGGGAGATTATTCCTATCCAAGAGATAAAAAACGTTGCTCCAGTTACGGATATCCTGTCGATGAGAGAAGATGAAAATAGCAACACTTTGCTTGTCGGTTCTGGGGGATTCGAATCGGGATGTTTGAGGAAATTGAAGAGCGGCCGATCAGTGGAAGTATTAGCAGAATTTTCTGCGGATGAGCACATTCAAAAGATGTGGTCATGGAATGGCAATATTGTTGTTACCACATTAAACGTAACACGGATCTTTTCGATCAACGAGCAAGACGGGTCTGTGACTGAGTTGCATGATTTTAATCCACATATGAAAACCGGGGCGATGTCACTGGAAATCGGCTACATTGGATCAATGTTATACCAAGTAACAACTGATCAAATTATTTGCCTCGAAAATGGAAAAAGTTTCACTGAATTCACTTTCACATTTACAGTCTTTTCAAAAAACGGTATAGTAGCCTGTGTTGATAACAACGCAATTGTTGTTTTCAATCCTTCGCTGGAGATTGTAACGAAACGCACCTTGAAAGACCAAGTCTCCTGCGTTGCCGAATTCAACGGGGAGTGTTGCATTATCGGCTTCTGGAACAGCCCTGCAGTTATGGTCCTCTCGCTGAAAAACTTAGAAACCCTGTTCACTATTGACGGAGTTGATCCTGGTGTCCTCGTAAGATCTCTCATGGTCAAATGTGTGGATAACGAAACGCATCTTTTAATTGGATTAGCAGATGGAAAAGTTTTATCGTATTCCGCTGATTTCAGTTCTCGAAAAACGTGGAATAAAATGGAAGTTGTTTGTGGAAGAAGTCCGGTAACATTATTTGATTATGATGAGGATAGGGTTTTGGTTTCTTCCAGCAGGTCGTCGCTACTTTCGTTGAAAAATGGTGCCGTACACACTGTTCCATTAAACCTTACTAGGGCAGTATGTGGTTTGTCCGTAAAGTCCCATGGTTATTATGGTAACGACTTGTTACTGTTCGCGTGTGATGACACAATCAAAATATCCAAAATCAGCAATTTTACATCAGTAAGCATACAAGAGCGGTATTTGGAAAAACTGGTATTTAAAATTGAGCCCGTTCCAACCTCACCAAATATTCTGGTGGCTTGTACTGTGCAGTCCAAGGATTCCAAGTATATTGGTAAAGTCGAATTATTCGATAGTAACTCGTTGGATACGCTTGATGTTTTTGATCTTAAGAATGACGAAACTGTACAATCCATTGCTCCAATATACTCAGATGCAATAGGGTTGTATGGATTTGTCGTCGGTACCTGTGTTGATGATGGTCTACATGAAGCTGATGAAGAAAAGGGAAGAGTATTACTCTTCACAGTGAATAAGGATACTCTAAAATTTCAGCTACGGGACCAATTACCGATACGTGGAGGAATATATGCATTGGCTTTCGAAGCACCAGCGTTTACGATCCCCACCACTAGGTTCCTGGTGGCAATCAATAATCAAGTCCGAGTTATCGAAATTTCTACCAAGTTCAAGATGGAGTTGCTCGAGTTTGAGCATGAATATCAATCAGCGACTTATGCTGTAAGCCTAAGCAGTTTCAACTCCAAGGTGGTTATGGGTGACTTGCTACGAGGGGTGTCATATGGCACATTTGGAACGTCGATAAAAGATGTCTTAAACGAAGCAAGTGGAGTATTTTCCGTGTCGGATGTAGAACTGATTGATGAACATGAATTCTTAGTGTCAGACGTTTCAGGTTCAATACGCAAGGTTACGATTGATGATAATCACAAGTCCATCTCAATGAACTATAATCTGGACTCGAGTGTCAACAAGTTACGAAGAGTTAATTATAGACCAGTGGATTTCAATGGTATGGAGCTCTATCCAAATTGTTTGTTGGGGACCTCCTCAGGTGGAGTGTATCTTCATTTCACTATCCCAAAACAGCTGTTTGAAGATGTGATGGAAACTCAACTGAAATTGCCCGATTTAATCCCTTCGGTGAACTCAAATCAATCAAACTACGAAAAGTAAGTTAATGTCTATCCACATTTTATATCTCGCGCTAATTTTAAATCTAGGTTTCGGCAACCTTACGGTGTCCTGGACGGAGAGCTACTGATGAAGATCAATCAAATCGATCACTCTCTATTAGACACTAAGGCTGTAGAGTTTGCACAGTTTATTTCAAATTTTAGCATTTAAGAGACGTATGCATGTAATTAACTCGTTACTTTCGACAACATGCATAAGCACATTTAAAGTTGCAAAAAGAGAAAAGTTCATCAATTTCAAATATGTTCATAGTCAATTAACTCTATATGCATAGATGCAATAATATTGTATTGAGGCCCACCAGAAAGGTGGCCATGGGTTTAGCGGAAAAGGGACAGTAGTTCCTGGGTGTTGAGTTTGTTGTTTGCGGCCATTTTACTTCCACCTTCAATCACGCTGTCTGCAAGTTCACGTTTTTTATTTTGAAGTTTAACAATTCTCTCCTCCACCGAATCCGACACTATCAACTCGTGGACATCAACATTTGCAGTCTGGCCTAAACGATGAACTCGATCAATAGCTTGTTCACTTATCATTGGATTCCACCACGGATCAACCAGCACCACACGATTTGCACACGTCAGGTTAAGACCTAGAGCGCCGCATTTAAGAGAACATAGCAAAACAGTGGTAGACTTGTCATTTCTCAGAGTATTCAGAGAGGCGTCCCGCTCTCCTGGTTTCATACTACCATCATAACGACAATATTTGATATTGTTTCGGCGCAGACACGGTTCAATAAGGTCCAGCATTTGGGTGAACTGGCTGAAGACAATTGTTTTCCGAGTTTCTCCTGTGCGCAGAATTTCCAATAACTTTCTAATCTTTGAAGACGTGTCGGAAAAATCCAACTTCTCACCCTGAAAACTGTCATCTTCCTGTTGAATGCGGTTCTTTTCGATACTTAGATCTTTCAAAAGATCGGATAGATCGTCCTCATCCGTCTTATCATTGTCTTTACCAATCGAAGAGATAACAGATTCCTTGTCGTCATTTGTCAGATTGCCGCTAGCAAGGGACAGGTGGTCGCATACCTGTCGTAATCTAAGAAGAAGCAACAAATAGCCAATATAGTTGCCAGTGTTTTCTTTCTGCATATCTTGGATACGACTGTTGACCCTTTGTTCCATGTTTTTGTAAATCCTTCCCTCTTGTTCGTCAAACTTGATAAACTCGCGGTGGATGTTTCTCTCCGGTAAATTAATACCGCTCTGTCCCAGAACTTTTTTAGTTCTTCGAAGCATGACCATGGACAAGAACACATGGAGCCGCTTCATGGCCATGTGTGTTCTGCCCGCTTTGAAATGGTTTCCAATGCCCTCAGACCATGATGCATAGTGATTGTAGGGTTTGATCTGGAGGAATTTAATCAATGAATAGAGCTCTTCAATGTTGTTTTGAATTGGAGTACCCGTGAGACACCATCTGGAAATACTTTTCAACGAACAGCATGCCTCTGCAGATTTGGACTTGCGGTTTTTGATTGTATGAGCCTCGTCAACGATTATCCTGTACCAATTAATTTTGGTAAGCGGACCATCGTTTTGGGCTTCCGAAGTGACCAATTGGAACGTGGTAACAACCACATCATGTTTCTCCAGCACGCTCGATGATTTTGTTCTGTTTTGTCCATGATGTACGCACACACTGAGACCTGGAGCTTTTGATTGAACCTCCTGTGCCCATTGTGTCGCCAGCGCGAGAGGTGCAATGACCAGTGTTGTCTTTGCCTGGTTCTCTGCAAAATTGATCTCTGTTTGCTTCGACAGTGGGTTCGAAAGAATCAATGCTAATGATTGCACTGTTTTCCCTAATCCCATATCATCACAAAGGAATCCGCCCTTTTCGCCGACTTTGGGGCCTTCTCGTTTAAGTAAAAATTCCAAACCTTTGGTTTGATGAGGCAGTAACTTTACTAATAGGCCATCCACTTCACTCACCCCAGAGGTTTCCGCATCCTCATCCCCGCCAAAGCTTTCAATTAGGTCCTTAATTGCATCAGTGGTATTTCCCTTTGGAGCATTATGAAAATCCATGGCACTGACGCGCCCTGGTTTGGCCGCCGCGAATGGGTTCGGACGGTTAGGCCCCCCTTTAATCCCCCATTGGTTGCCGCCCGACGGATATGCTTGATCATTAGAGCTGCCAAAAAAGTTCTTAGAAGGCGAAACAAGTCCGTGATTTTTGAGTGCATTGATGTCGGTACGTTGGCCCCATTGATTGCTTTTGGGTGTCATTATCTCCATGAATGCGCCATCCTTACTGTTGAAGGACTTTACGGGAGAATTAAAAGTCTTTGGAGGTAAATTCTGCTGCTTTGCATGGGCTTGGGCCTTTTTGCGGTGGTCAAGGTTTGGTCTCAGTCCGGCTTGCGCTGCGAGAGAGTTTTTAATTGGAGTCGTTTGACCAAACTGTGGCCCATGTCTCTGGTTATCTCGTTTTTGTGGCTGAGGCTGTTTGGGTGCATGCAATTTTTCAAAGAATCCTCCGCCACCACTACTCCCATCGCCACCAGGTGCGGGAGCGGTTTTTGATGGCTTTTGAGCATTCTTGTGGCTCGTCATCTTGTGGTCTTTTGAAGAATGGCGCTTTTGATCTGGATTGCCCTTACTGTGCTGTTGGAACGAGTTTTCAGAGCTGAATGAGTTCCGCTCTGATTTGGTCTTGGGTCGTCGTTCTTGCTTATCGGAATTGAAAGAGGCACGGTCGTTCTTCTTTCTCTCGTGCTTCTGAAATGAATTCTCTGGGCTGAACGGTGAGCCAGAATTCCTCCTGTTGATATGGGGTGAAGACTTATGCTTATTTCCTTGTTTCTGGTTGTTGTTGCTCTTGGACGAGTGAGGAGGACGAGACGCTGGCTCCTTTTTAGGCTTTTGTTTATCTTGCTGAACCTTATCGTTCAGGGACATATTAGAGAGTATATCTGCGACGCCATCTGCCTCGTCTCGCCCTTCTTTTGCGCCCATCTTCTCAAACAGCCGTCGCTTTGGCAGACTTTTATCATCCTTCGGCAGTTGGTTGCCAGAGCTTTTGGGTTTTACGGCTGACTGAACCACAAGATCAATTGCCTCATTGTCGCTCGACTCCGCCCCGCTTGATCCCGAGTCGGAGTCATCGATCACTACTCTACTTTTGCCCGACGGGGTGCTCAATTTGGCCATATCACTTCCGATATAAATGTTTACACGTCCCATCCCAGATCAGTAGCTAGTCCCGGCCTCACGTGTCAGCTCCACCAAAAATTTGGGATCAAAACAAACTCGGAGCGGCTCCGACCTGCACGGCCACAAAAACCGCCACAAAATGTATATCCCAGCCACAATTTCGGAGAATACGACTTGGATTTTATATGGTTTACGTTCGTCCGATGGGACAAAGGTTATTCAGCCCTCCGGGGGTTAGTATGCCTTGCGGGCGGGCTTCTTTTCTAGAAAAGAAGCAAAGCAGTGGCATACGGCTCCTCCGCGAAGCGGAGCTACCTTTTTTGCTTCTTTTCGGAGAAAAAAGAAGTCGCCGGAGGCGACCACCCCGCCCTAGGATTGCTGTGAAACAATATCGACTAATTTTTTTTTACATCGCTTTGCTTACTTGCAAACTTGTTCAATGGACTCCGGGAAGGAAAATTCGTTCTGCTTTCTCACCTTGTCGCAGACAACCATGATTTGACGAGACTCTTCCAAGGGCATGACCGACGATTCAGTCTCGCCATCACGCAAACACCTCGCACAGTGATCGGCTTCGTAGAACATGCCGTTTCCTGGAGGCTTAATTTCAACCTTCTCGTCATGCTCCTTGCAATCCAAACCATAGTCACCGTGGTTCTCTTGAGTGACGTGATGCTTACGGTGGATGGTGAACGATGTTGGTCTGAACGGAGCCCATTGTACGGTGATGTCACCCTTGTCGCCTTGGATTCTGCAAATCTCGCTCTCCCTGGTCCTGTATCTGATACTGGTGTTGGCCAATGCGGAGACGCGGGATTCACGGAACACAAGAGAGATGTTCGTGGTCTCGTCCACGTGGGTGTAATCGTTCTTGAGCATGGCGGACGTGATCTCTGGTGGCTGCAGCTTGTTGTCCGGGTCGTTGTAGGCGATCATGAAGATCCAGGTCAATGCATAGATGCCGAGATCCAGCAGCGCACCGCCACCAAGATCTGGGTTCAACAGCCGATGCTTTGTGGGCATGTTGTCCAAGTCAAATGGCAACGAGCAGTCAGCCATGACGTGATGGAGCTTTCCAATGACCCGCTCCTCAAACAACATCTTTTGCAGCTTTCTGCAGAGCGGGAAAAACCTCGTCCAGACCGCCTCCATCAAAAAGACCTTCTTCTCCCGGGCGATCTCAATCAAGTGCGCCGCCTGGGCCTCGTTGATGGTGAATGCCTTCTCGCACAGCACAGCCTTGCCGGCCTCGAGGGCCAACCTGCAATTTTCGTAGTGGAACGAATGTGGGGTAGCAACGTAAACAATGTCCACGTCCGGGTTGGCGACCAACTCCTCATACGTGCCATAGCACTCAATCGCAGACGCGTCCTTCAGGTCGGCCCGCTTGACAAAGTCCTGGGCCCGCTCCTTGGACGTTGACGAAGCTACGGCCACAATGCGGTGCGCCACGTCGTCGACCCCGCGCTTGGCCGGGTCCTCCATCAGGTCCTTGGTGAACTTGGTGGCAATGCCGCCAGTGGCTAGAATACCCCATCTGCATGTGAAGACCATTCTGTTCCGGATAATGTTTGGTGATGTTGCAACAACTCTAGGGAGCATGCAGCCCGCAGCAATTTGGGATCTATTTATACCGCTGTCCTGGCTGGGCAACAGCCCACTCTCAGCGTTGCAACAAAGAAATTTCACTACCCCAGCGTTGTATTCACGTGCGGCTCACCGTGCATGATTTAATATATATGCACGTCTTCCCCGGAGCTCGGGGCCACGAGCGAATCAGGGCGGACCTTGGCCCCTGGCCGCCACAGTTAGGGCAAGCGAGTGTGGGAAGGCGGTTATTTGGTCCGGAAGATTTAAAAAAAAAAAAGTTGTGGAGGAAGTAGTGGGCTTTATATAGTTGGGCGAGGCTCCAAAAATAGAAATAATATTTTCTCGACTCGTCGAGTGGCAACTGTGGCTGAATCTGTGCCGGATAGTTGTCTCCGACGTTTCTTTTTTCTGAGCAGAAGACAGAAAGGGCATCTGTGCGAGACCTGTTAAGGTAGGGGGACGTGATTGCCTCCGGCGGCTTCTTTTTTTCTCCGAAAAAGAAGCAAAAAAAGGTAGCTCTGCGAGGCCATTAGCCAGTGCTTTTGCTTCTTTTCTGGAAAAGAAGGCCGCCCGCAGGGCACACTCACCCTCCGACGGTTTCTTTTTTTCTCCGGAAAAGAAGCAAAAAAAGGTAGCTCTGCTGCGCAGAGATCTGTCCGCCATTAGTGACTCGGGTGGCGTCACGCCACTCTATTGTGGCTGGAGGACGGAGCTCGGTGCGGCTCCGGTGAATCCCAAGACACGTTTTAGCGACAAGCGCAGAGCGCTGACTGAGCCCCATGGGCTGTGCGTCGAGCGAACGAAGGGGAGCGGTAAGGAGGCAGCCCTCGGTGGAGATGTGCTGCATGTATTCACAGCCAAGCTGAGCCCGCAGCCGCTGTGTGCTCGAGAAGCAAGCTGCATGACACGCATGTGCAGTTTCCAGCAGCCAAAATAATCAGCTGTGGCGACCGGGCCGTAGCTAAATATAGTATAGCCAGAATCGCCCGCAGCCGTCAGGCACACCAGTTGTGATCAACCAGGTTTTCTTGCTCAGCGTCTATATAACAGCCCCCTTCCGTGTCTGTGGTATGGACCATCATGCAGCCACCGGCCACTGATCCTACACCCACCCCTGCTGCGAAGGAGGCGGGAAGAGACGACGATGGTCGCTGTCAGCTGAAGCGCCACAACGCTATCCGTTATCCGCCCCATGTGGCGACAGCTCTGCGCAACAGGATGCGGGTCAGAAACTACCTCAAAATCGTGGAGCAGCTTCGCAACAGCTACCAGAGTGACAACTCCTCCATCAACTCCTGCACATCCTCCTGTTCGTGCTCATGCACGTCATCGTCTGCATCGACACGATGACGATCCTCTGCCGCACGCACCCCTTTTTTTTTTTTTTTTTCAGACTGAAAAAGATGTCTATATAAAGAGGCTGGCTTTCGTTCAAAAGCTTTGCAACACCAAAAGACTAAAAAAAAAAAAAAAAAAGCCAATGGACTCTCAATACTACTATCAAACTGCCGCCTTTGCGGCGGAGGATTTTTGCTCGGAAGACGAATTTATCCTGTACGACTCAGACGAAGATGAACTCATTAGCAAATCGCATCAACCGTCAAAGAGACACAACCACGTCCCGCGGTTCAGGCCCATGAAAAGCTTTATGGAGTCGTTCCGCTCCGCTCTGGTCAAACGACCGCAATACCAAAAACACACCTAAACACACACACACCACTCACTCGTTTATATTTATTCTGCATCCTCTCTTCTAATCTAATGTAATATTAATATACTTTGCCTTCGCAAACAAAGCTCGCCCAAGAACCGCCGCCACCCACCGAATGATAAACGCGTGTATATTAAATGTCCTTAGGGCTACGGATATAATGTACAGATGTCATTCTTATAACATGCGGTGGAGCTTGTCGTCTTGGAATTGCTTGACGTTGTCAATGTTGTCCCACCACTTGAATAGGTAGGACTCGCAGATGAGCTTGAACCATGGAGTGAACGTCAAAGAGTCGTCCTTGAACATCTCCTTGAGCTCGTCGGCAGACACATAAGTGGTGTCCTTGACCTCGTTCGGGTTGACTTTGAGCGTCGGGTCAGCCTTGATAAACAAAATGTAGTCAATCTCGTGCTCGCCCCACGCTCCGCTGCTGGGCGCAACGTAGTGTATTCTGGTGAGGAAATCAAAGTCTTCCAACGGGATGTCCTCCTTGACAATGCCCAGCTCTTGATCGAGCTTTCGCTGGGCAGCCCGTTTCACCCCTTCAACCGAGCTGGGCAGATCGTGGCCCAATTCAGATGGAATGGCCAACGGATGCGAACAACAAGTGTTGGTCCACATGGCTGGGAAGGTGATCTTTTCGTCAGCACGCTGCTGGAGCAGCAGCTTGTTTTCGCTGTTGAAGAGGAAAACGGAGAATGCACGGTGCAAGAGACCCTTATTGATGTTGGGCATCAAGTGGCACGTCTTTTTGCTGGCGCTGCCAACAGGCTTGTCGTCCCAATCAAGCGCGATGCAGACTTCGTCCATCAGACGAATCTGCTCTTCGTTGTGGCCGGCAAACAGCGATGGATCATGTTCTTGTGTAGTGGTCGTGGAGGTGGACACGGACGATTCCGGCGTGATTGGGTTAACCTCCTCGCCAAATCGCTCCAACACTTGCTGCGAGCTGAGTTGCGCTGGGGTGCCCTCGACTTTGAGGGACCCGTTAATCGTCTCGGTCTGGCTCATGGCTGGCGGTGTATCAATAAGGGAAAATTTCGTGTTTCGTTATGTCTGCCGACAGGGGGACTTTTACCCCGATTTTGAAAAAAAAAAAAAAAAAAAAAAAAATTGGCGGTGGGTGACCACCTTTAATTTACCCCTGGATTTAGTCTGAAAAATTGAGGATTTGTAAAAGGTTCTAATAAACACTCTCGTATGAACGAGTGAGTTCACCTCCATGTAACCAGTAAAGCTAGTGTCACCGGACAGTTGCGTGGATCATGAACCATACGGCTGAGTGATAAGGAGTCACAATATACATATTGGCTCTCGGAGGTCAGGGCACTAGAACCTTCCGGGATGTTGCCTCCGGCGGCTTCTTTTTTTCTCCGAAAAAGAAGCAAAAAAAGGTAGCTCTGCGAGGCTTGAGCATACCGGATGATAGTTGCCTGAATGCATCTTTCTGGACAGTTACCAAGATGTCTTCGGGATTTTACCAAGTGTCAACAGATTCACTAAACTCCCGATTAATTCACAAAATAGTATGTATAGTTATCAAAAGACTGAAGTATGTCCATATGCATTCCCAGTTGAGCCCAATTCAAGCAAACAGTCCGCAATCAATATACGCATATGCACTCTTCTGTCCGGAATTTTCCTATACACATTCAGTACAGATGCTTACATCCTACTGCCTTAGTTACTATTTAAATTGCATCCTTCATGACTCCTATACCGCCCTTAATTTTCAATCCCTTATATGCTTATCAGCGGATGTTTACCGAAATCGTAAACTTGAGGAGAATTCCCCTCGATGAAATTTTCCACTTTATCCGTAACCACAGTAAGGCACCTTCTTCTCTTATTAACCACACCAGGTGTACAATCCCATCCTCCATCCTCCCCGGATAACGCTTAGATCAGCCCCCAACGTTACTGTCCTGTGCGTAACGGATTTCCCGGTGTGTTGATTGGTAGGTACCCCTGGGTTTTACCGTCCCGGGAAATGGAGAAATATTGTGACAACGAGAACGGCCGACGGTGAAAAAAATCAACACGCAAGTCTGGAAAATCCATTTGTTTTGAAACTCAGAGTTGATTTTGCAAATTTTACTTTGATTGTTTGTGAATACTGGCGGCTTAGACGTAAGTTGAAATAAGATTCATTTTGGATCGAGGCGAGGGCTGGTGTAGAACGAGGAAGAAGAAGAAAAGAAAAAAAAATTAAAAGTTTTGGGCGGACACAACTGGCCAAGTCAGCATTTTTTTTTTTTTTTTTTCCCTTTTCTCTTCCACAACGCACCGCAAATTTCACACTCGTTCTCTTTGAAATCACATTTGCAGTGTACTAATCTCTCTCTCACTTCAGTAAGGACAAAATGACTACGGAGACTACTGCTACTATCAAGAAGAGGGTCCAGAGACCAAATAGAGAAGAGTTCAACAAAAAGGTTTCCGAGCTCGAAGCCCAACTGAAGGAGAAGGAAAAGGTGGTCGAGTCGGCTCGAAACAATGTCAAGAACATCCAGGGGAGCGGTCCGTTGTTGGAGGACCGAACCAAGCTCCGAAACGAGCTTGATGGCCTAAAGAAGAAGCAGGCCGAGCTTCGAAACAACCGAAACAAGATCTTCGCCGAGATCAGAACCGTTGATGAACGCATGAAGAAGAAGATCAAGGACCTCCAAGGATCCAAGTCCAAGATCAACTTCAAGAGCGTTGAGGAAATCGACAATCATGTCAAGAAGCTCGAACGGGAGGTTGATTCCGGCAGTCTCAAGTTGGTGGAGGAAAAGAAGATTTTGGCCGAAATCTCCAACTTAAAGAGAGCCAAGAAGAACTTTTCTGGTTTCAGTGAACAACAAGCTTCAATTGACGAGGACAAGGCCAAGATTGCTGCATTGAAGAGCCAGTTGGATCAATTCCAGGGTCAGGCCACCTCAGACGAATACAACAAGGTTCAGGCCCAACTTGATGAAATCAAAAAGGAACAGCAAAAGGCTTATCAAAATAAGAGCGCACTGTTTGACAAGCGTGCGAGTGCGGAAAAGGCCCGTGACGAAGTTCGCAACGAACTCCGCAAGGTCAAGGACGAATTCTACTCCCAAAGACGTGCGTTTGATGAGCAGCAAAAGGCTGACCACGCTGCTAGAATCGAACAAGAAAAGTCCGAACGTGCTGCTGCTGAGAAGGAGAAGAAGAAGCGCGACGCTGAGGAAAAGCTCGAAGCCGCCTCCGAGCCAGCGTTCCTTGGGCAAATCACTGTTGCTGAAAACTTGTTGAGCTATTTTGACCCAGAATACAAGCGTACTGCCCCTGAGGCTCTTCAAAACGGCTCCAAGGCGTCCGCCTTCGCCAAGAAGCCAACCAGACAAGTCGAGGCCATCCCAGAGGGAGCCCAAATTATCAAGAAGAAAGACGAGCAGCTCTTTGCCGGCACTGGCGGCAAGAAGAATAAGAAGAAGTCCAAGGATTCCGACTCTAAGCTCTCCATGAACCTCAGCATTATCGAGGACCTGTCCAACCTGAAGATTGCCGTCCCATCATCCAAGGACGAGGTTCCAACCACCATCGAAAAGCTCAAGGAAAAGATCCAGTATTACAAGGACAACCAGGACCGTGTTACTGCTGAAAGAGTCGAGCGGGCCAAGGCCGACCTTGCAAAGCTCGACGAACAAGAGTCCGCCGAAAAGTCCGAAGAAGAAACCCCTAAGGCCGTCGAAGCCGAGTCCACTGACTAATTGTGTGTTAAATACCATTCTGAGTAGTAGTATATCCTAATGTCGATATCATCTGAAGTCTATACCTAGAGTGTGGAAGATCTCTGCCATTGCGCATAGTCGCTATCACAGAACGTTTTTGTGCCTCGTAAAGCTTCGAAAAGAACCCAACGACAAGGGTTCTAAACAACGTGCATCCTCTAGAAGCAAAATAATTATGCACACTCTCTCTGCGTAGCAGAGAAGTCGACGGAAGCATGACAACCTCCGTAGGGTTGGTATACCCACAGTGCGTACACACATCTAAGATCGCTCTGAAAGGTGATGTCGTACTAACCGTCCGACGCTCTCATCCAGTTGTATTTCAGCCGTAACTGCGGATAAAACAATCTTAGCTTGACCTCTTTTCCACCACCTACGAGGTTTGTCTGTTATTTAGCCCTATCTGATCCATTGTTTAGACCTCTTCCTCGGCGCCACCAATTGCATAACGCTGGAGAATGATCCTCGACTTGGTTATTAAATAATATCACCGCTTCTTTTGATAAAAAAGAAACCAGGCTAAAGATACGCACATTCGTCAGTAGTAGACGCAATTGCCATTAAAAAGACATTCATTCGCAAATTAGCAATTACCAGTTATGGCGTAAACCAATTTGCATAGAGAACATTTGTAAGAGCCAGACATAGTTGTGTAATGCTTGGTAATATATTTGCGCCCGTAAATTGTAAGCAGATTTAAGGTTAAGCGAGCCAACCATTTAAGCTCCTGACCGTTACCGGAATCAAAACAACCAGTTGGACAGAAGTGTGGTTGGCCAAAGTTCTAAAACCAATTGCGTTACTGGAGGCTGAAAAGCCGAGAAGCCGTCTTTCTTCAGCTAACTTGCTTTTACGCTCATTGCAATGATCGTTGATATCCACGCCACAGCCGATATTACGCTATACGACAGCTCGTGGGAAAGGAGTGAAAGGGCGACACTTGCACAAAACGTTTCGATCACTAGTGGCGTTAATGTAAACTTGCGCCCGTATTTGTACGGTGGGGTCATCAAAGCTATAAAGTTCGAACCGACAAACACAACCTACAAATTCGAAATCTATACAGATCGACTTCCAATCGGGCTTGATGATAGCCCCACTCAAGTGAGAAGCTCCTACTATCCACGTTCTCACCGGCCCTACTGCATTATTAAAGGTCGCAAGTTATCGGAAAACCCTACACACATGCTTATCAGGCAGATTCCAGACACAGACAACTCACTTCGTTCGTTCCGTAAACGGTTCAGACACACCATAAAAACATTATTTTAATTCTTGCTAAAAAGGCTAAGGGTATGCTAAGATTACGCGGCTCTTTTAAACCACCGTGTGAGACGGTCCTTCACACGGCAATAAAATGATCTTTTCGGTGCCTCGTAAAAAATGGTAGTACCGAAAAATTCTGTAGAACTGAAAAACTGATACCATCTTCCAAAATCCTTGGCGCTTAAAAGCTGCTTAGGCGTAAAAAATTCCCTCGCCCGTTTATCCTCCATCATTTTGTAGCCGACTTCGTCTTTATAAGCTGCAAACTCTTCCTCAGTGACAACAAACTTGTAATTATCAGCAATTATATAAAAATCCAGGTATTTGGATCCAACAACCCAATATGACGGGCTGACCTTAATTCGAAAGTAGGGCAGATGGACCTCGTCTATAAGCGGCAGCTGGTCAGTGGGCACGCAATCAAGGAAATCTTCAACAGACAAAAGTTCGTCCTCGGTGAAAAATGCTCTGGAAACCGAGTCATCTATTCGAGGTGTATCAAATCCTGCACCTTTAACATATTCCGCGATCCTTTCAGCTTTCACGATTGTATTAGATTCAGGGTGTTTTAAAAGAATGGGCTTATCTGCTTCCGGAGTTCGGATAACCCAATGACTCCTGCTAACCCGGAGCAACATTTGACTTGCGATTTGCGGCTCCAAAGATCGCACATACCGTCCCCAATAATCTCCTGTTTGATTATAGTGGTGGTGCATTTGTGTAAAGTGGTGGCGGAATCAGAAGAGGAGAGCTAGGAAATCGAGCCAATTGTTAAAATTAAACACTTGGCAGGCAATAGCGTTATACTTTATTTGAGCGCCAATAGGCAGTGCTTTTGCTTCTTTTCTAGAAAAGAAGGCCGCCCGCAGGGCATATACACCCCCCCGGAGGGTTGAGTAGCCTCCGGCGGCTTCTTTTTTCTCCGAAAAGAAGCAAAAAAGGTAGCTCCGCTTCGCGGAGGCCCCCCCAGAACCTGTGCCTTTGCTTCAAGGTCGCGGATAGCCTTCGCATCATGGTTCTTAGCCGCTTAACCTGTGCGAATGAGCGCTAGAACCGGCTTATGGCGCAAGCCGCACTGTCTCAGCGCAGCAAACGATGATCGACGACATGCATATCAAAGGCCCCATCGATGATAACGGATAACGTCATAGTGTGGATATGCGGATCCGGCCTTTTTTTTTTTTTTTTTTTGTGTTTCTTTGATTGCCACAAAGCATGACGGAGCACACACGTAGGGTCGCCATAGTGGGCTCCAGGTCTGTCGGTAAGTATGGCCCAGTTTGCGTACGACCAGCGCATGCTCACAATCCCCAGGAAAATCGTCCTTGACGGTGCAGTTTGTGGAGCAGCACTTTGTGGAGAGCTACTATCCCACGATCCAGAACCAGTTCAACAAGACGCTCAAGTACCGTGGCAAGACGTATCATCTGAGCATTCTGGACACGGCTGGGCAAGATGAGTTCACCACCGTCAGCCAGACTCACATCTCTGGGACGGACGGGTACATACTGCTGTATTCCGTCACCCTCCGGTCCTCGTTTGAGACGCTCCGAGTGATCAGGGACAAGATTTTGAACACAATGGTGAGTGCCAAGATTGTGGGTAACTGTTTAGAGCTAACCTCGTATTGGTGTGTAGGGAGATAGTCACGTTCCGTGCGTGGTGGTGGGGAACAAGTCCGACCTGGACATGCACCGTCAGGTTACGAAGGAGGAAGGAAGCCAACTGGCACAGGAGCTGGATGCGGCCTTTGTGGAGAGCTCAGCCAAGTACAATGAGAACGTGACCAAGGCATTTGAGCTGCTCATTGGCGAGATAGAGAAGGCGCGGGAAAGGTCTGCCCGGAGCGGCAAGGAACGCACAGCGTCGTGTACCATAAGTTAATTAATCACTATTTCCGGTCCTCTTTAGCCGCCGGCGGCTTCTTTTTTTCTCCGAAAAAGAAGCAAAAAAAGGTAGCTCCGCTACGCGGAGAAAGTCTATGGGCCAGTGCTTTTGCTTCTTTTCTAGAAAAGAAGGCAGCCCGCAGGGCATACCCACCCCCCGAAGGATTCTAGAGCGCACAACTCCGTGTACCATAAGTTAATTAATTACTATTTCTTTGTGCTTCTTTTTACATGATAAACTTGAGGTTTGTGTCGATTGGGTGCGACGAGCTCAGCTGCGGCTTTTGGCTGAACCGACCCTGCATGACCGATCTCATGTTGTTCAGCAGGGAAATGTAGCTCTGGTTGTTGTCCTGGGCCATGACGGTGATGAACGCGTAGGACATTGCACCGGTGGAGACGCCAGACATGGATGCGTCCGCAGACGTCTGGTCGTCCTTACAGCCGGAGATTTGAATCACGTCTGCTGGAGAAGTGTTGATCTGCTTGTTCTTTTCAATGGCGGCCTGACCGGTGGTGGCCTTCTTGAAGAGACTTCCGACAGTCTTGACCACGCTGCCGAGGTCGCCCTTGGAATAGGACTGGGCAGCGCTCATGAGACCCTGAGCAGAATCTTTCAGCAGGTTGGGCTCCTTGATGGTGCCCTGAGTGGAATATACATATGGCAGGTCCATGACGGTGCCGGAATGGCACGAATCAAACAATGCAGTGAGTCGAACACCGGGCATGAGTGGCCGAACACAGATGTTGTGGATCTCGTCGTCCACAATGTGGCCCGCACGTTGGAAGTCGACCGGATAAATAACCTCATCGTAGCCGTCGTCCTCGTCTCCGCTAGTGTCTTCGGTCTGGCCGCCGTGGCCAGAGTAGTGAAGGAACAGAGTGTCATTTGTTCGAGCGCCTGCCACAAGCCATTGCATTGCCCGTAGAATGTTGGCCTTGGTCGGATGCGACTTTGGATCTCTAGCATCGTCCGTCAACATGACCATGTCCTCTTCCTTGTAGCCGTACTTGTCCTTCAAGAACTTGGACACGGCACGCGCGTCGTTAATGCACCCCTTGAGCTCGTTCTTGGACCCAAAGTAGTTGATCCCGATCAGAAGCGCCTTTCGGCGACCGGTACAGTTGGAGTACTGGAACGTCTGTCCGCCAGCCCCAAAGCTCTGAGGTCCCATCGGAGGTGGTCCTTGAGGTGGTCGGAAGCCGCCCATCATTTGTCCCGGAGGAGGAGCGCCACCTCCATATGGAACGTGTTGAGGTCCACCGGGAGGTGGCCCATAGCCACCTGGTGGACCTGGTGGTGGTGGTCCCGGAGGAGGAGGGCCTCCTCCATAACCACCGCCATACCCGCCATACTGGCCCGGAGGTGGTCCCGGTGGCGGTCCGCCAGCAGAATGGCCGCCATATGTCATGCCGCCAGCCCCTGGGAATCCTGAGCGGGATCGGGCGTGGCCATCATCGAAGTGGCCCGGAGGAGGCCCTGGTGGCGGTGCGAAGCCGCCCGGTGGTGGGCCCTGTGGTGGCGGATACCCGCCATAGCTCCCTGGTGGTGGTCCACCGTATCCATTATATCCGTACGACATGGTGTTCGTGCAAAGGTCTGTGGGCGTTTCACGTCTGCAGATATATTTATATCTTCTGGCGTTTTCCAGTCCGCCGCCGCCGCCTCTTCAGCCTCTCGCGCAGCTAAGGCGCGCAGGGCTGGGCGGTAGCACGGCCCGTTAGGCTCAGGGGGCGAGCGGATATGAATATGCCCTGCGGACGAACCTTCTTTCGCTGGTCAACAGCCTCGCAGAGCTACCTTTTTTGCTTCTTTTCGGAGAAAAAAGAAGCCGCCGGAGGCAAATTAACCCTCCGGGGGGCACGTATGCCCTGCGGGCGGCCTTCTTTTCTAGAAAAGAAGCAAAAGCATTGACGGAGCGGAGCTACCTTTTTTGCTCCTTTTCGGAGAAAAAAGAAGCCGCCGGGGGCAAACCTAGCCATTTCCTCACTCGCGGAAGTAGTCTCTGTTGTTGAGATGCGTTGCCATTGCCAGCCATAATCATCGTGCTAGAGAGAGCGTATGTTGTTGTGAAAGAAAACAGTGGGGCCGGTTTGGCGAAGTGTAACAAAGCTTCCGTAGTGCTGTTTTACCGCAATGTGGGTTCACGATGAAAAGCGCTCCAAAATAAGAATTAGGTTTCAGATCGGAGTATTCTTAAACGGTACTGGACTGTTATACAGAACGTTCATGGCATTCGAGTTCATAGTTCTTCGGACGCTTGATACAGCAGTCGTAGCGAAATTTTGGGACGAGTGCTGAAAAGACGCAGATCCGATGTGACATGATTCAGTCAATACGGGAGCATGTGCATGATCCAGGGTAGTCTACCGTTTTCAAAATACAAAGTCCTTCCTGAAAAGAGGTTCACGTTTAGAAATCGCAAAATGGAGTGAACAACTGGAATTGTGTTGTCCGCTTCAGAAATCATCACTAATGAATATCAACGCACCAAAACGTAGTGCAAACCCTGTGCTCCTGCCTTTCACACTCTCCGCGGAGCGGAGCTACCTTTTTTGCTTCTTTTCGGAGAAAAAAGAAGCCGCCGGAGGCAACTAAACCTCCACTGGCTCAGACTCTCTCCGCGTAGCGGAGCTACCTTTTTTTGCTTCTTTTTCGGAGAAAAAAGAAGCCGCCGGAGGCAGGGCGGCGGCTATTTATATTTTAAGTGCGCTATAAATAGACCCAAAAAATATTATGTAGTTGCTATGGTCGCTAGCACCTTGGGAATCGCAGGATGCAATTATTCAAGTGCGTAGATACGAGTGTGTTATGCATATGAGTACGTTATAACACCATTTGTGTCTTTTTGGAGGACTGGGCCCGTAACCGCCCTAACACAGTATTATTTAGCTTTGAGCTCCATTCCTCGCCAACACTGCACACGTCTACAATATCCGGTTTTTAAAGTCCTTTCTAGAAATAAGATTATGCGTCTCCCTCACCGTCGGAGATTGTGGGGACTGCGGAGATAGCGATCCTTTTGATGATGGTTGGGAGAGAAATTTTTCAGCATCGGACAAAATGGCCAAGGTGAGTGCGCACGAATTGATCCGGGGGCTGGGGCTAATAACGCTTGTAGAATAAGACTCTTAGTCTGTGCATACCGTCGTCGTGTGTGTCGGCTGCGGTCTGTCGGTCGCAGCAGCAGGCCACCCACATTGCACACCAGATCGCCCGCACGGCGGTCTATTACGGTGTCGGCGAGATTGTCATATACGACGTCGACCAGGACACTGGCACCAAGGACGTGGAGGTCGGCAAGAAGAAGATCTTTGGCGACGAGCCTAAGGCTGAACGAACCGTGGAGAGCTCATGGGAAGCTCAGGAGCTCATGAAGCTGCTCCAGTTTTTCATCACCCCGTCATACCTGCGCAAGCCCGTGTTTGGCGACCTCAAGTCGCTGCATTACGCCAAAAAGCTGCCCAAGCTCCCTGGCCTGCCATTCATGACCCACGACAAGAACAGGTTCCTCGAGGGCCTCTCGGTTGAGGGTAAGATTGGCAAGCCACCCAAGAAGAAGGGCGGCCTCAAGTCCAAGAAGCAACTCGAGCTGGAAAAGTTCACTCACTACGTCAACGTCGGCAGCAAGGAGATCATCAAGCTGGCCGACGGTCAGAAGGTTCCGTTGCATTCGCGGGTCACAGTCGACGTCGACAGGGCCAAGGTCGTCTCGGCAGCGGACGCCTACAAGGACCAGTCCGCCCTCTGGACTAACGGTACCTTTGGCTACACTGTGCGTCTGGCTCCCACCTTCGGCAAGACTTTCGTCCAGTCCATTCATCCGCAGGGCTACTCCTACACAGTCTACGTGCCGTGCGAGGAGTTCCTCTCTGTCGCAGCAGACACAGCTCCACCATACGAATCCATCAAGCCCATAGATGCCCGCAACCTGGCCAGTCCCGAGCATCTGCTGCTGGTCCTGGGGAAGTGGAAAGACCTTGACCATGCCGTGAAGCACGATGACCAGGAGCTCAAGAGTCTTCAGGATCCCACAGGGCTCTTCGACTCACGGCTTCCCGTTAAGAAGGCCGCGCGCGTCGAGGATGCCCTCCTCATGGCGCTCTCCAAGATAGAAGGTGTATAACGTACTAATCCCACTCATAATGACATGATAGACTTGAACCCACAGAGAGGAAACTCTCGGGGGGACGTGTAGCGCCTCCGGCGGCTTCTTTTTTTCTCCGAAAAAGAAGCAAAAAAAGGTAGCTCTGCGAGGCCAGGACGCTTTTGCTTCTTTTCTGGAAAAGAAGACTGCCCGCAGGGCACACACTCCTTGGGGTTCCAGTACTAGGGAGTGTGTAGTGCCTCCGGCGGCTTCTTTTTTTCTCCGAAACAGAAGCAAAAAAAGGTAGCTCTGCGAGGCCAGAACGCTTTTGCTTCTTTTCTGGAAAAGAAGGCCGCCCGCAGGGCATACTTTCCCCACCGGTGCTCGGCAGCGTATTTGGATAATTGACTCCAGCGACAGCAAGATAGATAGTAGGAGGATATTAACTGAGCCAATGACCCTCCCCCCACATGTACACAGGGACAAGAATTGGTGCTTCAGGTGATCCTTGGCTCTCATCTCTAGAGAAGGCAGCGTCTTCTCCCGCTGAAACTGCTGGACGCTGCGACGTACTAAGAAAATTGTCCGAAGACTGCAGCTAGTGTGTGCGCAGGATGTCCTAGGATCAGCAAGAGACGTGCTACCGTCTCTGGGGAAGAAGAGAAAAAAAAAGGGGGAAAGGTGGGAATCGGTCCCCTTTTATAGTTCACAATTAGACGCCCAACCTGCACCCCAAATAATATTTCCCAAAACGGAACTCTGCTTACTTGCTGTCGCAGCGGCCGATGAAAGCTGATATAATACACGTGGAGGCCGCACAGCACAGCACCATTGTGTGTGCACAAGGTTGTTGACAGACTCCGAAGCGCCGACCATAGAACACATTTGCCTCACTTCTCCCTAAACCAAATGGTATGTCTTTGAGCCAGTGACCAGCGCTTTTGCGCCGTCTACAGCACTAGAACCCGCAGGAGGGCTGATCTGCCTCCGGCAGCTTCTCTTTCTCCGAAAAGAAGCAAAAAAGATAGCTCTGCAAGGCTGTTCACCAATGCGTTCGCTTCTTTTCTAGAAAGAGGGCCGCCCGCAGGGTATACCCTCCGGAGGGTTGAGTTGCCTCCGGCGGCTTCTTTTTTCTCCGAAAAGAAGCAAAAAAGGTAGCTCTGCGAGGCTGTTGGCCAGTGCTTTTGCTTCTTTTCTAGAAAAGAAGGCCGCCCGCAGGGCATATACCCCGGAGGATTTCAGCTAAGGTACAACAGCGTACCGATCAGCATCTTTGCTTCTTTCCAGAAAAGGACGCCGCCAGAGTCACCGCCCCCTGAAACCTGTAGAAGGACTGGGCATCTGTCTCCGAAGATGCAAAAAGGGTGTCTCAACATCGCCTCGACGAATAAGGTTAGGAGCAACACGCAACGTCCCTGACGCTTCTTTTTGCGGCCTCCTCGGGCTGGAGGCTGCCGATCTGGAACTGCTTCCAGATCTACGCAGGCAAATGCAAGATTAGGCACACACCACGGCGGCCAGCGAGCAAGACACGGAGTCTTTGTTTTGTGGGCGCGTTACCCGGCGCGGACGCCCGAAATAGAAGCTACACACGCTCGGTAGGCTGCGGAATGTTTTGGCGATCGGCTGCGGGTTGCCCCTTCGGGAGAGCGCAGTTTCACTATTTTTTTCGTATATATTTTGCGCAGATTCCTGGCCCACAACACACTCACACACTTCAACAACCCTCGTTCGTTTTTTTTTGTTGTTTCTATATTTCTCGACACTCTTTTCAGATGAAGTTTGCCTCTTTCGGATTGTTGGCCCTCGGGGCCCTTGGCGCTAACGCTGTTGGTGAGGTAAGTGTGGGCTCCCCTTTTTGACGAGAAGGTTATATAAATCACGCTAACACATCGTTCCAGCTCGGCTTCAACCTCGGCGTCAAGACCAACCCAGACGGGAACTGCAAGGAAACCCAGGACTACGAAAAGGACTTTGAGACTCTCAAGTCGTACACGGACACTGTCAAGTTCTACGCTGTCAGTGACTGCAATACCCTAGAAAAGGTGGCTCCAGCGCTCATGGACGCCAACTTCAAGGCGTTCTTGGGCGTGTGGCCCAACGACGAGGCCCATTTCCAGGCCGAGAAGGACGCGCTCAAGGCTTATCTGCCTCAGCTCTCTGTTGACAACGTCAAGGCTATCACCGTCGGCTCCGAGGCCCTCTACCGTGAGGACATGACCGCCCAGGAGCTTGCCAACAAGATCAACGATGTCAAGGACTTTGTCAAGGACATCAAGGACAAGGACGGCAAGTCCTTCTCCGCCGTCCCAGTCGGCACCGTCGACTCGTGGAACGTGCTTGTGGACGGCGGCAACGCCCCAGCCATCAAGGCCGCCGACATTGTGCTTGCCAACGCCTTCTCCTACTGGCAGGGCCAGACCATGGACAACGCCTCCTACTCCTTCTTCGACGACATCATGCAGGCCCTCGGCACCATCCAGAAGATCAAGGGCAAGGACGTCGACTTCTGGGTTGGCGAGACCGGCTGGCCAACCGACGGCGGCAACTTTGAAAAGTCCGTCCCATCCGTCGAAAATGCTGAACAATTCTGGAAGGAGGGCATCTGCGCCATGCGCGGCTGGGGCATCAACACCCTTGTCTTTGAGGCCTTTGATGAGACCTGGAAGCCATCCACCTCTGGCATTGAGGGTGTCGAGGAGCACTGGGGCTTCCTCGATTCCAACGGCAAGCCAAAGTTCGACGCGACATGCGACTTTAAATAAGCCTGTATCTATATAACTTATACCACCGCACATTCTAGTCTCTACGACGCTAGCCGCTGCAAATCTCTGGGATCGCTGGGGCGAGTATGCCCTGCGGGCGGCCTTCTTTTCTAGAAAAGAAGCAAAAGCACTGGCCAATTGGCCTCGCAGAGGTACCTTTTTGCTTCTTTTCGAAGAAAAAAGAAGCTGCCGGAGGCAAGTCAACCCTTTGCTGCGAACCACATCCATGGCGTAGGCTCGTTTGCTTTTCCGTACCGATACTCGGATCTATGCAGAACGCAGGACGTTCTGCGATCTGGAAAACTTGCAGCTTTTTTTTTTTCTTTCCTGTGTCGGTAGTTGATTCGTTACGGAAATTTGACGAAAAACAGATTTCCACAAGGTTATTCTTCCATTGACTTTTACTGGCTTCTTGTTCAATCCTCAAATTATTTTGGAGCTACCACTTTGTTCGAAGCGAGTACATATTGACACTGGGATAGAATGAGTCTGACCGGTCGTTAAACGATGAGTATGCCTCATCTCTGGGCGGTCATATGATTCTGTTCTACAAGTTGATCGTCCCTTTGATAAAGTTTACAATAACCAGTATCAGCTCCACTAAATTGACAATTGTCGGAACACTTCCCCAGCACCAATCATGATCATTTTCCCAATTATTACCAAATCCTTCAGTCTTTGGAGTCATTGCTCCTTGTAGATGATTTGACCTGTCCCCATCTAAAGTGCAAAATAGAAACTGTACGCATATGCTGATATGCATACATCGTATGGCCTAGTCTCGGATATGCATAGCCATGGTCAATTGTTGCCCAATTTGCGACATCATCGTAACTATAAGCATCGGTCCCTTTAGAGTTAATCAATAATTCAACTCCAAATTCTACAGCATCACACCAGCCCACAAAATATCTCCTGTCATTACTCTCCATTAATTTTACGGGATCCACATGGTAATGGGCCCGTTACTGTGTGCTATTGATGTAGCTTTCCGCCGAATTGGTCATGCCCAGCCTGGATATGTTAGCCCAAATTGGTGGCGAAATGGTTATGTCATCTAACAGGTCAGAATAAATGGAGAAGCCGCTGTTGTTATTAGATGCTTCAAATTTTACGCTTCTTTGTCTGTAGACCCAGTTTTATGGTGCGATACTCCGGCACGCTAGCCGTGCCAGGACTTAGCAGCCCCTAGTCCAGTCGTTATGTTGGGCTCCAACATGTTGCATCTTCACTGACAAATTCGCCGGTGTCATTGTCGCGACAACTTCCATAACCAACAATTATGATTTCGGTTGATGTTGCCGCCCCGTCTAACATTGCGCCCATGTTGAGCCGGTTTAGACTTATCGTGTTCACCAACCCTGCTGCAACTAACATTGTGCCAGCAATAGTCCTGTATCACGCTTTCAATGGCCCGTTGGACAATTGGTACTTTACTCTCGTGCCGCGAAACTGCTTCATATATCTGGGTCATTTTCTGCTCTGCCAATTGCTGATATCCCGGTCAATAACCAGAAAAAACAGGCTCATTGCTGACATGACTGTGGCGATTGCCATTTTCGGCTGCTACAGTGGCCAGATTTGCGTATACGTAGGAAATTCCACTCCTCCACCTATGGTTCGTTATTTATAATCTGTCCATCGCAGCCGGCGATTGTTTCTTTACGTCAAATTTACAACGTCACATTATGCCCCTATGCGTGTATGTAGCCTGTGTCGAAAACGTAACGGCCATTAATTTTTCCTCGCTCGGTGTATTCATATGTGCCTTATCGGAAAGAAGATAATATAAATGTATGCGTAACTACATAGTGAGTCCAAGATTAAACCTTGCAAATAATGGTTATGTCAATTTCTCCTGGCCCACCAATATACCTGTGAAACAGGACAACAAAGTTTGTACTACTACCACAAAAGTTCAACCAAACTCATCCCTTAATTATATAGGTAGCTATAGATGATATATGCATATGTGTTTGCACATATTCATAGAATTGGGTCTATGCATATGGCCGAAATGATTGTATATATAAAACGTGGCTGTGATGCCGATTTTTCAGTTGACCCAGGCAATAGCAAATTAAATTCAACTCTAAAAACATTAATATAAAAAAAAGAAGCCGTGTTGGAGTCTAGCCACCCAATGAGACTTCTACACACATGTCATATGCAGATACGTGAATCTCTGATAGCCGGCTAAAACACCGCCACCACCGCCTCCCATTGAGTGTGGCGGTGCGCTGCTCGGGCCGATGCGAGGAAAATAAGCGCCTTCATATGTACAGAGGTTGGGATGTTTATACAAGCACACAATGAGCACCACGACCCGTCTGCGAAAAGACGTCCGAAAGCTGGTGGCGGAGTGCCCGCCGGACATTATTATTCCAGAGTCATTTGGAGACGGCCTGGACCTGACGGACCTGAGCCTGTATATTCTGGGGCCAGAGAGCACGTGCTACAGCGAGGGCGCGTGGAAGATTGTGCTCAAGATCCCGCCAGACTACCCTGCGTCTCCGCCAAAGGCGTACTTCCACACGAAAATCTTCCATCCGAATGTCCAGCCGTCCACAGGTGAGGTGTGCGTGGACACGCTGAAGCGGGACTGGACCGCAGACGTGGATCTGCGCCACATCCTTCTCACCATCCGCTGTCTGCTCATCCAGCCGAATCCGGACTCGTCATTGAACGAGGAGGCCGGCAAACTCATCCAGGAGGACTTTGCGTCCTTTGAGAGCACAGCCCGACTCATGACCAAGGTCCATGCGCTGCCTCGAGGCTCGCTCGAGAGCGAGAACGTGGATCCCGCTCCGGAGGCCAGATCAGTCCTCCAACCTATCCAGGACCAACAGCAGCAAAAAGCCAACAAGGACAAGAAGAAAAAGAAGACCGGCCTCAAGAGACTGTAGACTATTTATTCCGCCCAGCTAGCTAACCTAATTGCTTTGCCCACACTAGAACCCTCCGGGATGTGGTGCCTCCGGCGGCTTCTTTTTTCTCCGAAAAGAAGCAAAAAAGGTAGCTCCGCTCCGCGGAGTGGGCCATCCAACAGTGCTTTTGCTTCTTTTCTAGCAAAGAAGGCCGTCAGCAGGGCATACACCTTCCCCCTATAACTCTCTGAGGTGTGTCGCCTCCGGCGGCTTCTTTTTTCTCCGAAAAGAAGCAAAAAAGGTAGCTCCGCTCCGCGGAGTGGCCCATCCAACAGTGCTTTTGCTTCTTTTCTAGAAAAGAAGGCCGCCCGCAGGGCATAAACTGTCCCATCGAATCTTTAATAATACGTTCTGTTTGATACGCCGCGTGCGGCTGGGTCTGCGACGATCGCCGACAAAATCGGACCTGTGCGGCGGCGGGGTCGGATATCCGATGTTTGTTTTGGCAGCTCTGGAAGGTCGGAGCTAAGCCAAACTCCGAGCCGAAGGGGCGCCTCCCGCCAAAAGGCACGAGATTTGCTTTTTCTGCCCGCAGCGGAAAGCTGTGTCTCGGAGAACCGAGCGCCGATCACTTCACAACAGATTAGGGCTCTGAGGAGGTTGCTCTCGAGCGGAGAGAGCTGAGGGTCTGCTTTGGCTGGAGCTGCTCTTTGTGAGTCGGTTGGTGGGAGCGTAACCAACCCGCTACCTCATCTGCATCATTGGGATATACATAGGATGTGTGTACAGACACAAACGGCATAAGCAACCCATGCTCGCAACGCTCGGCTGTGTGCCCTCCTTTAGTGGAAAAGTACCACATGTGTGCATGCGGCTGGAAGTTTTTTTTTTTCGGACTGTGAGACATGGACCGTTTTGAGAAATGCATATATAAACTTACCCACGAGCCCCTCTCTTGTATATACGATTACTCATCAGAACGCTAAATAAGAGTAGCTACCCTATCGACATCGACGCCAGCATCTGCAACAGATATCGCACATATACACCATGACAGCGTCGGAAGCGGACGTTCATGAGAGTAGCAACAACAACAACCACGATGATGCTGTGGAGAAGGCGCCACAGCACCATCCGCCGTCACTCTCCAACAGCTCGTCCCAAGAGGACGAGAAGCGAATCGTCGTAGGCGATGGTGCATCGAAGGAGAAGAACAAGAAAAGCAAGAAGGATAAAAAGAAAAAGAAAAAGGGTAAGGACGACGAGGACGAGGTCGATCCGTTTGCACACCTACCGCCCGAGGAGGCGGAAATCCTGCGACGGCAAATCAACAACCCCAAGGTGAGTGTGTCGTACAAGACGCTCTATCGCTATGCCACCAAGAAGGATGTTGCCATCCTGATTCTGGGCTACTTCTGCTCCATCGTGGCAGGTGCAGCCCTGCCCATGTTCACGCTGGTGTTCGGCGACCTGACGCAAAAATTTTCAAACTTCTTCACGTCGCCAAACCCGGACCCGAACGAGTTCCAGGGCGCAATCAACCACAGCACCCTCTACTTCCTCTATCTCGGCATCGGCATTATTGTCTTCACCTTTATCGACACGTTCATTCATGTGGACCGTGGCGAAGTGCTGGCGTCTAGAATCCGTCAGCATTACCTTGCCGGCGTGCTGCGCCAAAACATTGCATATTTCGACAAGCTCGGTGCCGGCGAGGTCACCACTCGTATCACCAACGACACCAATGCGATTCAAGAGGGCATCTCCGAAAAGGCCGGCCTCATCGCCAACGGCATTGCCACGTTCATTTGCGCCTTTGTCATTGGGTTTGCAAAGAACTGGAAGCTGGCGTTCATCTTGGTGTCCGTGGTCGTGTGCATCGTCATGGTCATGTCCGGAGGCACCTTCTTTGTTATCAAGTACACCACCCGTGGCGTGGTGGCGTATGGTAAGGGCTCCACCGTGGCGGAGGAGACGCTATCCGCCATCAGAACGACTTTGGCCTTTGGCTCCCAGGGCCGCTTGGCCGAAAAATTCGACGGCCATTTGAAGGAGACCATGAGACACGGAATCCTCAAGGGCCGTTCGCTGTCCGTCATGGTTTCAGCCATCTGGTCCACCGTCTACATGTCATATGCCCTGGCCTTCTGGCAGGGATCCCGATTCATCGCCTGGCAAGAGACCGACATTGGTTCCATCATCACAGTCATCATGTCAATGATGATTGGTGCATTTGTCTTGGGCAACGTTTCTCCATCGTTCCAGGCCATTGGCAAGGCGTTAGCGTCGGCATCCAAAATTTTCGAAGCCATTGACCGTGAACCGTACATAGACTCGAGCTCCGACCAAGGCACCAAACTAGAAACAATCGAAGGCCACATTCAACTCTCCAATGTCAAGTTCATTTACCCATCTCGTCCGGACGTTACCGTTTTGGAAAACATGAACCTGGAAATCAATCCCGGCGAGACTGTTGCGCTTGTGGGCATGTCCGGCTCAGGCAAGTCCACAATTGTTGGTCTGATTGAACGGTTTTACGATCCAGTCAGAGGCTCCGTTACCGTCGATGGCCATGATGTTCGTGATCTCAACGTCAAGAGCCTTCGACAACAGGTCGCCCTGGTGTCCCAAGAGCCAACCCTGTTTGCCGTGTCCATTTATGAAAACATTTGTTATGGGTTGATTGGAACCGAGCATGAGGACGCAAGCGAAGAAAAGAAGCGTGAGTTGGTCATTGATGCGTGCAAGCAGGCCAATGCGTGGGATTTCATTCAAAACATGACCGAAGGGTTGGACACCAATGTCGGTGAACGAGGCTTCCTCATGTCCGGTGGTCAGAAGCAGCGTATTGCCATTGCTAGAGCTATCATCTCTCAACCAAAGATTTTGCTGCTCGACGAAGCCACTTCTGCATTGGACACTAAATCGGAAGGAATTGTCCAAGATGCGCTCGACAGGGCTGCCAAAGGTCGCACTACCATTGTCATTGCCCACCGTTTGTCCACCATTAAGGATGCCAACAAGATTGTTGTAATGTCCCGAGGTAAGATTCTCGAAATGGGCACTCACTCCGAATTAGTCGCAAAGGGTGAAGCATATGCGCGATTGGTTGAGGCTCAACGGCTCAACGCTGCATCTGAAGAGGACGAAGAGTCTTCGGATGAAGATGGCACGGGCACTCCAAAGGCGTTTGTTTTGGAAGAGGATGAAGCTCCGCTGCAAAAGACAGCCACTTCTAAATCCGTGTCCAGTCAAGTTCTCGAATCACAACAAGGTAATGTCGAAAAGGCTCCAAAGCGATCGATTGCGTTTTTGGTTAGAATGGTAAGTTGGTTTATTGAGAGGGAAAGAGTATTTGGTCACATTTTGCTAACGTCGTTTTCTAGCTTTATCAATTTAACAAGAGAGAAAAATGGAACATGCTCATTGGAAGTTGTTTTGCATTAATTTGCGGTTTTGGTTATCCAGCTCTCAGTATTCTCTTTGCGAAAGTGATCAACGCGTTAATGGTCCCACCAGAATTATATGGTCACATGAGACACCAGGTCAATGTGTTCACCGGATACTTTTTCATGGTCGGCGTCATTCTGTTTTTCTGTTACAATGCGATGATTGGTAATCTGTCATTTGCATCGGAACGATTGGTGAGACAAATCCGTTTGCACGTGTTCAAGCAGTATCTCAGAATGGACGTTGCGTTTTTTGATAAGGACGAAAATACCACTGGTGCATTGACATCTACCCTTGCTAAGGACGCGCAAGCCGTTGAAGGTTTGGGCGGTGCAACTCTGGGTCAAATTCTGCAATCCATTGTCACAGTCATTGCAGGTATCATCGTCGCCATTGCATTCAACTGGAGACTGGGTTTGGTCTGTACATCCACTGTCCCAGTCTTGGTTGGATGCGGATTTTCGCGATTCTGGGTGTTGGCGCAACTTCAAGAGCGTGCAAAGAAAGTGTATGAGGATTCGGGATCGTATGCGTGTGAAAGTATTTCTGCAATCCGAACCGTTGCGTCATTAACTCGAGAACATGGTGTTTGGCAGACATATCGAAACCGTGTTGAAGGACAAGTTAGTGCCTCACGACCGGCTATTGCCAGATCAGGCTTTTTGTATGGTCTTTCTCAAGGGTTGACTCCATGGGTCATGGGGCTCGGGTTCTGGTATGGTTCGACGTTGCTGAAGGATGGCAAGTCTACTCCATTCCAATTCTTTGTTGCATTTTCTTGTGTCGTTTTTGGTGCGCAATCGGCTGGTTCAGTCTTTTCATTTTCTCCAGATATGGGCAAGGCCAAGCAGGCGGCAGTTAACATTGCCAAGATTCTTGATATCACTCCGAAGATTGATACCTGGTCAAGCGAAGGGACAAAGCTTGAAGATGATACAGTTCAGGGAAATATCGAGTTTAAGAATGTTCATTTCAGATATCCAACCAGACCTCATGTTCCAGTCTTGAGAGGGCTGAACCTTACAATTAACAAGGGGCAGTATGTGGCCTTAGTCGGTTCGTCAGGGTGCGGTAAAAGTACCACTATTCAATTGACGGAAAGGTTTTATGATCCGCTCTCTGGAACTGTCACGTTGGATGGGCATGATGTTTCCCAAATGAACATTAACAGTTACAGAAAGCAAGTTGCCTTGGTTCAACAGGAGCCGGTTTTGTATTCTGGCTCCATCCGTGATAACATTCTGCTTGGTACAAATGACGAGGATGTTACTGACGAACGCATGTATGCGGCAGCAAAGAAGGCCAACATTCACGACTTTGTCATGTCTCTGCCTGATGGGTATGACACATTCTGCGGTTCCAAGGGTGGTCTGCTTTCAGGTGGTCAAAAGCAAAGAGTTGCGATCGCTAGAGCATTGATTCGGGATCCAAAGGTGTTGTTACTGGACGAAGCCACTTCCGCGCTCGACAGTGAATCAGAAAAGGTTGTTCAGACCGCGTTGGATGAAGCCGCCAAGGGCCGGACTACCATTGCCGTTGCGCATCGTCTGTCGACCATCCAGAATGCAGACATTATCTATGTGTTTGATGCCGGCAAGATTTGCGAAGCTGGTACGCATTCCCAGCTGATTGCCAGAAAGGGCAAATATTACGAACTTGTGCAAATGCAATCCCTCGACAAATAATTCTGAACCTCTCACCGTCTCAATCCTGTAATGTACTAATTTAATACCCTCTTATTGAGTTTTTGTATGATATTTATTGGCTTACAATAAACACATTTTTTCTTAACACGCAACTTGGTCCCCATTTTATATAGTCACAGAAAATATCTCTTCCTCATCCCCTCAATTAGCACTTCCCAAACTGGCATTAAACATAAAGATATATAGCCTACAGCATGACCAATATTATTTTGATCGTATTATTTATTATACACGCGGCCCCCTGGCTCACCCTTCTCCGCATATCCGCAAAAGGGGGTTGTGTCCTAGGGCATAACCCTAAAGGCCGACTGGGTTTGGCGGTGACTGCGTTTTACCCAAACAGGAAGCGCCGCACTCGCGCTGTGGGACGAACAGTTGGGACACGCTCTCGAGACAGTGAGAGTGTGACAAGGTCCCAACGAATATTTCACTTCTACCCTAATTTGTAACTAATCGAACACAATGGCCTCTGTTTCTAGGTAAATATTGACGAGACTGGACGCAGTTTGAGCGTAGGTTTATTAACGTGCAATTTTGTAGCGATCTCCTCTGGGCTATCACCCGCAACCAAAACGCATACGTCGTCAAGAGACGGGAAGCTGGTGGAATTCAAATCTCCACTGATCCTTTGAACGTCTCTGGCAAGCACTCTTACTCTCAATCCGGATTGATCAACGAAAAGGCTATTGGTGTCACCAGAAACGCTGACGGCAACATTCAACTCTTGACCAAGAGCGCTAAGAACGCCAACAAGCCAGCCAAGGCTGTCAACGTTACCACCTTCAAGAAGCACGCTTCTGGCCGAAGAGTCGCTGCTGCCGTCTCCAAGGCTGCCGCTGGTTACCGTGATGATCTTAGAAAGGATGCTGTCCTCAAGGCCTCTGCTCTTACCAGAGCTGAGAAGCCAAAGAAGGCTCAACCAATCAACAAGGCTCGTCGTTAAGTATATTGGTAATTTAATGAAAATCTGTATTTAGAAAAATTGAATCATGACCGGTACCGAGTTGCGGATTAAGTTCTCTGCTGCAGTTGGCGTTGGGCTTGTTTTGTCTTTATTACGGATACCCAAATTTACAAATGATTGAAAATAGGTGTGATTCTCCGCCCAGTCGGTATGGTCACTTAATGTTTCGTGGCACCATGTGCAGTTTACTATTCTGGGCTTTCAATCGGCTTTAAACACCTAATACATATCGTTTGGAGCAATCTGTCCAGCATCTTTTGACGACAGGTTCTATTCGTATGCATATGCTAACAACGTAGCTAACCACACTGCCCGGGCAGAGCTACGAGGCAATGCTCCTGAGGGAGCGTATGCATATGTCCTGCGGACGACGCCTTCTTTCCTAGAAAAGAAGCAAAAACGTTCTGATCCTAATGCCTATTCGGCTATGTAGTCACAATTATCCCTTTAAGAACCCATGGAAAACCGTGAATAGCACTAGCACAGAAGCTGTTCACAAATATCTCCATTCCTAAAGTTCCAGTGCGTGGAACGAGCACAAACACGCCTACGAAATCTGCAATTTTCACGCCATTCCCCACTCTCGAAAATCTGAGCCGCGTGCTGTCTGTCCTTGTAGTCCACTATGGCTGTGAACTGTTTAAGCTTTGGCAATTTGAGAACCTTAGGCAGGGCTTGAACAAGGTGTTCGGCGCTATAGAGTTCAAGGCAGAGATCCTCAATGCTACTATGACTAAATCCACTGTTGTCAAGGATATCCAGTTGGCTAGGACCACAGACATCCAGCCTAAACTCCTTAAGGGGTACAACTGCATTCCGAATTAAGTTTACCGGTGTGTCGTCAATGGCCGTCTGTTTCAGAATAACAAGAACAGTCAGGTTTGGAAACTGTCCCATTCGCAAAAATTCAAACCCATTCATGGACAGAACTCTTTGCGCCGGACATGTTTTGGTCGCCAAATTGATTGTTTCGGATCCAATATGCAACGTTTTCAATTGTGGCGGGAAGCTGTGTAAATTGATCGTCGTATTTCTCCAGTGAATACAGAGTGCTTCGAAAGATGGACACTTGCTGAGATTGTTCATTAAACTGTCAATCTTTACATTCATCACCTTGTTCTCAATGGTAACACGCTTGAGATTTGCAGCCATGTCAAAATTCAGTGGTTTCAACGATTTTTTGTTTGTGAGGGTGAGACGAATATGCTCAAACTTATCCCCTATCATAATTGGCTCCTTTATCTTTTGTCGTTTATAAGCAGTATTCGCAAGGGAAATGTCGGAAACCGCAAAGTCTAACGTCGTTTGGTCGATTAAGTCGATGAACCTTACCAACTCTGGGGTGTGATAGAGGAGACAGTCTATAGTGTTCACCTTGATTTCCCTTAACATGTTGGACTGTAGGCGTTCCATATCCTCAAATAGTACACTGACAAAAGAAGTCAGATCGGCAGCTCTTTTTGCTGGATCAGCGTCTCCTGAGTAACTTTCAAATTCGATCATGACAGTTTTACTCATAAGGAAATCAAGCCTGTTGGGGTAGAGCCCGTTGATGTATATAGATCTGCCCACACATTTAGAGCGCTGTTGCCGCTGGGCGCCACTATTAGGTGCCAAATAAACAAGTATCCTGTTGAATACGGTGTCAGCTGTCAGACGAAACACAAAGTGCTTGTGCGCTTCAGCAACGTACTGCAGGCTTTTACATGTTTCTCTCAAAGGTAGCAGTTGAATCGCGCTGAAGTGGTCGAATATTTCCCAGAGTAATTCTGGTGGCAAGTCAGTTATATGTGGCATGTTAGGAAAACCTTATTTGGATATTTTTCGAATGTTATGCGTTTCATTTATTATTTTCTTTTCTTTTTTTATTGTTAAAATCTGGATAAACACATGAATAAAAATGAGTATCGCCAAATTAATTTACTTCCAAAATAAAGGAGTGCACAGGAATACGGCAAGCCTTCCGCTTCTTACAGACGTCGTAATGATTATATCGACTAGAAGGATGATGCTTAGCTAGAAAATGCGCATAGAAAAACCGTTCCAGCATCATTCCCGCACTATCAAATGAGTCCTTAATCACAACGCTAATGCAGTTCGCGTCATGAAGACTATAAAAAAAATGAATCAATGCTAGGTCCCTTGGAAAGGAGGTATGCGGCTTTGGATCAAATGCGCTCGCTAAATCACCTTTTTGCTTCCGTTCGAAGTAAAATGAGGCTAAGAAAAATCATCCCTAGGCCACTTGCGATGCTTACGACCGCTCCAAAAGGGAGGCAAAAGGACGCTGCATCCCATATTCTGTGCAAGCTATCAGTTATGAAAGTAATGTGCAGAACAATATCTTATCTAGTTTATCCGTAGCTAAACATAACTAAGTTATTCGCCTTTTAAAACCCAATCAAGGATCCACTACCATTTTTGGATCCAGTTGCACAGCCCCGTATTTACGCTGAAAATTGTCGCAAGTATGCGCATCCTTCCTCCAGATGCGAATATGCACACCTTCTAGAAGTCCGCCATCTAGCTGTACGTCTCTACTACTAAAAAATGTGTCGACAATCTTTATAGCTTGACACCTTTCCCACTCACTTCTAACTACTACCGTGAACCGTGCAAGTTTCGGCAACCTAAGAATCTTCGAAAGAGCCAATATAAGAAATTTGGTGTGGGAAACGTCAAGGCAAAACTTCTCAATGCCGCTACGTTGAAACTCCCTGTAATCTAAAATATTCAAGTGCGTACGACGATTGCAAACAAGCCTGAGCTCTTTGAGAGGTCGGATTGCATTCCGGATTAAGTCGTCCAATGTATTGTCAACGGCGTTGTCAATCATTCGGACTATTAGAACAGACAGATTTGGAAATTTCGTCAGTCGCAAAAATTCAAACCCAATTTCTGAGAGCACTTTCTCTGCGGGGCAGGTCTGGGTGGACAACTTGAACTTTACATGTCCAATATGCAGAGTTTTCAACTGTGGCGGGAAGCAATTGAACTTTACCACGGTATTTTTATAGTGTATACAGAGTGTGTCAAAAGATGAACACTTACTCATTTTATCCATTAACCAGTCAACTTCCATATTCTGCACTCTATTGAGAATGGTAAGATGCTTGAGGTTCGTTGCCATGTCAAAATTGAGTGAACTCTCCATGGAATTGTTCTTTAGGTTAAGAACGACGTGCTCAAAACTTTTCCCAATCGTAACTAGCTCTTTTCTCTTTTGCTGGTTATAAGCACTGTTCTTCAGTTCGAGGAATGGAACAGTAAGAGTCAACTTCGATTGGTTGATAAAATCGATCAGCCCAGTTGATTCAGGAATATGAGAGCGAAATGACTGATACATCGTCACTTCGATTTCTCTTAGCAAGTTCGATTGTATGCTTTCTATCTTATCAAAGACCAAACGAGCAATAGAAGTTGATCGAGTATATGCTTCCGCATAAGATGGCGTACCCCCAGAATAAACTACAATATTTATGGTGAAAGTTTTATTCATAAAGAAGGTAAGGTTGTCGAGGTTCCCATGTATGGTATGTTCAAGTACTCTAGAGGAATCGAAATATCTTTGGCGCTGCTTCCTTGGAAGATTGCCATGTGATGCCAAATAAAATGATATCAAGTTTCTGTCGGGGTCGACTGACAAGTGAAATGCCATGCACTTGTGCATTTCGGCAGCTTGTCTCAGTCTTTGACATGTTTCCCTCAAACGTAGTAGTTCAATTAACTTCAAATGGTCGCAGACTACCCAGAGTATTTCTGTTGGCAGGTCAGTTATTTGTGGCATGTTTGTGGATGTGAAGTGGGAAAGCCTCATTTGGACTTTTGCGACCGTTGTCAAGTTTTCCGCCGCCTCAAGCTGGAGGTGCATATTTCACATAGCCACTGCGGTATTACGTGCGGAAAATGAAAATCCTGTTAACACAAGCATCATCTGCAGCACCGGTCAGTGAGCTCCGGGTATCGACCTCGTTTCGAAATGAAATGTAGCTTCCAGAGGCGATACCCTTAGATGTACACCGGAGGAATCGCCCGAAAAGAAGCAGGTGTATACATAACCTGTGCCTCATGTAAAGCATGATCGCGTATCGAGCCAGTACTATTGTAGTATGCATATCTAGTTTATGTACGGTTATGCATAATTCTTGCACCCGGATCAAGGATCCACTCCCATTCGTGGACCGAGATGTACGACATATGAACGCACCCACTGAAGCTTCTCGCAAGTATTCTCATCCCTAAAACGCCAGCATTTAGTACAAACGCACGCACGTTTCAGATGACTGTCATCCGCACGCAATTTTTTACAAAATGAGCGGAGGGTATGCGCAGCATGGTGTCTGTAGCAATAGCCCATTACAGCTGTGAACCATTGAAGCTTCGGTAATTTGAGGTTCTTCGAAAGACAAATTCAAGGGCATTTGGGTCGTAAATTTCAAGTCAGACATTTTCAATGCAACTATGATGAAAATCCATAAAATTTAGGATATAGAAGTTACTGTGAACGTCAAACTCCACCCTGAGTTCTTTGATGGAACGAAATGTATTCCGCATTAAATTGGCCAACGTTTCTTCAATAGGTTTTTCATCCATTCGGACGATGAGAACAGATAGGTCGGGAAATTCTGCCATTCGCAAGAATCCAAATCCTGCTTCTGACAGGACTTTTTCTGCGGGGCAGACCCCTTTCGCTAACTTTATCGTTTCGTGTCCAATATGCAGTCTTCAGCTGTGGGGGAAAACAGTTTAGCTAGATCACTATGCTATACTCGTGAAAACGAAGAGTGTCGAAGAGGGATACCTGCTGCTAAGGTTACCAAGAAACTCGCTGATATCCACATTTTTTATTCTATTCGAAATGGTAAGGCGCATAAGGTTCGTAGCATTGTCAAAACCGAGTGGTTTTCATCGTGAAAGTAACAATGAGATGCGTGAACGTAGCACCAATGACAATTCGTTCCCTTCTCTTTTGTTTCTTGTAAATAGTGTTCCCCAAGTGGATGGAAGAAACGGAAAAGTTTAACTTTGTTCGGTTGATCGAATCGATTTTCTAGGTCCATGGTACCCACTTTAATCTTTCGCAGCATGTTAGGCTGTATACTTTCCATTTTGCCAAAAATTGTACAGGCAATAGAATACAAATGTGCTCCTAGTTCTGTGCTCGCAGACATCTCCCGGAACTCTACTAAGACAACTGCTCACAATGAAACTGATATTGTCCGAAATTTCCGACACGACCTGCTCATCGCGTCTCTCTGAGCCCAAATGTTTGTCTATATGAACACACCGCTGCCGAGAACTGCTGTCTGACGCCAGAAGAATGCATACAGAGTAGCGTTTGGCGTCTACTCTTAGATGAAATATGAATCGCGTGTGCACTTCAGCAACTTTTTTTTCAAACTGTGGCAAGTTTCCCTAAAATGCACCAAGTCAATTACTTTCATGCGGTCGAAAACCCCCAGAGTATTTCTATTGGTAAATCTGGGGACATGTTTTCGGATGTGATGTGGGAAGGCCTCATTTGGATATATATAGTTTGCGGAAGACTATCAGCCGCCCGTTGGCTGGGCGTGCATATCACAAACCAAACGGTGGTATTTTTGAGTGGAGAATGAACTCTTGTTTAAGGCGGGCTGTCTGCTCTTCCTTACCAGAAATAAGCAGGAGTATCGGCTAGGGATTTGCACATTTACATTTTTCCCTCCTTTCGAAGTAAAAACGAGGCTTCCTGATGCCGTCACCAAACTCCTAGTGCTCCAGCCAGTGGGGATCAATATATAGCGGTATTCCGTGCGGCAGCCTTCTTTCACGGAAGAGAGGCAAAGGAGTTCCGAGTCTGGTGTTCAATGCTAGCAGCCGAAAAAATCCTGGGATGGCACATGGAAAGGCGTGCAGGTTCAGAAAAGTAACATGGACATTCGCAGTTTATTTATAACTATATATAGCTTTACCGTGTTCGTCAAGCACAACCACGGGTTCAAAACCATCCTGCGATCCAATTCCGCAGGGAGGTATTTGCGCGGTAAACCGTCACAGGTTTCCCAGTGGTTCCAACATTCTTTGGTACGAAATATGTGCATATTCACACGTTTTAGAAGCCCGCTTTCTGTTTGGTTTCGTAATTATTGCAAAAAGAGTCAAAACCTGGGCCACGCGTTGTCCGAGAACGTTGCTTACAACGGCTGCAAAACGTTTAAGCGTGGGAAGCCTGTGAACCTTCGGAAGGGCATATGCAATGATTTCCGGGTCACGGACATCAAAACACAGTTTCTCAATGCTGCAGCATTGATACTCCCCTCTGTAGTCAAAAATTTCAGCTTCATGTAATGGTCACAAACCAGCCTATGCTTTTTGAGGGGCAGAACTGATTTCTGAATCAAACTGGCCAATGTGTCGTCAATACTGTCCGCCATACGGACGATGAGAACAGTTAGATGCGAAATCTTTGCCATTTGCTCAAATCCAACTTCGGACAGTACGTTTTCTGCGGGGCAGGTTTTCGCCGCTACCTTGATCATCTCGTATCCGAAATGCAGTGTTTTTCAATTGTAGGGGAT
>JAJLUK010000024.1:39096-111252 GCA_030570055.1 Blastobotrys chiropterorum
AAAAAAAAAAAAAAAAAAAAAACCGATCCGCCGCACCTCCGACGGCTCACCTATCAAGTACTACGGTTAGCAACAGGACCCGAACCCGCCCTCCACAGTGCATAAACCCGGGGCCTGAAAGCGGGGAGGGCAGCCTCGGATAAACTATGACGGCACAAACCGGCCGACACGCACACACATGATTCTATAACGTTCTCGTAGGGCTTTCGGGTCCGAGGAATTTTCGTGCTGTTTCTTCGCGGATGGCCGGAGTGAGGGAGTGGGAGCTGCTGGCGTCGTTCACACTCTTGGACACCAACGACTCCAAGAAAACACGCCCCTCTCGGCTATATGCTGTGATAACTCGCACTCCCTCTCGGCGCCAGTTCATTGGCTCACACTTCCCAGGTCCCGGCGCTCCGCAGCCCGAGGAGAGAGTGAATTAATCACTACGCGCCGCGCGCGTAGGGTTTGGGGAAAGGGTGGTGCCGATTATCGTCATCACCTTTTCCCTTCCCCACTGTCGGAGGAGAGGAAGGATATATAAAGGGTGTTGTGTTGCCACTTGTTTTCTGTTCCGACACACCACATATTTTTTTTTTCTTTAAAAACAAAACTCTCACATACATACAAAAATGGTTAAAGCTGTCGTTGCCGGTGCTAGCGGAGGAATTGGACAACCATTGTCCCTTCTGCTCAAGCTGTCCCCATATGTGCAGGACCTTGCGCTGTACGATGTTGTCAACTCGCCAGGTGTCGCTGCCGACTTGAGCCACATCTCCACCGAGGGCAAGGTCGAGGGCTTCCTCCCAAAGGATGATGGCCTCAAGAACGCGCTCACTGGCGCCGACATTGTTGTCATCCCAGCCGGTATCCCACGAAAGCCAGGCATGACCCGTGATGACTTGTTCAAGATCAATGCTGGCATTGTCCGGGACTTGATCACCGGTGTTGCCCAATACGCTCCAAACGCGTTTGTGCTCATCATCTCCAACCCAGTCAACTCGACCGTGCCAATTGCCGCCGAGGTGTTGAAGAAGCACAACGTGTTCAACCCAAAGAAGCTCTTTGGGGTTACCACCTTGGACATTGTCCGTGCCCAGACCTTTGTGACCGAGATTGTCGGCGAGAAGGACCCAAAGAAGTACACTGTGCCAGTCATTGGCGGCCACTCTGGCGAGACCATTGTGCCATTGTTGAGCATGATTGAGCCAAAGGCCACCGTCCCAGAGGCCAAGGTTGCCGACTTGGTCAACAGAATCCAATTTGGCGGTGACGAGGTTGTCAAGGCCAAGGAAGGTGCTGGTTCCGCCACCTTGTCCATGGCCTTTGCCGGCTATCGATTCGCCGAGGCCGTCCTCCGAGGTGCTGCTGGCGAGAAGAACGTCATCGAGCCATCCTTCGTCTACCTCGACGGCGTCACTGGCGGCGACAAGGTCAAGCAATCCGTTGGCGTCGACTTCTTCTCCGTTCCAGTTGAGTTTGGTGTAAGTTTGAACTGCGTTTATCGTCTGTTGACTCGTTTTACTAACAAATTGTTTCTAGCCTGAAGGTGCCGTTCAAGTCCACAGCCCATTGGACAAGATCACCGACTACGAAAAGAAGCTCGTGGCTACTGCTGTCGACGGACTCAAGGGCAACATCGCCAAGGGTGTCGACTTCATCCAAAACCCACCTCCAGCCAAGTAAGTCCAGTGCTGTTCTAAATATTTAAATGTCATTATGTCATGCGTCTGTCTTACTAAACTCCACTCAGAATGTAGCAAGGTGATTGAACCTCCCATATTAAAGCATGTAATCAATACATTTGTACATTATGAGACTTAATCTCCGAGAACTTCTCGGCAATGATCTCCACTGCTTTTGCTTCTTTTCTAGAAAAGAAGGCCGCCCGCAGGGCACACGCTTCCTCCGGAAGGTTGGGTGATGCCTCCGGCGGCTTCTTTTTTTCTCAGAAAAAGAAGCAAAAAAAGGTAGCTCCGCTTCGCGGAGAGGTGTAGTAGTGCTATTGCTTCATTTTTATGGCCTGCCTAGAGCCTATGGCGGAGGTGGTCGGGGTCTACGCGCACGGTCTCGCGTGAAAAGATTCAATTATATGCCCGCTTTGGGAAGGGAGTAAATAATCCCCACCCCAGCCGTTTTGGGAGCACAAATGAGACAGTTGCCCGCAGGTATAAAAGAGGAGATCGATCCACAGGCCAGGTGGAGACGAGCAATGATCTTGAGCAAGGGCGTTAAACGGAAGCATGGCGATGTGAGCATAGTGATAGCCAACACCGGCGCGGGCAAGAAGAAGAGAGAGGAGATTAAGTTTGATCCTATACCGTTCCCTATGGGGCGGGAGGGCAATAAGAACGTCTCGTGCGATATCGATAAGCGTGGCGAGATCAAGTTCCCTGATAGACAGGTGAAAGCGCATTTGCCCTACGGGAACGATGTTCTGGACAACAGTAACATTAAAGAGCTATTTGAGAAGCATTCGCGATATAACAGGACTCCCGTGGTGCTCCTGTTTCGTGGGCCAATGTACAGAGCGGATGAGGATGAATTTCGATTCATAACTAATAGTTTTCTTGCGACCAAATACCCAAACTCCGTCGTATCGGTCACAAACGTCTATGAACGCGGTGGTGCGGACGGTAACAGTAATGCAGTTACCGTTATTGAAGACGAAAACGCCCATCTAGCCAAGTTGTTTAGGGCGCTGCATCCAGTGGGTGGAGGAAGGATAGCGTTGGATTGCTTGGTTTTCCTGGACTCTGAATTGCATCAACGGGGCTTTGTCCCGTTGGCCACAGTTAAAAATGAGGCAGAAATTTTGGATATTGTGGATAACACGCTGAGCTATTTATTATGGGAGCAGACCCAAGGGTGAGTCTTTTTTTGTTTTGTTATTATTATTTATAGTCACATATAGTCAATGAGATGATAGTCATCACACGATAACTGAAATGTGGGGAAGCTTCGGCTTTGTCCATATTCTGATCGTCCTCCAGTACGGCATGTGAGTTTGGAGTCTAGATCACCCAAACGTGAGGACTAGTACAGCAATATTAAGTATATGTGCAAACTGTGCAGAGCTGAGCTCTTGGTCTTAAAAGGTTGGTATATTATATCGACATTTATATTAAGTATTAATACCACGCTGATATTAAGGTTAAATATAATACTGAGAGATTTACGAGGCCATAATTAGTACTACGCATAGAAGAACAGAACCATATCTACCGCATTCTGCGGCTTGCTGCTTCATTATTATTATGGACGTGCATAAGGCTAAAATTAAGGTGCCTATGCATATGCATATGACATATGACATACATGGGCTGTTCACTGTGCGTTCATTAAAACGCATATATGATCATACACACTTTGCTTGGCCCGGCCCTGAGTGTATGTCATATGTCATAATTATGCACCACACTTTCCAGCGTCCATACATGTGACAAATGCGTAGACATAGTATCAATCACGGTACTACAGACAATAACGCACTATACAGGTGTTCCGATTTTCAATGTAATATATAATACATCTACCGCGCATATATATACCCATGCATATTTGATATCAACCACACTAATATTTAATTAATTTGACATCAAATTTGCGGTTATATTTAATGTATGAATTAGAATTAAATAAAAATAAATTTAATGCAAAAGTTAATTAACTTGGACGAGTCAGGGATCGAACCAGAGACCTTTAGAATGCAAATCTAACGCGCTACCAACTGCGCCACACGCCCAAATTACGACAAAATAATTTCGAGGAATTAAAAGTCAACGCTGAGGTGGCGGTGCCACTGCGTGGCAGTGAAAGTGTGGCAGTGCGTTATTCTTTGAACTTTCCGGGTTTGAGGCATATTGAGATCTCGATTTCAGAGTGAGGATATTGCCAGTTATGTCCACGTAGTCTGGGGTTATCGTTAATGTCCAAGAGGAGCCAGACAGGGGTGATAACTGCTAAATATGGCCACAGAAAAGTATCTGTAAAGCACAGTGCCCTTTGCGCAACTACCACCTTCCTCGTGGCTACGGAGTGCCTGAACTTTAGCGACCAATAACCACCTAGCGAAAGTTCGGCAAACTTCCAAAACCGGTAGTATCAGGGCATGAACTTGCGGGAGAAAACTTTCGAACAGTTTCAAGGCAACTTATTAGCGGAAGGATGCTGATAATAATATTCAGCGTCCTCATGGAGGCTATTTATCGGGATCTAAGAATCTATGCTCTGGTTGGTACATTTTACGGGGTACGATAAAATTTGTCGTCAATTCGTATATGGATGTGCAGCCTATATCCTTGTTTAGCTGATAATTGTATCTTTCTTGTAGCAGAGAGCGATATGCATGGAGACGCTCATAATTCCGCAATAACCAACCTGGAGGTGCTTGGTATAATCCAATTGAGGTTTTTTAACACGCGATCAATGGAATTTACTCGTGATATGCGTACGCGTACGAGCAATCCACACACTCCTGTGTATGACGGGGTTGTATGGAGGCACATATATCTGGTGACATGCCAATATGCATAGAATTTCAATTGATTTTGAAAGGCATATATCATCTTCAATTTTGACGCAAACGACATATTACCGCAAACTCTTCCACAGCATATCAAGTCAAATAACTGATATAATACAATCAATGTACAAAACGATATCATCTACATGATCAAACTAATTCTTCCAATAACAGTTTGAGGTTGCCTCTACTGGTCCATGAATGCTCAGGTTTAGAGCCCCAGGTTCCCCATTGCCATGTCTTTTCATATGCATCCACGACCTCCTGAAAATCGTCATCCGCTTCTTTGTCAACATGATAGCTAGACATGCCTATAAGAGAGCCGAAATCGCTCAGAGCATTGACATACTGTTGAAAGATGCCCTTTTTTGGTTTTGTAAGCTGCCTGTTAGCCATAAATTCAATAAACCGTTCCCATCTTCCAACATAATATTCGCCGACTAAACCTGCCCATTGCTTGCAGGCATAGTCATTGATCTGATGATTTGGACCCCAATAAGTTAATTGATTACGAGCTTGGAATTCATTAATCTTTTCAGACTCTTTGTTACCATTGGCAATCTTTTTAGCAGAAGAAAGCCATTTACCCAAGGTGAAGTTTTCATTTGTGTATAAAACATCGTCCAGTTGGCGCAAAATGGCGATCATTTTGTCTCCTTGATCCAAAAGAGTTTGCTTTGAAGAGCCCTGAGCATACAAGGAAACGAATTCCAAGTATTCTGGCAAAAATCTGTTGGCAATCACTTGCCGAGTGATATCAACAACATCGTGATGGAAATGAGGTACTTCAAGCCATTCTGGGTTTTCTAGAATCCATTCCCGGAAGCCTTTGTAGAGCTCCTCAAGTTTCGATGTATCGTAGTGGATCTTGCTTGGTTGGATACCTGGGACTTCGGCAATCCCTTCCAAAGCTGGCCGAAGTTGGAACATTGACTTGGCAACGGCGTAAACTTCGGTAGTTTGGTCATTCGTATAAACAAGATCGACCAAATCCTTCCAAAATTGGACAATGTAATCGGGAACTGGAGAGGGTCCATATCTTGCCCGGATGTGCCTTTCAGTGTACTCGTGGAGATCTAGAGCTTCATCGCTCCAAGCCTGAGCAAGCATAATATCGTAAACAATTTGATTGCCTTCCTGACCCTCCGGAGTAAGTCCAACACCAACCAGCGAAGAGCTTTTTCTTCTAGCTTCTGTAAAGTTTTGGGTCAAAAATTGCATGCTTCCTTCAAGACCCATGTTGCCACCGAAATCATGAAGCTCACACCAAATCCAATTGTGTCCATGATACGAATGTGTCGATTCCCAAAACGGTGCATGATCTGAAAACAGATCGAGAATAAGCAAATCGCCCTTTGGAGCCCCAGACAAATACGCCTCAATTCTTTCTGGTAGCCAAAATTCTTTTTCATAATAGAACAGCCATCCTTGCATAACCCAGACAGCCTCAGAATCAACACTCTTAAGAGAGTCCATGGTGCGTGCGGCCACATTTTTGAGATAATCTAGGTCCCCCGAGAATGGAGTGTTCTCATTGTATTGGTCTAGCGTGTAAAAATGGGAAACATCTCCAATGTGCGACTTTTGCTTTTCCAAGAATGTCTTTTGAAGCTTGTAGAAAAGTGGATCCAGCGGCTCCAAGAAGGTGACGTTACTATTGGCCGTAGGGAAGTCATTCCAGCAACTGCTGTTGACAACATTTGCATCTGGATAAAGCTGCGTGATTTCTCTTGGAACAAACCCGGTAAAGGATGGCAAAATTGGAGTCATGCCGAGTTCTACCATTCTATTGACGATCTTCTTTTGAAGGCTCAATTGTCGTTTAGCTAAGCTGAAATCGAAAGTTGTATTCCAGCTTCCCTGAACATTACCAAATCTGTTCCATGGCAAGTATGCTTGGCCAGAGAAAAAGCCTTCTAGATGCTCATTGGTGAAACCAAATTCTTTAAACACCTCAATCAATATTTGCTCGTAACCCGTCCACGCCAAAGGAGCGTTAACGCCATGTAAGGCGGCCCAATCTAGCAGATGCTCCCAATCTTCCCATGTGTAGAATGGTGTGGTATAACCAAATGTCACAGTGTTGAAGTGATAACGATAGGGGACTACGGCCGAGCCCTTAACAGTTCGGCATTCTTGTTTGTCATCACACAATGATGGAAGTGACTCCAATTGTTTGAGATCTGATTCGGTCCAGGAAATGGAAACATGACCATTATCCTGCAAATAGTGATACAACCCGGAGGCCAATGCGCTTTGGGTCGACCCGGTAACGCGTATTTTCTGGGTCTCCGGGTCTTGTGTGACTTCATATGTGTCAAATTTGCCGTCATCGTTTTGTACTTCTCCGTCAACGTGGAATTCAATTTGGTCTTTGAACTGTGGAAGCTGTCGCGACACCAAACGTTCAAGCCCCGTAACGCTGGTTGGAGACGTATCAGAGGAAACGCCACCCAAGAAGCCGAGACTACCAAGGCTAATACCTTCCCAGGGGAGCTTCATTTATGTAGTGTTGTGGCGATGAAAAAGAGTTGGAAAAAAAAAAAAAAAAATTGGAGGGGTGCGAGGCTGCAGACATTTATACCCCTGATATCGATCTTCCCCACGCATACTACCCAAAACCAGGGTTGCAAGCGCTGATCATTGCAACGTGGGATATTTACCGTGATATCAACGTCGATTGACAGGCTTGCGCAAACCAGCTTTCTTGGAGTGTCTGAAAATTTCTTCTTTTTATAAGAATTGCCTCAGACTTCCCCGGGTCGGCGAGTTCGCCGGGGACACCCCACATCCCCACCATGCATACCTTTATCCCGCGTATTTCAACTGGGGATGTACTTACTTGAATCGGTCCGTGATGCGTTAATTAACGTAGGCTTATTTGCGATGGAGTTTTGGCATTGAACAGGGTAGCTTCAGATTTGTCTTTTCGAGGGATACCCAGGTTAATTCCATTCCAGTTACAGACAATGCTCTGGATATTTCGAAAGAGCCGTTTTACCGCTCACTATTGCAAATGAAGTAACGGTAGAATGATGGCGATTAGCTGAGCTGTCGTCCCTCCTCGACAATGCGTAATATCGATTTCCTCTACCGCCCATTTGCGACGACTATAATGCGTGGGATGCAAAAAAACATCCAATTGCGAGCGCCAAAATGTGTCATTGACTTCAGTTATTGTCTGCTGAAGATTGTTTGACTGCTTGATCCTTGGACTACTACTCTTTTTTATTGACATCTGTCGCACGCTCTGAGGACTGAAATGCCTAACCCCAATTGGATACGATTATGCTCTCGCCAGATGCATCCAAGTTAGTCAGGATTATGCCTGATAGACTAACATCTTGAAAGAGTGTGCGCAGATACTTGACAGGAATATCACCAGCGCATCTACATTAACAAGAGACAAAGAGTTTTGGCTCGTTTGGTTACGCTTTATACCTACGTCCCACCCGGAATAAGAGGACGATAACACCGCAAGACCTTATCATTCCATCCTGGCGGTTAACTGTCCAATTGATTCAGGATCAATCTGATGAAACGAGCAAAGTTCTCGGAATCGGCCGGAAGTAGCCTCCGAGTACCGAGAACGCGGAGGTCGCACGTGATGTCTCGGGAGCAGAGCATGTTTACTTTGAACCCAACCGACCGTCAGATAACTTGTGTCTTCACTTGCCCAAAGTTCCGTTCGATAATGACGTCGTCGTCGTGTGCCCAGAGGGGCTTCCAGTTTGCGCTATACACAGCCAGCATCGCAGCGTTTACCAAGACGTTCTACTTTATGATGTACGAGTTTCCCACGCCGATAGCACAGACCACAGGCTCCCACTTCCAATACCTGACAATTCTCGGGCTTTCTCTCACGTTCTTTGGTCAGTTTGTCGGTCTTGCTGCTGTACTGACCAATTGTAACAAGCTCCGAACGGTGAAGCAATATATAGACCGTATTGCTGCACCGGTGGAATTTGACATCACCGTGCTCTACTGGGCCATCAAAATGATTGATCCCGCTCTCCTGATTGATCCTAGAATCGCGGTTGTTCCTCCGCTATGGCTGGACTTTTGCATGCATGTGCTGCCATCCATCGTGGAGCTCATTGACGTTGTCTTTTACAGCCCCCGTTGGAACATGTCCTTCCTCTCGTCTCTGCTCATGTTCGTTCCGGTGGGCTATGGGTACTGGGAATGGACCCACTTCACCTACTCCAAGAACGGCTTTTTCCCTTACCCGTTGCTTGGTCTGGTTGATGTCTCGCAACGGATCCAAATTTATTCTGGCGCAGTTGTGATTGTGGCCATCTGCCAGCAAGCTCTCCGTGGCCTTCAACGACTGCTTGGCCCTCAACCGCAGGTGGACCAGCAAAAGAAGACCGCATAGCTTAATAAAGTTTCTCAAGACATACGCCGTAGATGACCGACTAGATTGCCTCCAGCGATTTGGGTGATGCCTCCGGCGGCTTCTTTTTTTCTCCGAAAAAGAAGCAAAAAAAGGTAGCTCCGCTTCGCGGAGTGAGGCCAATACTTGGGCCGCCCTTATTAACCCCCAAAATGTGGCGGTGTGTGGCAGTGCGGGTATTGGGGGTCTTCGGAGATGACGCCGACGGGGACTTTTTTCAGTGGACATAATGGAGTCGACGGAGGATGTGGTCAACGCCCTCGACCAGCACTCGGCGGAGCTCAGGAGTGCCTCGACCGAAATCAAGGACATACTGTTGTCCTGGGGTGCGAGACGCAACCCCGTGCGTCAACCGACGATGGAGACGCCCGCACCAAAGCAGGCCAACCCGACCTGGTCCCACCATTACAACTACGGCGAGCCCGACATTCCGTGGATAGGCATGGTTCTGAGTAAGGACAAATGCGGCTATGAACCTGACCCTAAAGCTGCTGAGAACCTAGTCCCACATCCATCGTTAATAATCGAGGACCGGGCCAGTGAAGTTCAGGAAAAGCTCATGCTGATAGAGAAGGAGCTCGGAGTGCATAAAGTGCCGTATGTGGAGTGGCCGCGATTACTACGAACCAAGTACCTACGTGGCGAAATGGCTGACCGACTGCAAGAAGGCGACGAAGGGAGCTGGCTCGAGGCGTGCCTAAAAGTAATGGGCACGGACCTGGACCGATACTATACTGACCGAGCAATTGCACTGGCGTCGTTGAAGCCGATCCCGGGACACACCCTGGGCGAGTATTTCGCAGCATTCCATCATCTGTCGGTGGGAGTGCCGTTCTGGATGATGCCGCCCAAGTTCCGACTCAACATTATGATCAATGGGCTGGAGCCGTACTTCCCAGAGACGGCGCACAGGGTGCGGACGATGATCCAGAACAACATTGGTCTGTGCTACCGAATTCTGGAGAACTGTGCGCCCAAGAATTATGTTTTCCCCCAGAAAGCCATCCGCACTTCATCCCCGCTCCTGGAGGCAAAAACGCCCCCAAAACCACAGGGCACGAAGAAGAAGAGCAAAAAATGACGGTCCGCCAGCTACCGTTTTGCTTCTTTTCGGGGGAAAAAGAAGAAGACTATATATTGCCGTGCGTAGAGTACATTATTTTTAACGATTTTGAGTTTGGCTGGAGAAACCAGTGGGATTCTAGGATCGGTGGGGAGGAGTATGCCCTGCGGGCGGCCTTCTTTTCTAGAAAAGAAGCAAAAGCACTGGCCAATGGCCTCGCAGAGCTACCTTTTTTTGCTTCTTTTTCGGAGAAAAAAAGAAGCCGCCGGAGGCACTCTCAACCCCCGGAGGGCTCTAGAACCCTCCGGGGGCGGGTGTGCCCTGCGGGCGGCCTTCTTTTCCAGAAAAGAAGCAAAAGCGTCCTGGCCTCGCAGAGCTACCTTTTTTTGCTTCTTTTTCGGAGAAAAAAAGAAGCCGCCGGAGGCACTCTCAACCCCCGGAGGGCTCTAGAACCCTCCGGGGGCGGGTGTGCCCTTCGGGCGGCCTTCTTTTCCAGAAAAGAAGCAAAAGCGTTCTGACCTCGCAGCTAAGTGTGACGAAATACTATATATTAGGGTACATAACTTAGAACGAGTTTGAGTTGGAGGCGGCGTGGGCCAGCGACGTGAGGAGGGACTTGTTGATGTCGTCCTGCGGATGCTGCTGTTGCTGCTGCTGCTGCTGGGGCTGGGGAGGTGTGTTCATGAGGTTAATGCCCGGAGGTGGGGGGTGGTGGGGCGACGGCTGGGACTGGGTCTGGTCCACAACGACCCGCTTCTTGCCGCCACGCTTCGGAATGTAGTCCTCGGGATGCAGGCGTCTAATGTGCTGTTGCTTGTGGGTGGAGGCCTTGGGGCCCTTGAAGTGTCTGCCGCAGATGGGGCACTCCTCCGTCTTGTACTGTACATTGGGGTTTGGCGGCTGGGCTGTGGACTGGCGGGTGTTTGCCGGCGGCGGACGCTGGGTGGGCGGTCTGGGCTGCTGGGTGCGGACGGCCGTAGGGGTGCCTGAGGCGGAATTGGGCGACGCTCCGGTGTTCGCCAGGGCCGGGATGGCTGCCGCGACCGCTGGGGACGGTCCCACGGTGCTGTTGACTGCGGGCGACGCTGTGGCCGCCGGATAGGCGTGCTGGGCATGAACATGATGCTGGTCCACCGGCGATTGATGGTGGGATGCAGGAACTAGAGACGATCGGGGCGCCGCGGCCGGGGACGCGACGGCGGAGGCCGTCGCCGCATAGGGCGAATGGGTGGCCGCGCCAGAGGTCGCGGAGGAGTATTCTGGGAGGGCCGTGTTCGTCAGATGCGGCGGGAGGGTGCTGGCCAGATAGTGGTGGTTGTTGGCCGTGTAGGTTGTGTTAGCGGAGGAGTGGGGAGCCGCATGGGATAAATAGTGGTGGTGGATCAGGCCGGCCGTCTCGCTGTAGCCTGGTGGCGGCGGTGGAGGGTACTCGAAGGGCGGCGGGGAGAAGGGCGCGTCGCCATTGGCCGCCGAGGGCGAAGGGGACGCGGACGAAGCAGGAGAGGAGGAGGAGGACCGCTTTGGGTCTGCATCGTCGGGTTGCATTTTTCCAGCTGCTGGGATAAAAGAAAATGGCGGACAACAAAAACTGGTTTTTTGCTTCTTTGGCTTCCTCCCAACTGGGCTAGGGTTTGTGGCATCACCATCATCGTGGGCGCTAGGGCAGACGGTCGGGAACCAGACGTCATCAGCCACGGCCAGCGGGAGCGACGCCATTGCAATGCCGTCCTTGGAGTCTATGGCGTCGCAGGTGTGGAGGAAGCCGATGGCGTCGTAGTAGGTGGAGGTGCTTGGCGGCGGGGCCGGGACGACCATGGTGGTGGTGGGTGGGTGTGCTTTTGGATGCTTTTGTGAGCTCAATCTGGTCCGCAGACGGATGTGTGGCAATCGCAGTGGCGCTCGAATAAATACCGGCTCTCAACGCGCAGGGCTCTAAAATTTCACTATCGCTACGGGGCGCTTTCTATCAGTTGATGGACCCTCTGGCTTTGGGAAGAATAAACCACGGTAAAAGTGCTGGACAAGTAAATTTTTTTCGTGGCAATTGGGACTAAAGACCTCCCCTCTGCGCGCGCGCGCAACGTCAACCAAACCTCTGTACTCTCCGCCCAGAGGGCCTAGGGGGTGGGAGTGTGCCCTGCGGGCGGCCTTCTTTTCTAGAAAAGAAGCAAAAGCACTGGCACACAGAGCGTAACTGATTCTCCGCGGAGCGGAGCCGCCGGAGGCGACACACCCCGGAAGGGTTCTAGGGGGTGGGTGTGTGCCCTGCGGGCGGCCTTCTTTTCTAGAAAAGAAGCAAAAGCACTGGCACACAGAGTGTAACTGATTCTCCGCAGAGCGGAGCTACCTTTTTTGCTTCTTTTCGGAGAAAAAAGAAGCCGCCGGAGGCAACACACCCCCGGAGGGCCTAGGGGGTGGGTGTGTGCCCTGCGGGCGGCCTTCTTTTCTAGAAAAGAAGCAAAAGCACTGGCACACAGAGCGTAACTGCTTCTCCGCGGAGCGGAGCTACCTTTTTTTGCTTCTTTTCGGAGAAAAAAGAAGCCGCCGGAGGCAACACACCCCCGGAGGGCCTAGGGGGTGGGAGTGTGCCCTGCGGGCGGCCTTCTTTTCTAGAAAAGAAGCAAAAGCACTGGCACACAGAGCGTAACTGCTTCTCCGCGGAGCGGAGCTACCTTTTTTGCTTCTTTTCGGAGAAAAAAGAAGCCGCCGGAGGCGACACACCCCCGGCGAGTTAAGATGCCACGTGTACAGAGAAAGAAGGTCACCAGAAGCAAATGTTCATCTGAGAGTATGTGGACGGTTCTGGTTGCCAGAAACGGGGCAAAAGCGCTAACAATCATCCTCGTAGAGCTATCGTGTCTGGGTTCGTGCTCGTTCTTCGATTCGGATCAGCGACGATGCGAGCCGCACGTTATCAGCGGGAGCGAGATAGCAGTGTTCCATTTTGGGAAATATTATTTGGGGTGCAGAAGGGCGTCTAACTGTGAATATAAAAAGGGGTCGATTCCCACTTTTCTCCCTTCTTTTTTTTTTTTTTCTTCTCAGAGACGGTGGCCGTCTCTCCCTGGTTCTGGGGCATCCTGCACACACTAGCCGCAGTCTTCGGACAATTTTCTTAGTACGTCGCAGCGCCCAACGGGATTCAGTGAGGGTGTGCCACCGTCTCTGGCGATGAAAGCCACCGGCCATCCTGATCTTGTGCACACACAGCCGCCACAGTCTTCGGACACCAATTTTTGTCCCTGTGCACTTGTGATGGAGGACCAACGGCTCAAGTCGCGCTCTGGCCATGCTACTCCTACTGCTATTACTAGAACCCCGGCCCCCTCATTATGTGCACACACAGCCGCAGCCGTCTTCGGACACCAATTCTTGTCCCTGTGCCGCAGTGATGGGGGCCGGAGGGTTCTAGTCACGTCCTCGCTCCTCTGGCCGTGCCCCTTACTACTGCTGACTTTCCAGCGGTCGTGTGGAGGTATGTCCTTGCGGGAAGCCTTCTTTTCTAGAAAAGAAGCAGAAGCACTGGCACGCAGATACTCCCAGCGAAGTGGAGTCTGAGAGAAAAGAAACTTCTGGACTCACCATCACCCCCGGATTTTCTATGGTGTGTGTTGTACGCCCTGCGAAAGCAGAAGCAAAAGCACTGGCATAGTGCCCTCCGCGAAGCGGAGCTACCTTTTTTTGCTTCTTTTTCGGAGAAAAAAAGAAGCCGCCGGAGGCAACACACCCCCGGAGGGCCTAGGGTGGGAGTATGCCCTGCGGGCGGCCTTCTTTTCTAGAAAAGAAGCAAAAGCACTGGCTCACAGAGTGTCACTGACCCTCCGCGTAGCGGAGCTACCTTTTTTTGCTTCTTTTTCGGAGAAAAAAAGAAGCCGCCGGAGGCAACTCAACCCCGGGAGGACCTAGGGGTGGGAGTGTGCCCTGCGGGCGGCCTTCTTTTCTAGAAAAGAAGCAAAAGCACTGGCTCACAGAGTGTAACTGACCCTCCGCGTAGCGGAGCTACCTTTTTTTGCTTGAAGCCGGCGGAGGCATCACACCCCCGGAGGGTGTATCCAGACAATGCGAGCACTGACACAGCAAGAGCGGATTCGCAGAGGCTGTGACGCGAGTTTCTGCAGGTTGGATTCTAAGCGGTCATTATTTATTATCTTAAATTACACTAACAAAACAGCATTGACGCAGCCGTCACGGTCGGGCTCGTTTGTGATCTGAGCGTACTTGCCCCAGACGACCTTGCCACCGGCGGTGACAAGCCCCAACTCACTCACGTTCACCTCCAACACAGTGCCCTTGGTGAGGACGCCCAATTGGGTGTAGGTCGGGCTTTGGGGGTTCTTCTTGACTGCGAGGATGGGCAGACTGACGGTGACGCCGAGCTCTGGATGGGTCACGTTGGCCTTCTTCTGACGCAGGGCCGAGGGACGGATGATGCGCTCCAACTTGACTGGACGTCGAGTAAAGCCCTCACCAACAAAGGTGGGCTTGGTGATCATCCGCTTCCAGGACTTGGACTTGCTCTTGCCTGTCTTGATCACCTTGAACATCTCCTCCTCGGAGATACCGCGGACCTTGGGCAATGGTACATTGTACTTGTCGGCTTTTTCCATCCGCTTCTGCTTGATGGACGATGATAATGCTTTGGCAGTGTTGGAGTCCTTACGGTCCAACAGATATGCAGGTAATGCTTCGTTAGGATCCTCCTTTGGCTGCGACGGTCCGCTGACCTTGGATTCTTCGTGCTGCTTGATCTTCTTTTTCATTTCCACCTTTTCAGCATATCGCTTCTTTGCAAACATCTTGGCCCGGTGGCCTCGCAGGTTCTGTGCGTCCTTCGCCACACGGTGGCCCTCTCTGGCCTCCCGCTTTCTCTGTCGCTCCTCATGGTCGAGTCTTCGACCATGACGCTTTATGTGTTGCTCGATATATTCGTTCTGAGGCATTTGCGGTGTGGGTGGTGAAAAATTTGGTCCGCCGAATTTTTTTTTTTGTTAATCTTATCGGGGGTTGTCAGGGTAACGGAGAATTTTTTTCACGTCGGAGTGGACGCCGACGTGGGCGTAGATCTACTCAACTGGGCCCAAGCTGGGGTTCAATAGAACTGGTGTATTATGAATTGAGTGTGTTTTGTACATTGGAGAGAGTCGAATTTGCATAGGGTCTGAGTCTTGCAGACCTATCTTAGCGGAGGCACTAGAACCCTCCGGGGGATTAGTGTGCCCTGCGGGCGGCCTTCTTTTCTAGAAAAGAAGCAAAAGCACTGGCCAATGGCCTCGCAGAGCTACCGTTTTTTGCTTCTTTTTCGGAGAAAAAAAGAAGCCGCCGGAGGCAACTCAACCCCCGGAGGGTGTCCTTCCAGAGATAGAAACGCACCTCAACGCCGCATGCGGCTCAAGGTACCTGTATACCTGTTTCGGAGAGAAGGACGACCTGGACAGATAATTGGTAGGCAAACGGTGATAATACCTCAATTGGCCGGAATTGGGTGAGCGTGGATGTACCCGGGGCCTTTTGCTGCTCTATGCGAGCAAACACAAAGGCGGGAGAAGCTGGCTGCACGCCTCAGGTGATTCTGAACCACACGTAGGGAAGAATGACCAGTCGAGAATGTGCAGCCCATGTTCCCGCCCATATGCCCGCCGTAGCTCGCTGAGGTCATTGCGAAGCTTAAAAAGCGGCTGGCTGAGTGCCCATAATAAGATAGAGTTGGGCGGCAGCGGGTAATCCTAAACTGACATATTTTATATTAGAGTCCGAAACCCTACGACTCAGTGCAACCTAAAATTGCAAGGTACTTAGGGACCCGCAGTGGCATGTTGCTGGCGTCTTTTTTAAAACACCTATCTGCGCTCATCCTGCACACACCACAAGCTATGGGCCTATTAATGCGGACACGACCGGCATCTGTTTTGTTAAGTCTAAAGAGCGAGAGCTCCTCGTCGCAATCAACCCAACAGTCCAAGGAGTCCTTGGACATTGTCGGGTGGACGAATTTCTACGCCAGCATGTGGGGCCAGGACTCCCAGGCTCTAGTGTCGACCATCAACATTCCCCAGATTAAATTTGTCGACGTGGATAATGCAAAATATGAACAGACGCCAGAATTTTGCAAAGTGATTACGACAAATCTGCATCACATTGGAATTAAGGAGCTGCTGATTCTCGAAGGGTACAGCGAAATGATATATCAACTGGAACGGAAACATAAAGAGGCAATTGTGACGCGGACAGAGGATCGAGTGTATCTCGAGTCTGGGAAGGGTAATCCTGTAGGGAAGACGTGCTTTTTAATATACCTTCTGGTGTGCAGATTGATGAGCAGAAAGCCAACAATCTTTCAAACCAGCAACGAAGACGGTAGTCCCGGGAACGCCTATTTGTTCGGAGAGAAGGGTGTGCATCCCATTGGGATGAACAGTTTCAAACATTTCAGCAAGGAGTACGCCAAACGAACTCGCGAGTTCATCCGCCATCTCAGCCCCGAGGAGAAGAGAAATATTTGGGTTCTGTTCGATTCAAAGCCAGACAAATTTATTCTCAAATATTTCCACTCGTCCTTCAAGGTTCAAGCTGCTGGAGACAGGATTAAGCACAATTCCTTTTCTATGGGTCACCACCATCATCAGCATCAGATTGTGCATACAGAACCATGGCGGCAGTTTGAAATTGCAGCAGCTCAGGCCTATTTTCGGAATCATTGAATAAAAGGAAAAGACGACGTGTCTGGACGAATGCGGATGGCGATGGCGGGGTTCAATTTCTTACGAAACGATAATCACAGGCTTGGCGAATGTGCTGTGCTGCGCCAAACTGAATCTTAAAATCGACATTCGCGATACTGAACGATGGAACACTATCAAAACTAGGAAGCCTAAATTGGGCAAGATGCGGACGTCTTACTCCGCCGTAACTCCGGACGATGATGGGAACGAAAAGCTAAACCGAAAACATTAAATGGACCTGGAATTGATCAAAAGGAGAACCTTAACTAGAAGTTTCGGGTACCTGCGATGAGGCTGTAACCGGTTAACTTTACACCATTGCATTCGAACATTTTTATTAATTAGCGATGAATCCTTATCCCACACCTTGCAATAGAAGTAGAGCCAGAATTGCCCGAATATATATTTAATTCGTAGTAAGACTGCGCATGTAACCAGTTTAATATTATTAACAGGCGCGCGCGCGCACTGAAAATTTCTCAGCCGTGCCAAAATCGGTCCGATGAATTTTTTTTTTTTTTTTTTTTTTTTCAAATCCTCCTCCGACTGATAATCAATACCACAATCAACCATGGATGAGCCGTTAAAAACCATCATTGCCACTGTAGATGGACTTAATGAACGCATTGATAATGGTTCCTTCATCCCAAAAGAAGACATGGAGGGCTGTGCCAACGGAATCTCCCTATTATCCCTAAAATACCACAGTCTTCTCTCCTACATTCACAACCTTGCAGCCATCACTGCAGCTCAAGTTTCACGATCCACGGATAATGAGGGCAGCGAAGAGATTGACGAAATAAGGTCCCAGGCCATTCAAAACACAGTGACTGACAGAATTGTGATGGAAAAGGGGATCAAAGGTCTGGAGGCCAAGATTGCATATCAAATTGAAAAAGTCACAAAAGCATATAACAAGGCCAAGCAACAGGCGCAAAACCAAGTTAATAACACCGCAACCAATGAATATGACATGGAAGGAGAGAATGAGAGTGATTCTGACGATGATAATTTAAATTATAGACCAAACCCATCAGCGCTGAAATCACGACAAAAGGAAGAAGAGAATGAATCTGGCGAACAAAAGAAATACACTGCACCAAAGATTTCTGCTGTTACTCCATTTGCCAAGGATCACGAGCAAAAGACAGCGAGAAAGCAAAAGAATTCAACAATGGAAGAGTTTATTCAAGAGTCTTCTGCGGCACCAGTCGCAGAGCCATCCATTGGCTCGACAATTATGGACGGTGGTAAAGGCGGTGAACGTACTGAAAAGGACCGTCGAAAGCAAGCTGAGGTGCAGCGTTATGAAGAAGAGAATTTCACCAGATTGGGCGGGTTATCTAAAAAGCAGGCCAAGAGGGCAGCCAAACAGCGTCAATTGGACGCAATGACCAAGAACTTCTTTGGTGAAGAATGGGGATTTACTAACAACAATTCAAACTTGGACAGTGCGACAAAGCGTAAGAAAAAGGCCACCAGTGTGTGGGAGAGAACAAAAAAGCGTCAACGCAAGGAATAGTGGATGCCCAATTGTATAGAATATATATTTTAATGCTCATTAATCCAACGACGAGAACATTTGTCATCCGAACTGGCTCCAGCTCCTAAGGTGGACCGCACCGCTCATATGCCGCACAGTGGTGGTCTCGGACCGCTTCTTTTTTCTCCGAAAAGAAGCAAAAAAGGTAGCTCTGCGAGGCAATTGGCCAGTGCTTTTGCTTCTTTTCTAGAAAAGAAGGCCTCCCGCAGGGCAATTGCGCCTCCAACAGTACTATGATTAGTCGAACCACCGATAACCGTAACCATAAACCATTTCAGCTTTACAGATGACAAACAAACCTGTTAATGTCTATGAAGGCGCTATACCGAAATTCTCCTAATATACAATGGTACAGTGCCGATCTAGAAAATGTATGGGAAGTAAATGTATGGGCAACGTCTCTTGTACTCTTCCCAGTCTTCACCGTACTTTTCGGCACACTTCTCAAAGTCTCTCTTGGTACGGTGGAGGATCATAAAGAAGAAGAAGAATGGGTAGAAGTATGGCAATGGAGAGTTGAAGCCGGTGATCAAAGCCCAGCACAAGTTTTGGGTAAAGTCAGCAGTGTAATGAGCCTTTCGGGCATACTTGAACCATCCGTCAGTCATTAGAGTGCCACCATTCTTACACTTAATGTAGCTAGGATTCTTGACCTCTTGGTATGGAAGTTGTGGGAAGGACTTTCGCTTCTTGAAGTTGCCTTGGATCTGTTGGCGGAATGAGTTCTTTTGGCCGTTACCGGTGTCAAAGAAGTAGTAGGCAACAGTAATTAAAATCCACAGGAACACCTTGTACCCGGTGGACAGCTCGTATTCCATTGGGTTTCTGCTGGAGAGGTACAAAGTGTTGTAACAATAAGTGAATGGGACACCGGCAATATTCCAGAAAATGAGCATGAAGCCAAACTTTTCGTAGAACATGTCCCAAGAGGTAACAATCAGTTCTTCTCCCTTGGCGCATGCGTTGGCATACAACCAGGTGCCGTACCAGCAAAAGAGAGCCTGGGAAGACACATAGCCATAATCCTCGTATTGCTTCAACACCATGGCCATTGATAGGAAATACAAGGTGAACCATGGAAGTCTGACCTCAAAGAACATCTTCAAGTCAATCAGACCAATTCTTGGGTACAATGGCGCGCCCATGAAAAAGTCGTAAATGTGGTTGCCAGACATTCTCACGGCAGTACCATTGGCCAGAGCAGAGAAGTAGACCCCGAAGGAGAAAAGGAATCCGCTAATGATCGCCACAGTCATGATTTCACCAAAGTGTTCAAGAATGAGACTCATTTTGAAGATATCGGTGAAATGGAGAACAAGAGCAACAACGGTAGTGAAGTAAAGGGAGGCAACAGCGTTACAGTAGTAGTCCAAACACTTGTTTCCAAGGTGTGGGACTGGGAGACCCTTAGTCCAGACACCTGGCAAGGTCACGTAGTTGATCATTTGCAAAAGCAGGAACCCCCATTCAACTTTCCACGCAAACCAGGTTGGATAGGCGCCCTCGAGAACATAGCCATAGATTCTGCCAACAAACTCGACAATAGTTTCGCCATCATCTGGAGTCAAGAACTGACAATCGTTCACATAGTAACACGCCCACATGTACCACATTAGGGCTGGGAAGCCCAACATCATGGCCGTGTTGCCAATGGGGCCACCAAATTCATACACAACCGGTCCCTTTTGTTTGGTAGGGTCGTACCGAGTTTTCGCATTGTTTTTTTCCTGTTCGGCCGAGGAAGACATCTTTCGAGATCGGGGCTGGTCTGGGAAAAAAAAAAAAAAGTTGGTGAACTGAGAGAGCTTCGTCCCTTTTTTTTAAATAGTGTCTCCTCTTTTTCTCCGTCCCCCTAGCCATTTATTTTTGTGCGCGCGTTTGTTCCCACAACAACGCGTGAACTAATATTCCCTCTCGTATTAATGCGGCGCTCGTATTCCCCGGAATTATTTTTCTATCCGTAGCGAAAAAGAAAAGGTCTCTTCGTAGCTGTCGTATATCACACGCAACAAAGCATGTAGATGTTAATTGAACGGGCAAAGCGTAGGGCCACTATGCATGTGTGGTTGATCCAACTCGGCTGTGTAATATCCGAATAGACTCCCTGCCCGAATTGATAATTTTTTCAACGAGTATGCATAGTTCAAGGCAGGACGATGTTATTTGGCCATTGGTTTGGCCCTGAGAATCATATGACTGCAAATATGTTATACTTTGACGATTTTTACAAATCTGCTTGGAGATTGGATGGCCTCGTTCCACCCTAAATTAAGTCTGAAACTGTTATTAAATGACTTTAACGGGTACAATTCCTTTGGAAGTTAAATCCTCGTCCGTCGCAACGCAGAATCAACTAACCATCCCTTGTGCATGAAAAATTCAATTCTGCCAGACTTAAAGGAACAATAGCACGGCTGACACTTCTGGAGCAGAAAAAAAATTAAATTAAAATTAACCAATCGGACCGGAGTGCCGATGCCGGCTGCCGAGATTTTCTGACAAATTGATCAGTCTCCGAACTGTGGGAACGATAAGGATTAATCGCCTAGAGAGAAAATCAAGGAGATATGGATTCGGATATTATAGAAAGAGGGAATCGTCCAATAGTAAGCGTGGTTGACGCGACCACCTTTTCAGACTTGATAAATGGGCGATTAACGACCGCAAAACATTCGACAAATAGCAAAAACTCAAATAGTGGCGCGGCAGGGATGGCAGATCTATTTCAAAACTCATTCGATATTGGCATTGAGTATCCGCTAGATGACTCAACATTCCCAGTGATAGATGTGGAAAAGTTTGAACCATTGGTCAACTATCCATTGTTGACAGAATCTGCTACGGATCACCATAATATGATTTCCGCCAAAGTTAAACGGGTTTCAAGTGTGGCAACCTCCTCAAAGGGCAAAAAACGGCGTGCCGTGATTGACTGGAAATTATTGCTGGAATTGGATCTGTCTAAATTCCCCGGAATCAAAAATGAATTGGAAATACTCTCCAGATTGATTCATAGCCAGCGACATAGGAAGCTTTTTGATATCCACAGTCCAACCTTAGATCTCTCAGTGCGCTGTTTCATCAACTCTAAAGTCATTTTTAAAGGAACTATAAAATACGGATTGAAGGTCGCTTTGGGAGCGTCCTTCGGATTTGTCAATATTGCACCAAGCGTGTTCAGATTATTACTGCCGAATATAAAGAGAAGGGACCACGATGTGACACCACAAGAATTTTACCAGACGGTTTCAAATTGCGACCATAGAGTTGCACCACCGGATCAATTAAAAGTAGACGGTCTAGTATGCAATCTACTGCCATACCAACGTGTGACTGTACGATGGTGTCTAAGAAAAGAAGGCAGAGATTTCACAGATGAAAATGGCATGATGGAATATGATCGGTTTGCATCTCAGACATTCCCTCCCATTGGCTGGTATCAACTGGACGATGGCAAATGGGCCAATCCATATATTGGCCGTCTCTGCGACGAAGACAATTTACATCACTCAATTGAACAACGAAAACAGTTTATGATAAATAATAACATCGGTGCACAAGGGTTGCTGGCGGAGGAGATGGGACTGGGAAAGACAATCGAAATTTTATCCCTCGTATTGTTAAATACTCGGCCACGGCAAGAAAGTACAACTGTTTATGATTACTTTTGTGGGCGAGAAGTCATTGCGGCCAAGACTACCTTGATCATCTCGCCAAAGTCCATTTCCCAACAGTGGAGCGACGAAATAAGACAGCATGCACCTGGTTTATCAATTCTAATGTACAACGGCAAAAACGAGTCAAACGATGTATCGGCAGACGAAATGGCACAATATGATATTGTGATCACCTCGTACAGTGCAATTTCTTCAGAAATCCATTATGCATTGTATAATGAGGCCCGTCCAACTCGGACCCACGTGGTTGAAGGAAGGTCAAAAACAAATTATCTCTCACCTTTAATGAGGATCCAGTTCTGGCGTGTGGTTCTTGATGAAGTTCAAATGGTAAGATCTAGTGTGTCCAATGCTGCTCAGGTGGCAAAGTTAATCCCGAGAGTACATGCGTGGGGTGTCACAGGTACTCCAGTGGCCAAAGTAATGTCCGACCTGCAGGGGATTTTGAACTTCTTGAGATTGGATCCTTGGGCAACAGGAGAAAATGCGTGGAAGCAGTTGGTTTCCACACCGTCGGATTTCAATCGTCTTTTCAGTGATCTTGCAATTAGACATACAACCGTCATGGTTGAGAATGATATAGCTTTACCCCCACAGTCGAGAAATTTGGTCTCCTTCCCATTCACAACAATTGAAGTTGACAACTATAATCAACTATACAAAGCCTTTTTGACTGATTGCAATTTGAAAGAAAATGGTGAAAAACTTAATAGCGAACATCAAATAGGATTGAGCAAAATGGGTGGTTGGCTTGTACGTCTTCGTCAAGCTTGCTGCCACGCGAAATTTGGTGGCGGTATTAAACAAAAATCGCTTAATCTTTCCAGTGGTAAGGAAGTGAAAACCATTGAAGAAGTCCTCACAGCAATGGTGGATCAGGCGTTCACGGATATGCTGACAGAACAGAGGAAACTGGATATTTCAATGTTGAATCGTGGTAGAGTGTTGTTGGAGAACCTGAAATGCAAGGAGAAAGCGTTAACGGTATTTGAAGAGACAATGACGAGCGTGGAAAATACTGTGAACGCACTCCAAGAAAGTTTAGATGAGGCGCTAAGGGAACGGCAAAAATTGCTTGAAGAACAGAAAGTCAAGAGGGAAGAAAACGAGTTTGATGGTGAGGATAATGATGTTAATGATGAACGATATGGGGAAGATGACGATAATGACGACATATCTGATAATGTTAATGTGATATCGAAAAGACTCAGGGGCTGGTTAGAACTGTTGCATCGTTGCTACTTTTTCGTGGCAACAACCCATTTCCAGCTATACCATAAAACTGACGAGGAGAATATAAGTGACGAAATAAAACAAGAGCTTACTGAAGAGGAAGAGCGGCATAAGACCCTGGAATCCGATTATTATGCAAAAGCTCAGTCCATCCGTCGACGGGTTTTGCAAGAAGCAATCGAAAAAGTGGAAGCTGCTACCGGGAAGCTTAAAGCGTACAAGTTTGTGGAACTTATTGATTGGGAAGGAAGAGAAAGAGAACTAGAAGAAAAGGGATTGTATGAAGAACAGGCAAAATTGCTGGTTGAACAAACCAAGACTGTCAAAGAATGGCGGGATAAGCTTATTGAGCATTTGAGCAAACCGGTTGTTGACGAAGACGCAGACCCTGATGGAAAAGAATACGAAGAATCATTGAATTCCCAAGAATACGCGTTTACTTATTTGGAAGTTTTTCAGAAAATACTTTCCGACAGATCATTATTTATCGCCGGACGATCAGATCCGCTACTATCTGGGACAGTTAACAAAGCCGAAATGGATAAAGATGAAATGGGGTTGCTGAAGATTTTGAGTAAACAGCTGTCATCTTTGAAACCGAAGGCATTTGGTCTTGGTTCAATCTGGATTCCAATGTCGTCGAAAATGGCTCATTTTCGGAAGATTAAAATTGATCACACTGACAAGACATACCAAGCGTTTTCAAAGCTCTACGAAGACTTGAAGGATGAACTCCTGAATTTGACAAATGAAGTGCGTGTTCTTCGAGGCTGTTATAATATAAGGGTCGGCTATTACAAGCAACTGCAGCAGATGAGTGATAATGTGGGCGAGGTTGAAGTTCCAAAGGAAAATTCCAGAAGTTTTCTTAACGGTCAAATTGTAAAAGAGGGCAAGTTGAAAGAAGTTATAAACCAAAAGCGTGGGAGGCAGCGGTACTTGGAAAGTTTGGAGAAAACTAGTGCCAGTGAATATGCAGGCGGTACCGAAAAAGAGTGTATCATCTGTCAAAGTGAATATAAGCTGGGATCCTGGACAATATGTGGACATGAGTTTTGTCGTAAATGCCTATCAAAATGGTTAAGCCAACACGGTGCATGTCCAATTTGCAAAACCAAAATGACTCCCAGTGAGGTCTATTCCTTGACTTATTTATCTGAGGAGGAAAAAGAAAAGTTGGAATTAGAGAACATAACGGAAACTGAAAAGCATAAGGATTATGGTGCAATATACAAGCCGGTTGATCCGGGTTTAATCAGGACCATCAAGAGTCCGGAGTATAGCTCTTTAGAACACTACGGAACAAAAATTGATCATATGATACGGCATTTGAAATGGCTTCGTTTGAAGGAACCAGGTGCACAAGTTGTTGTTTTCTCTCAATGGGCTGAAATGTTGAAACTTTTCGGTGCAGCTTTAACGCATAACAAGTTTCGATATGCAACGGTTAAACATGGGATGGATTCGTTCAAACTGGATTCTAGTTATGCGTGTTTCTTGTTGCATGCAAAGTCACAGTCGTAAGTGTGATCAAAAGACAAAAAAAAAAAAAAAAAAAAAAAAAAAAGAGTAAAACCCCTACTAACATTTAATTAGAGCTGGACTGACTCTTGTGAACGCGAAACATGTGTATCTATGTGAACCGGTGGTGAATGGGAGTTTGGAAATGCAGGCGATATCTCGAGTTCACCGGATTGGCCAAGATATGCCTACAAATGTATGGCTTTTTACCATTTCAGGAACTGTAGAAGAAGGTATTGTAAGGTTAGGAAGCCAAAAACGACTCGCTGAGATCGCAATGAAGAATCAAGATACCATTATCAGTGATGAGGTTTTCGATAAGACAAATTCCAAGTTACTTGAAAAGAGCTCTGGAGACAAGGTTGACAAAAAGAAGGGAGGTGGCGAGATTGTTGAGAGTGAAGACATTTGGAAAATCTTTTTCCAATCCAAAACGTGATGATAATACTAATGACATTTAAATACTAATACAATAATTACAATTATTCGGCCACTAAATAATGATGCTCTTCGCCAGTGTAAATCTTACCATCTTCTTGCATGTTTTCAAGTTCACGCAGGATTTCCTGTCTCTTGTTCTCATCAATTTTGAGAATGATCTTATCAGAGTGCACACCGTCTGGGTTATTGTTTCTCTCAGCCCTAATGACGTTGATAATTCTGGCCTGCAGAGGATTAGAGGCATCCCCTGGAGGCATATATAGGCCATTCTCATTGTCATTGTTAGTATTGGTGGAACCCCCATGTTCAGCAGGAGGAGCTCTAGTAAGTTCAAGATGAACTGCTAAAGCCTCCAATTGATGATAGATGACTTCGTTGAAATCCTTCACAGCATGCATCCCAATAGCCGTGATCACCTGACGGTCATTAGTGCTCTTTAAAGTGCCAATGACCTTTACGGTGTCACCTTCGCTGAATTCTGGGGCTGTTTGTTGATTGTCTTCTTCATCTCCAGGCATAGAGTTGCTGGAGTTCTTGAACCGACGAACTTCATAAGTAGCAGTGCCGTCTTCTAACCGATAGGTTGTTGGTGCACTATTCATTCCGCCACTCGCTTTTCGGATGGTGGCGACTATACTAACTTTCCCCACTGGGCTATCGTCAATCTTGGTTTCATCTTCTCCAGGAACAGTGACTGCTTGAACAACCTGCTTTAAGGTAACTGGGCGGACCGATTCGGTAAATCCAGATTTGGTTTGACTTGCGGATCCCATGTATCCACCACCTTGGCTAAATCCATCTGCGGTTTAACAGGTCAGTATTATAACATGCGACTCGTTTGTCATTACTACAACTTACCATTCATTTTTGCTTGTTATAGTGATTAGTTTTGTATGCAACCACGCGTTCGAGGGTAACTCTTAATTAACAGACACGCGTCGGGAGTCGGGCACGCGTCAAGAACTTCACCGGCGCGACGCCACATATGCACTGCCACTTGAGCTATAGAGTGGCAAAGCTCAGCGGGCATAGGGATTTTGTTTATTTTGCTGCTAAACAACGTGGGATATTTCTCTGTGTTATGGAGTTCGGTGAATAGGCCATGGATAATGTCTCTCTCTTATTACACAGTGCAGGCGTATGCATTGTATCATAGACTGGCTGGTCGGATTAAAATCCTCCGTTAAATAAATAAATCGCTTATGTTCTTCGCAACGTTGGTAAAATCTAGAATTAAGAGGCTATAACATTCATCATGTCACTTCCAAACTTCAATGGACCCTTCCAAAGAGGAGGTAACTAATTCAGGAGCAGCGGGGTGAGTGGCCAAGACGAACGCGGTAGTATGTGCCACTTGAGATTCTGATTTAGAACTCAATGTGTCGAGTAAATCGCCCGTTAACGTATCCCATCTGTATAATCTACCGTCTTCCGAGGTGGATACGACGCACCGTTCGTTATCAAAAAATGCTGACTTTGCACGAAATTGAGAGGCTGCATGTCCCGAGAAAGTCTGCAACACCTTTCCGGACTCTTTGTCGAACAGCCTCACTCGGTTATCTACGGAAGATGCGAGAATTGTGGACCCATCAACACCCCAATTTACACATGTAACTGGTGATCCGACGCAGTCAGTGACTATCTTCCCTGTTCGCAAGTCATACCTCCGTATTCTACCATCAACAGACCCGGATAAAATTTCTGCATCATGAATCGCGACTCCAGTGATACTATCTTTTGCATCTGATAGTTCCTGTAGAGGTCTTGGGTTACGGGACCTGATATCCCACAATTTAACAGTAGTGTCGTACGAACCTGACGCAACTATTGTACACTCATGATTAAAACACACGCTATTGACCCGTGTGTTATGCCCATTAAACCGACAGATTATCTCTCCTCCTCCAACGTCCCAGACATATATATTACGGTCTCCACCTGCGGACACAAACTTGGAATCGTCAAAGGCTACATCAATGTCGAGCACTTCGTACGAATGTTTCGAATACGATTGAATCTTCATCTGGGATCTCGGGTTCCATAACTGGATAACTCGATCTTGCCCACCTGATAGGACATATCGCCCATTAGAATTATACGCCAATGCATGAATTGCGCCCTGGTGTGCTTGTTTTAGGATAATTTCTGGTTTCATAAGGGTTAGGGGAGGAGAGTCAAAATTTGGCGAGTATAAATACTCGTGCAAACCAATTTTTTCTTTCTTTCCCAAACAAAATTTTCCATCTGGTAAGAGAATAACATTGAACAAACGAAAATTTATCATGACAAGATGATGAATCATCCAGATTTTTATTATATAGGAAGTGCCGGGTGATATTTAATGATCATAAAATGGATAGCTGAAATTTGTCATTGATATTTTTTCGAAACAAATCTTGTTTCGCTTGCTAACGTTGAGTTTAGAGAAAAAACATTCCTGTACATATCTACACATTTAATCGTAATAAAAAATTTCTCACTTTAATTGTTTGGGTTCACTGGAGCCATCCTCAGCAGGTTCCCATTCTAAATCGACTTCTCCCGGACCAACAACCCGTTTCTCCATAGTTTGACCCTTCTGTGCCAAAATGTCTTCTAGTGTGATGCTCGTGTCTGAAAAGATCTTTAAATGATCCGCAATCAAGTGTCTATTTTGGCACCCAGGACATTGAATCAAAACAGTTCCTTTATGATACGCCTGCTTCGAAATCTCATGGGTAGATCGAGTATCGCATTTTTTACAAGTAAAAGACAATTGATACCGAGGCTTTTCTTTTGGTTTGATTTGACCAACATGTCGCCATCCTTCTTCGTCCTTCTTTTCACTATTATTCTGCAAGTATCTACCGCTAATGGAAAATGGCCGAACCCTCAACAGGGAAGGTCTCATTGCTGTTGTCCTAATTGCCCCTCTACCGGCAATTCGGCTAATGTTCCTAAACGCATTTTTGCTAATATTCATCATCTTTGTACTGTAGAAAGAGGTTTCTGGTCTAACAAAGTTCAGAGGTTTTTTAACAAAAACCAGAGTCGGCGCTCCGGTCTCGGTGTCCCGTGTACGCTACCGAATTTTTTAGCTTGCGCACAGCCACTCACACAGTTCGATGAACTCGTCAGGTCTTCATTAACGGGAAACGACTTGGTTAACGCGGTGTTGTTCCATATAAGGCGAAGACCAACGAGTTCGGGACGCAAATGCGGCGGCCCTGACTTTGAATTCAACATCATCCATCTCCGTCTTGGAAATGTAATAATCAAACGCAACACGCATGTCCCTGATAAACTCAGACTGCTTTTCAAAAGAAGCAGTGGGGTCCGGGAAGCGAAGAAACTGAGCGTATTTTCTAAGCGGCGAGGGCAATCTGCTCAGAAAGATAATTTCCATCTCAGACGGCGTATAGTAGCCATCCTTGACCAACTGGCTCACCATGTAAAAAAAGTTTGGGTGGAAAATATCAAAATCAGCACAATTTTCGAGCAGACTTGGAAATTGAGAAAGGAATTCGGACAGCTCCTTTGTGAGCTCCAAAACACCAAATCGATGGTCAATCTGCGTGTCTGTTAGAAATCTACTAACGATATCAAATGCACCTTCATAAAATCGGTTATAATCCACCCAATTTTGGTGGAAAGTTTGGCCCGTGTCTTCTTCGTTATAAGAATAAGATAACTTCTCTCTTTCTAACAAATCGAATCCCAAATAAATTGCCCACCAATATAATACAGTAGACTGAATCTCTAAAGGCAACAGTGAATAAGTGAACTTGTAAAAAAACCGGATGAGTGCTCCTGAAGCCACCGCGTCATTCCGATATTTTCTGGCCACTTTATCAGCAACTTGCCCAAGAATGCGTAGTATTTCTTGCGAACGCATAGTTTTCTTGTGCACCTGAAGCGAGCTAAATACCATAGACAATTCTTCGAGATCGGCAACATCCACCATGGCGATATTGATGAAAAGTTCTTCATGTAGTACACTGACTGGATCGTTCACAGATATCAATGTGTTAGTAACATATCTCGCAATCTCACCTTTTTCAACTGACAGTCCGAAATAAAATCTGTAGTTTTGATCAAAATAATCGTACGTCTCAATTTGCGTGAGTTTTTTCATAAATAAAGCCGTGCATTCCCTTGTTGGAAGATTTCCTGAAAGATTCAAAAGCTGATTCCACCAGAACGTTATGAAGCCCATTCCTTCACCTTGCAAATGGTCGTCTAAGAAAATACGCCATGACTCGTTTAGGTCACGATCTATCTGAAACACCATCCCTTGCATCACAGGAACGTAAATACCCCTTCTAACGGCTGCAACAACTTCATTTATATTAAGTTGAGACAAGCGCTCCTGGCCTAAGATTACTCTAGTCCTGTTGCTTAACTTGTCCAATAGGTACTTCTTTTTTTCCGCATCAGTCCAGCGCACGGTAACAAGATCCTCCAGAAGGCTCTCGAAAGTATACGATGCCTCACTTCCACCTCCGATGTCTATTATCTTTGAAAATCGGTTCAGCCGGTTGCATGAAAGTTCATGGTTGATCCGTTTTAGCTTCTCGGACATATTGGACGTGTATCTTCTGGAGATTGTCTCGGCCGCTGACAAAAATATTATATTTCAGTCATGCGCGCGAGCGCGCAACATTTTCTTGCGGCGATGCGGAGATATTAGTGCGCCTAAGTCTGCACACTAATAAAACTCGCCAAATGCCAGGAAATAACAAGCTAACTAAGCATGGGACCAATTTGACTCAACCAATTAGGGGGGCAACTGCATTAAGACGCACCGTGCCTTTCTTTGGCGTTAGTAATATAGAAATGTCTTCAGATAACCTCTAGCCTCTGTGGCGACGCTCAGTGTAGAAAGTGAGCCTGTTATTAAAAGAGGCAAGGAGCGGGAGGCCATGCCTTTATATCTTATTTACTGTTCGACGTAGTCCATTCCAATTTCTGAGAACTGTGAGAGCGTATTTTTTGCTCTACAGTTTTGTCGCCAAAGGTGCGATGCAAGTCGTATATAGAAGAAAGCTTTCGCAAGAGATGACGCATTCTTTCATGAAGAGTATGATGTTGCACTATATCAGCAATCAACTATATATGTGCCAATTTGGGTTTGAAAATGCACCTGGTTCCTATAAGCAAAGGCATTGGGGAATATGAAAGAGAACAGCTTTTCATAAAAAAATTTCCGCAGCGCTGCAACAGTGAATTCTGTCTCATCCTGTTTGGAATACTGTATTGGCCGGATGCTCTAACTTCTTTCACTTTCTCGGGTTTTCATTAAGTGCCTCCAATTTTAATGGAATTTGAGTTATTTCATAACTGGAATCTTGCATTGTCTTTTCGCTATAGCCATGACGTTTCAGGGTACAGAATACAAGTGCAGAAGTTTTCGCGACTTCAAAGCATACTGTGACTGATACTTTTCACCCACTAACCTGTAGGAGCGATTTTTTTTTTTTTTTTTTTTTTTTTTTTTTTTTTTTTTTTTTTTTTTTTTTTTTTTTTTTTTTTTTTTTTTTTTTTTTTTTTTTTTTTTTTTTTTTTGTTCCAGATGATTGCATTCTTTTATAGTTGTAAACAGCGAAGGCATCCTTTGGGCCCTTCAACAGCTTGATTAGGTGTGTTGCTCAAAAAAAGCTTTGAGAGGCTTGTGTCACGCCTGCAACGGCTTGACGCTTCAACTGTTAGACAGCACGTTCTCATTGTGTACTAGGTCTCGGTCGATAGTGGGTGGACCTGAGATGCTTTTGCTTCTTATCTAGAAAAGAAGGCCGCCCGCACAGTATCGGGGACTATACCCATGGCCCTTCACGATAAATATCGGCAGAGGACTCTGGACCATTAGACTCCTTTTTTTTTTTTTTTTGGTTCTGAATGTTTATTTTCTCGCGCCAGTCATCCAGCCGGCAGTTGGTGAGGATAGTACGCCTTATGCATGTGTATATGCCTAGTTGAGTGAATTATGCGATGGTAACAATTACAGATATAGCGCTACTTCCTACTGACGAAGGGGGCCGTTATTCCCAGAAATAAACACAAACGTACAACTCAGTCAACTCCGCTCGCCATCTGCCACAATTTCCTGTCCAGCGCGATGGATACATGCGTACATGAACGAACATTGAGCAGGATTCCATGTAAACAAAAGATTCTGCAATAAACCACGGCAACCCCAAACAACCCTAAACCGCACCCAGCGCCTCACTTCTCCACATTCCTGTCATAACTGCCCGCCTTTGTGGTACCATACTTTTGGTTCACTTCAGGGGTAACCCTTACCCAATGGCGTGCGGCGCTATCACGGAATCTGAATTTGAAGGCCGATTCAAAGCTGAATTTAATCTAGCTAACTCTCAAAATAGCGGCAATATATGAGAGAGACGATGCGATCCCCGCTTAACGCTCTTACTGTGTAAGGACGCGAAAGGAAAAAAAAAAAAAAAAAAAAAAAAAAGAAAAACTAGACTACTGCCAATTGGAATTGGATTAAATAAGTTAATTGTGTTCTTTGTACAAAACGGTCTATCAAAAATTAGCTGCGTTATTAACCCGGTGATACTGGTCAATGTTCTGACGGAAAACATCGTTGCCATCGTCAAAGGAGGTGTTTTTGAACTCGTCATTACCAGCTGGAGCCGTACCAGGGGTAGACTTCTTGAAGTACAGTCTCCAAAGCACAAAGCCCACACCGAGGAGCAGCAGGAACCCGCCCACGCCCACGCACACACCTATGACAATCTTCTTGTCATGATCTGAAAGACCGCCACCACTGGACTTTTTGTTGGATGAGTCAGTGGAAAGCGACCCGGTGGGGTTACCAGTTGCGGACGATGCCTTATCCGGCTTGTGGGACGTCATTGTCGACTTGATGACTGAGTTTGAGTTGCCCGATTGGGACCTGGTTACCGTGACAATAACCACAGATGATTTGTCATCATCATCATTATTATCACCACCAGAGGTCGATTTTGGCTTTGACGTTGGTTTTGGGGATTTTGAAGGCGATTTGGACGAGTCTCCGTCCTTTTGTGACGACGTAGCGGACGGCTTGTTGTTATTGTTTCCGCTACTGCTCTTGCCTCCATCACCCTGAGTTTTGGAAGGTGATGGAGAGTTGTTGTGAGAGGACGATGGCGAATTCCCCGAAGATGATGGAGATGCTGTTGGAGAATGGGTGTTGCCTTCAGACGAAGTTGGCGTTTGACTGTGGTTCTCCGAGGAACTTGGCGAATTCGAAGGAGAAGACGACTCCGAGCCTGGATCAGAGCTCACTGGACTACTTGTGCTGACATAAGTGGACCCCGGCCCATCTGAAGACGTAGGGAACGCCGAAGATGCATTATTATTGTTGTTGTTGTTGTTTTGTCGAGCCACCAACTGCCGCTTCTCAGGTCGATGTCTTCCTATGGCCTCATCCTCAGTTTCCGGCACAAACCCCTTTTTGTACAAAGCACTGGTGGTGCTACCTGTGGAAGCCTGGACGGCGCCCATCGCCAGCACCAGGCCACCGTAGAGAATAGAAAGCTTCATAACGAGTGAATAGAAAGAGCGGAAAAGAAAAAATAAAACAAAAAACGAGAGTCGGAATGCAGGAAAAAAGGCCCTCTGTCTCGCAATAGGGGGAAGGGAGGAAAGTGGTATAGAGGGAGAAAAAAAAAAAATGTTCCAATCCCTCCTATGGCGCACCCAAATTTATTTTTATATGCACCTCAAAAGTGTTTAAATTTAGCCCGCGAACCGCGATGCGCGTGACGCTGAAAAAACCTCAAGCGCTCTCCGTGGATTTATAGGGGTTTATAGCCACAAAGACGTGTCGCCACAGACCTGCCCACCAACCCACTGGTGTTTCTGGTAACCGGCGTTACCGTCCATTCTGGTTCCTGCCACCGGAAAAGTCTCGTAGGCCGGTAAACTCTCTTCTCGAACCTTAACTCGGGTTGGTCGGCCCGCTGTCTCACCAAAGCCACCATTCCTGATCCACCCCCCGAGTGATCGCTGCGCTAATCCCAATCTGATCACACACATATCACGTGTGCCGGCGTCCCGGCAACTTAAGCGGCTAAGCCCTGTTCACGTCGACAGACCCCATCGTCCTCACCACGGATAGACGCTGAGAGAGCGAGAGTGAAGAGATGTGGAAGCGGCATCCTTGGAGAATCTTCTTGTTTTGCAGACAGGAGGTAGTTCAGAGCTAATTGAACCAGCCAGCCGTGTTGTGACGGCAAAGCATGCCACAAATTCGGCTAGTTCTTTCTGTGACCAGATTAGGGGGGGGTTGACAGAAACAGGTGTTGCAGATGTGCATAATACCGTTTTCCAGATTTGTCTGGAATAATGAGGTTTGGTAATTGTATCTCTGCTACTCACAACAACTCTGCATATGCATGTATAAACACGACCGTCGTATGTATGCATACAACCTCACAGCGAAGTGAGGTCTAAAGTGAGGTGCCACACCGACGCTTGGATGCTTTTTCACATATCCACAAAAACTACTTTCGACAGCATGAACATTTCTCTGTGGTGCAAACGTGAGGAATTGGGCTGCCTCCACGGCCAAGGCAAATACAAGAATTGCCTCCATATCATGGAAATTCGTATAATAGGGGGTTTTCAAGGAGGTTACCACGTAAAACCATAAAAATCCGGGTTGCGGTGGAGGAGAGAGAGTATACCCATGCATGGTACAACGGACCCAGCCTACACTCCTATTGTTCTAGAGGGTTTGTGTACACGCCTTTACATCCGTGGTCATAGGGGGGTGGTCGTTGCCTCCGGCAGCTTCTTTTTTCTCCGAAAAGAAGGCCGTCCGCAAGACATATCAGTGCTCCCGGATGGTTAGGGGTTGGCTGTTGGGGGGACACCAAACTCCCTGAGAAACATAGGAACAGATACTCCTTCTATACGGATAATGTGAGATCGGCGCAGGTTATCTGCAGATACATGCATGGACGATCCTGCCCACATGAAAAAAATTAGCATTGATCAACTATCTCTCTTACAGAAACAACTGGACTTGACAGGAACATCTGCAACGGCCTTGGCGATCCGCATTTGAGGTTCAATGAGATCTGCCTCAACCTGCCGTCCCAGCTTCAGAAGACACTCATGGTAGCCCACAAGAGACCAAACATTATTCGGATGCTGATGGATACGTCCGAGAGTATTGTCAAATCCAAGATCTGCGCGGTAGATAGCAGCTGCCTCTTCATAATAACCCTGTTCGGTCTTGAGAGCTGCATACGCGTGACGAGACGGCTGCATCCATGCCTTGGGCTCACTGTAAATGAGGTTGTCGTCCAACTCAATCGATCGTTTCAGACTCTTAAATGCTGCATCAAAGTTGCCCTTGCGGTATTCAATCTCACCATCTAACATTTCGGACGCAATTGCAAGAATATCAGATGCCTTGTTTGGATACTCATGGCGGTTCTCAGGCACTCTAGCCACGGCCTCTTTGAACGCCACGCGCGCCTTTTCAGCCTCGGCCACTTTGCCAATTGCAGCCAGAGCAACGCCCTTAGCATAATGCGTTGTGGCTGTTGTGACGCAGTACAACTCTTGGTCCTTTGGAAATTCCATCTCTATAATCTCGGACCACATGCCGAACCGGATCATTACGTGCGCCCTTACTGACAAGAATGTCTCGAGCCAATCGGCCATTGGCGGCGATTCCATCCGCAAAAGCTTCTCCGGCAAGGTGGCCTCCATCCGGTCGACCGTCTCCATTGCAACTCTCTTCTGGCCGGCAAACATGGCCGCATAGATCAACGAATGATAGTCGTGCATACGATAAAGACTGTAAAAATTCATAACACCGTTCTTGCGCACGTAGAGCTCATCATTCAACGTTGCCTCCTGGTTGCTTGCAATTGCCCGTCGATAATCCCCCACAAGAACATCCAAATGAGACGGCATGTGATTCAAATGACCCGCATCAGGCACGAGACCTCTCAAACAGTCGGCTGCATTTAGTGCCAATTCCGGATTTGGCGACATTTCCATGAGATGAATGTACATGTGCAAAATGCCCGGATGCTCCCGGGAAGCGGGAGTTTCCAATGCACTCTCTAATACGTCTTTGATTTCAAAAGTTTTGGCCTTTGGGTTGGGCTTATCATCATCCCACAATTCCCATGGGGTGAGATTCATTAACGCATCGGCATACAACGTTGCAATGTCGAGATCGTCATGGCCATATTGACCGTATACTTTGCTCATCGCATCGGCATAGTTTTGATTCCTCACGTCGGGCTCTACATTCTTGTCGTATCTCGATGCAACCGCATCAATAAGCCGTTTTCCGATCCCGTCATCAGGGGTTACATATTTCTTAGCCCACTCACATGCCTCAGCAGTCCGATCCAAGGTATTCTTCAAGTCGTCCTTATCAAACAGTTCCCACGGTTTGTTATAATTCGGACCAAGTGAATACGCCAACCCCCAATAGGCAATCGCACATTCCGGGTCAGCTTTCGTGGCCCTTTCAAAACACAATGCGGCCTCATCATGATTAAATGCATACACCCAGACCAATCCCCGATCGAACCACAACTGGGCTTCGGCACTCTTGGTATCTATCTTTCTCCCATACTTGCCTAAGTTGTAGTATTCATCTTCACTTTCCTGGTTGGTCATGGTGGTGTTAGTGCAGAGGGGAAAGCACTGCTTGAAACCCCCCAGCGTTTCTTTCCTATATTTAGCCGCGTATACCCGGGTATCGGTCCGACCAAGTTTTGTGTGGGAGGGAAATCGACAGGGAGTTGAATGCTCGTATAATGTATCAGAAGGTCGGTTAGGCATGATGGACGCATTCGGACGGATCAATTGCGTAAGCGCAGCGCTTTTTGGCTCGTCCAAATGTCAAGTGGGGACCTTGGGTCATATGGTAAGGCCGAGACCTGTTGAATCATCAATTGCAACAGTTTTATTTTATTTAACTTTTTTTTTTTTTTCTCCGAAAAAAAATAAAATCAGGTCGCCTCAGTGAGACTGCAGTTTCATTGTTTGTATCAAAATCGTTATCATTTATTCATTTTCAGTGACAATTGCCATGATCATGGAGTACAAGTAATAGAAGAAAAGAAGCAGGTGGAACCCTAGCTTGATGAAAGCTTCCTTCTTGTGTTTGTTTACACTTCGGAAAATCTCAGTTGCATCTAATTTGGCTTGGTTCTTGACAAACTTGTTGATGTTCCACGCTAACAGCGGAACGTTGATCAAAAACGTGCCCCATTGCCCCGTCACAAGCATCAAAAGGGCCACGAATCCATGCAATCCAGCCTCGGGAGCAATGTACTGCAAAAAACGTTAGCTTATCGGATCACAAAAATATTGTTGTGTGGCAGACTTACAAAGTTGAGCTTGTTGCAAAGATCAACCGGGTTGATGTAGTCGGTCTCGAGATCGGAGTACATGACAGCAAAAAAGACCTGTAGGAACAGGTTTCCCGCATTGAGGAAGACGGCTGCTAAGTATACAAAGATTAACGACATATCTGTCCGGGTCTAGGAAGGAATTTTGGTGATAAAATTTCTTTGGTTGGGCCGACTGTGGGGTTGGGAGCAATTATTCCGCAATAATTAAACAGATGTTTTGTCGTCGCCGCCGATTGTAGCATAGGTTTTGGTTTTCCACTTTTGGGCTCGTAGTTAGCGGTGATAGTAGCATTGTGGTAATGTGAATGGACAGATAGCATTGGAGGGAACGGGGTCGTGTGACCTCTCGGTTCACAGACTACCTAAATCGAGTATATACAATTCAGCATACAGTTATTTGTTTAATAATAATAACATTACAAACTGGAAAAAACCTCAATATACGCTCAAGTCGAATATCTGAAAGCGAGGTTGTCAACGTCAGTTAGATCCTCCAGCGCACTAATTTCATTCTGCTCCTCCGATATAATCATTTTATCTCTTCGTCTGTTTTCATAAACGCAGATAAATATACCAAGATGAGGATAATTAGTATGGCGAATATGGCACAATTGACAGTGAGCCCTGTGTGGAACCCCGGATCTTTTTAATAGTTCCATCATTGCGGCCCAACAATCGCCCCAACCGGATACCCTACGAAGAAAAATGCGTTAGTGACAGATTTTTTCGTGTTATCTTTGATATTAGATGCGTTTAAACTCAGCAAAATAGACTTGAACGATGTAACACATGACCCTAACCAGGATGCAACAATAACGGCCCATCCAGCCGAACTCTCCAACTTGAAAAGCACCGCGTTACCAACAAGAGGCACTATCACTAATGCAGCAGCAATGATAAAACGCTCTGGAGTTTGGAAAAATTAAACACAGTCCAAGGCAATCCATAATACAGAGAATTGGACTGCTCCCGATGGAGACGAATACAGGACGTTTTCAAACAGCCCATAGCCAAATGGCTCAAGAGTACTAGAAGCAAATACAATTACGGCACTGGTTCTTTTCATCAAAAATCCGAAAATAAAGCTGAACCACGTGTTACAATGTTTAAGACATGTATAGCATTGTTCCAGTCAAAACTATTCTTTCCTCCGGCCTCTGCTTCGTTTAACAGCTTTTGAGTCGCGATACGCCGTTCTCGCTCATTCAGAAACCATGCTTTACCCGGATGTATAGGTGCGAGTAGAACGAATGCAGTACCGAAAAAAAGCGTGATCGACCCACATACCAAAATATGGCCCTTCATGATGCCAGAGCTAGTCTGTGCTTGTGCTTGCCATACATCAAAAGCAGCCAATTACTTGGGCGACAGCATTCATTGAAACCCCACTGGTCACACGCAGGTGTGCTCCCTTTTCTTATACCGGATACCAGCGATGGTACGGAAGCCGGTGAAACACATCCTTCGATGATCAGGCATCTCACTGCCATAAAATCCTTGATAATTTTGTGGGGCCGCCAAACACATACAGGCGACCGCCCATGCAAGAATTGTGATCCCTACTAGCTTGGACAGTGGAAATCGACTCATCAAATAGATAAACACGAATTGCGATCCTAATTGGCCAAGGTAGAAGATGCTCGTATACCACGAATATACGCCGCCTAACATTTCCAAATCAGTAGTCAGTCCGAAAACCACACTATAGATTAAACTCTGCTTATCAAGATATTGACAGAAAAACACTCCTCAGATTAATGGTAAGACGAGGCAGCCAATCTTTTTCACGACAACACGCTCCTCTTCTTCTGTATAGCCATGCGGTGTCTGAGTCTGCTCACTCGTCAACAAGTCTGTCAATTCCATACTAGGTTCTTTTTCGGTCATTGTCCTTTACTCACCGAAGTGTAATCCTTAGCCCCGTTTTATATTCTATAAAACGTGGATAGATCTATCCGCAACCCATTCTTCCAATTTTGGATTTTTCGTAAGCAAGTTACCGAATTTGGTCTTCGGCGGGGGTACCGCACCCATTGATAAGATAAGGGTAAAAATGTATGGTGGGCGCAAGCGGAGTCGTCGGGTACGTCACCCGCGAGGCCGAAACTATACCGAGCCATTAGATATAAAAGAACACTTTATTTCTCGTTATTCCTTACCAATTAAGTATTCCATAGTATGGCTGTAGCTGAAATTATGAGCACCGATTCGAACCGTCAAAAAGAAGTTAAAGAAATCCCACTGGGTGAATCGGTCAAACCTTGGGATTGCGGCAAGCTAACTTCTTACGCATTTATCAATGCATCTGTAATTGATGTTGAAACGGGGGCGGTTTATCCGAATTCTACTGTTTTTACTTCGGAAGGGTTTATTTCGAAAGTTTTTTATTCGGAGCCCGCTAACTTTGACATGTCCGGTCATACTATAATTGATTGCGAGGGGAAATATCTTTGCCCAGGTTTGATTGATTGTCACGTCCACCTCTTAGCTACGCCTGGAGGAGAGACAAAAATGCAATTGCGGACAACCTAGTACACGGTCCTCGCTTGTATTACTCTGGCATGGCTCTATCGCAAACCGGAGGACATGGTGATGTGAGACCGCAAAAGGGTAGCAAAATCCACACATGTCAATGCCACATGGCTACTTTTGGTAAGATTTGCGATGGCGTACCACAATGCCTTGCAGCGGCCAGAGAACAGCTCAGAAAAGGTGCAAGCTTTATCAAGATTATGGGAGGCGGAGGTGTAGCTTCACCAACTGATAAGCTAGAAAACCTCCAATTTACAGCTGAAGAAATCAAGGCAATTACAACTGTTACAGACCAAGCGCAAACTTATACAACTGCACATGCTTATACACCTGGAGCGATCAAAAAAAAAAAAATTGCATCGAAAATGGTGAGTGTGTCCGGGGGACTGAGCACGGAAACTTTTATTGATAAGAATACCGCTGAACTCAGATGGGAACTGTTCTGACCCCAGCTTTGATCACATATAAAATTATGGGAAACAGTTCTCGAATTTCCTTCCCCACCTGATTCAGCTACGAAAAACTCTCAGGTTCTGAATTCTGGAATCCAGTCCTTAAAAATCGCAAAGGATGCGAGGGTGAAATTTTGTTATCGATCTGACTTATTAGGTCCGTTATCTGGTTATCAATCTGGTGAATTCACGCTTCGTTCGCAAGTTACGACAAATCTGGAGATCTTACAACAGGAAATCCAGCAGATCTTCTAAGAGAAGACCGTCTTGGTCAAATTAAGGAAGGAAAGTTTGCCGACCTCATTCTTTTAGATAAAAATCCGTTGGATGATATCACTGTTTTGGATAATCGTCCAGAAGTCATCCATGCAGTGCTTAAAAGCGGCAGAGTGTATAAAAGTAAAATGGCCCAAACTCCCTGTTGATATGATGAGACGCTGAGCTTGGAAATCTCACAGGTAAACCCCTAGCCGCTTGTAAGAATAAAAGAATTGCGATCCAAAATAATACATTAATAATTTCCAAAAAGAGACTGTAAATTGTCATCAGCCCACTGCTCGAACGATTCCAAATTAAAAATGTCATCGTAAAAGCTGAAGCTGTTGGTTATAATGTCTTCAGTTTTCCACGACTTTTCTATCATATTTTCAAGGTTGGTAACCAGATCCAAGGCAGTTTTCGCCCCTCGTCCCATTAACTTGCGCATGCATTGCAGGGCACTTTGTAGGGCCCGATGTGATTGTTCAAGTTTATTTTCTGAAGCAAAATTATCAATCAAAAAATTCCCTTTTTGTGACTGAATCTGTCGCTCCAAAATGTAGTTCGCCAATAATGTATATGTCGACTGCACACAATACATCAGATCTGAGCCAGAATACCTACCAAGGCAATTGCTCTTGTCCATAAATTGAAGGAGTGAAACCTCATGCGTCGCTGCCCTCAAGCACATATCACTCATTCGCTTGGTGAAGGCCGTACAATTCTTGTCGTTGTTGCGCACTCTACTGAGCAAGAAAGGGCGACCCAAATACATAACTGCCAACTCATGTCCCATATGAAGATGCAGGTTACCCCTGAATAGTCTGCTCCCTGGCTGGTTGAGCTTTGCATTTTCATCAATTCTTTGTTTCCATATTTTGAGCTCTGCCAATATTTCATCTGTCTTCCTCTCGGTTCCGCCATCGTCGGTATCTTGGTTATTGTCTGTCAACGCTCGTGCTTTAGAATATATACCCTGAAGTGCAATAACGGATCGCAAATTAAAAACATTACTCAATCCGCGATAAGATAATCCTGGAAATTTATCTTCAGGTAACGGAAGAGCAGGCGGCCCGTTAGAAAATACAGATGTCTTACCAAGCTGAAGAGACATTTGCCGTTCCAAGATGTATATTGTCCAGCAAATTCTATTGCGTAGTTCGACTCCTTCTGTGCGGTTTCCGTACTGCGGGTTATAAAAACCACTGTCCACAGATAGCTGCGCTGCGAGCGCTGTATACCTGTAGCTTCGTTCCCCATCAAAGCTTCTTCTGGGGAATAGATATATACTTAGGAGAGCCAATGCTTGAACACATTCAAAAGTGTCCGCATGAAATAGATATCCTATTAGCGGTATTGTTGCGGCATAGTATTGCTGACCGGGTTCATCCACTTTGTCTTCAAAGGAATCTTTTTCGAAATAAGCAAACTGGCAGGCGACAGCCATAGTTGCTAAGAGGCAAATTAGGTTCGCAGAATCTTTGTACGTTATTGAGTTCGCATCATAAACCCAGTCCACTAACCGTTCGAGTTTTTTATGGTGGATATAGCAAAAGTTTGTCTCGCAATGCTTTTGGAAGACTGTGATTAGGAACCTTGCCCGTTCTCTTTGGGGGAATGCCATGATACAACGGTCCAATACGAATTTCCATTCAGGGTAATCGACTTCGAATAGCGGTTGTTGCCTTGTAGGCTCGTTGGCGATGGTCAATTCAGTTCCATGTGGGGCGTACCGAACAGACTCTTGGAGAGTTCGGAGAATATTTGCTTCGGACGACGGGGCAGACGCATGAGCATGCACCATTGAAACTGGTTGATTAGGTGACTCTTTCTCATATAGATCACGCTCGATTTTTTCAAGGGACCCTTCGTCCACAAATTCGGGATAGATTGTGTGTATTATGCGTTCTAATCTGTGAGTATATCGATTCACTCTATCCCCGGTATCAGCAGCACTAGAACTTTCGGACAGTCTTTTCACGTCACATTTGACGGACAGTTTTGTACACCTTTTGCAGGGTATTCCACCTTGACACTTTACTTTCCTTTGACGACAGGTTACACAGGCTATGGGCACTCGTTTACGATCCACCAACGCCACTGGTGGCCGGGACTTTCGAAATGACGTAGACATGTAGTTCGTTATCCACAGGACAAACTTGACAGGGTCCGTTGATAGTGGCTCATCCCAGGAGGGCTCGTTTAATTGAGGTACCAGTTAAATGTACTAACCCCAGATTTCCGCTTACTTCCTACCTCGCGATTATCGCTGCGCGTTTTTTGCAACACAATCCACCCACAACTTGGGGTCATTTTCCTACATGAGCGAACGAAACAAGATAGTGGTTGGATCAATCGCTATTAGCACTCTTGGGGTAAGTACTGTCTGTCTGTATTCGTTATATAAGCTTTGTGAACGGAAATGGAAAGAAGCGTTGGCTGAGGAGAGAAGGCGAGGTCAAGGAGGGTCACAAGTTGAGCATCGTAAAAAGAATCGAAAGGTGCACACCGGTGTCCATGGGCCTCAATTGCCTATCATTGATGCTCCAGGGCCGCCATATAGCGTCGAGACAAATCATATATATCAAGTATGTTTAACCATGGGCCAAGACATGCTAAGATCTGCTGGCAACATCCATTACAACAGCGTGTGTGTTTATTGCCGTAGAACTGGGCTCGATATCCATGGCATACGATATGTGTGTGCGCAGTGTGGCGAAATTGACTTGTGTGAACAATGCGAGCGAGAGAATATGCATGAACCATCACACATGTTATACAAGATACCATATTACGTTCCAGTACAATTATTCTGTCTGAGCATACACCGGAACCAGATACCATGGCAGACGGAGGCAAACACGCAATTCATTGGATCAAATTACATTGCATCCGCGCTTTCTTTTGACAAAATCGAGCAACTGCGGACAAGTAACAATTACTATTTGTCGTCTGCAGAAATTGAAGCATTGTACGACCAGTTCTGTTGTCTGGCGGACACGTCCTATGAAGCGTATCACCATTTACCAATTTCAGATCAGTCACAGCCAGAAAACGAAGTGACACCGGTGGTTAGCAAAGAAGCGTTAGCGCAAGTTCTTGCCACAAGGTATTCCACAGATACATCATATTTACGGGATTTTTTGTGCGATTTGTACGATTCTGACAACGATGGAGTTATTAACTTTGCAGATTACGTCTATGGTATGAACTTAATTATTAGTACGGACAATGGGCATCAAAAAGTCGAGGCGATTGTGCGTTCCTGTCCAAACGACATGCATATGAAGACACATCTGAGGAACCTCGTTCTGTCGTTCTTGGACCTGACTAAGAACGCATTTGCCGATGCCCTGAACATACAATCATGTGCCGACAATCTCGAGGATCGGTTTTCCACCGATCATACATCACTTAATTCCAGTTCCCGAGACATGATCGAACAGGAGCAGGAAAATCTGCTGTGGGAAGAACGACACGAAATCAGTACGTGGGCTGAATATGACCCATTGACAAAAACTGACCCACAGGTTGATTCCGAGTTAAACATTCTCTGGGATCTGTCGGTGGAGGATGTGCTCGACGAACTATTTGACAAATACAATCAACCCAATTCGCCGTCTTTGGTTGATCTGATCCTTTCCAACCAGACCTATTTTAACATGATAGTAGCATGTTTAGAGGCAGGCATAATTTAGGTGAAACGAAACGCAATGCGCAATGCGGTGTCACATTTTAAGTGCAGCACAGTTTCCGTCAATCCTACTTCCAGCCAATTTGACTTTGAACCACAGCAACATTTCGCGGAAAATTCTTCGCCTATGCAACTCGGCCTGTAATAGCGAACCCCATCCATACATGCCAATTTCAATATTGGCATTTGAATCATCATTCTTGTTTTCCTTTTGCGGAATTGGCTCCATATGTTCATCTGTATCATGTATTTTCTCGTCCTGCTGTGCCTCTTCTTTCTTGCGATGGTTCTCGTGCAACCTGATATAGTCGTCGGTGATTTGGTCAAATGTGCATCTTTCCAGTAATTCAGTCAAATCAATCTTTTCGTTTGTACCGAGTTCGTATTGTTTGACGAGTTCGTAATAAAATTCGCTCAAAATGTCCCGAAGCTCATGGTCGTCGAGTTCTTGCTGCAGGATTTGGAAGGACTTTTCAAACTGGTTTCGGGATAATGCTTCGCCCATACGAAATCGAGTCGACATGATTTCCTTCTCCGTCATGTGTGTAGCCTGTAGCATGACAAATTCATCGTTATCCATTTCTGTGGAAAAATACGATCCGTCAGCGGATTTGGAGATTTCCACATTGTGATATGCTAATAGATCATCAATATCAAAGTCATCGTCACCATCTTCGTCGTCTTCATCCCCTTTCCTATTCTCGTCGTCTTCAGCAAAGCCGTTTCCGTCATCAAGACCCTCCTCATCCACATCATAGTCCAATTCGGATTCCGAATTTCCAATATCCTCTGAAACTTCCGCTTCGTCTTTTGTTCCCTCAGCACCATTTTCATTAAATATGGGCTCCTGCATGATCTTCTTCTCCAGCATCTTCAACTCGTCTGAACTTGGCAGGTGCTCCTTGAGGCTCTCAATGTCTTCTAACGAAATCTTCTCCAAGGTTTCATACAGAGCCTCTGTAGGACTCTTTTTGGACCCATCAGGGTGATTTTTGAAAAATTCCTGTTCAGCTTTTAGAATATAATTCCGCAGGTCGTAAAAATACTCATACGCTCGAGGATTCTTAGCAAGCAATTCGGGCAAAATTTTGAATTTGAATTCTTCTTCCGCGGCTTCAGGATTTTCCATCTCTTCGGCTTCTTCACTGTCTGATTCCTCGTTGTCGCTGCTATAGTTGTTTTCCTCATCCTCCTCGTACTCATCTTCGTCTCTGCTATGTTCTTTCTTCTTATTCTGGCGAGCTTTGGCTTTGGCTTTGGCCTTTGCTGCCTTCCGTCGAACGATGCTGCCCTTATTTGTCATTACTACTATGGGAGGGTGAGGGTGAACATCAACAAAAATTGTTCCGCACACACCCACAAACACCAACCCACACAACAAATGTCCGGCCTATCGTCTGTGTTCCCTCCTCCACCGAAGTATTACAAATATTTCACAAAGGAAAATGTGGAGAAACTGGCAAACTGTTCCGAGGAGGACAAAAAATCCGAGTCTTTACCACATCCGCTACCTTATTTAATTCCTCCAGAACCCCCAAAGGACACGTATTACCGCTCTTTTGGGAACGTCTGGCATCCTGATCAGTCCGATTTACAGTCGTTGGAGGATGCTGGGATTAGTCAATTGTACAACCCCATCACAAGTTCGTCTGATAGGATATGGGAGCTCAAGAAGCTGCTTAAGAGCCTGCTGGTCAACTACGTTGAACTGACGGGGATTATGAGTGTTTCGCCCGAAAAGTTCCCCAACAAGGTGGAAGACATTCGTGTCATCCTAATAAACATGCATCATCTGTTGAATGAGTATCGACCGCACCAATCACGAGAATCGTTGGCCTTGTTGATGGAAGAGCAGATCAGCGAAAAACGCAAACAGATTGAAACGCTCAACAGCGCCAACCAAGAAATCAAGGAAAAAATTAAGCATATGGCGCAGCAGTTTTCTGACGTTCACACTGGCCAGGGTGGGGAGGAGAATATGGCCAATCTGGTAACTTCTATGGACGATAATGGTTATCAGGATCCCGATGAGCTGAGAGAAAAGAAAAACAAACAGCATGACTTAGAATTACTCAAGACTCTACAGTAGTTTGTATATTTATTTTTTATCTTACTGGCTTCGGCTAATTCATCAAGAATTGCGTCGTATGATCATTGCGCCGTGCCCGCGGTTCTCTTTTCCAGAAAAGAAGCAAAAACGTCCGGAGCTTCGTAGACAACAGCACGCACTTCTCCTGACAAAACCATCGGATACAAAACATATATTAACATAGTAAAATATTTAAACGTTCAATTGGACGTTTTCGTCAGAAATGTGCTGTTCAACCCCCTTAAGAGCATTAGCAACTGTAACCTTGACAAACTTTTCTGTCTGTTGTGGTGCTCGGCCGACGAAAGTAGATGGATTCAAAAGTTCAGCGAGATCGGCATGAATTGGGGAAAAGTAGCTATCCTTCTTGATCCGTTCAATCAAGTCATTGTCTCCGCCTTCTTCCTTGACAACCTTGGCCGCCTCTTGAGAAAGGACTCTAATCTTTTCGTGGCATTCCTGTCTGTCACCGCCGCGTTGCACCATGGCCATGATGATGTTTTCGGTGGCCATGAACGGCAGCTCAGAGTTGATACGACGTTCGATGACCTTTGGATAGACAACCAAGCCGGAGGTGATGTTTAGCAGGGTCGACAACACGATATCGGCAGTTAGGAAAGCCTCTGGGATATGGATTCTTCTACACGCACTGTCATCCAAGGTACGTTCGAACCATTGGACAGTCGCGGTGTTGAAGGCATCTTGGTAGCAAGAGGCCAAGTGACGGGCGAGCGAACACACTCTTTCAGAACGCATTGGGTTACGCTTGTAGGCCATAGCGGAAGAGCCGATTTGCTTGGATTCGAATGGTTCTTCCATCTCTTTCAAGTTGGCCAACAATCTAACATCTGTAGCAAACTTGTGCGCAGAAGTGCCCAACCCGGCCAAGCTAGACAGGACGTCGACATCAATCTTTCTCGAATAAGTTTGTCCCGTGCATGGATACGCATAGTCAAATCCGAGCAATTCGACCACTCTCTCATCAAGGGCTTCAACCTTATCATGTTGCCCTTCGAAAAGAGACAAGAAAGATCCCTGGGTACCGGTGGTGCCCTTGACACCTCTCAGGCCAAGATCGTCGCGAGCCCGTCTGAGGTTTCTCAAGTCCCATAAGAGCTCTTGGAGCCACAGCGTGGCTCTCTTACCAACCGTGGTGAGTTGAGCTGGTTGGAAATGGGTCCATCCGAGAACTGGCATATCCTTGTATTGCAAAGCAAACTTGGACAACCGGTCAATAACGTTAACCAGCTTTGGAATCAAGATATCAAGGCCTCTCCTCAAAAAAATCAAATCGGCATTATCAGTTACAAAGCACGAGGTAGCGCCCAAATGAATAATCCCCGCTGCAGCTGGGCAGGTTTTTCCAAAAGTGTGGACGTGGGCCATAACGTCATGTCTGACGATAGCCTCTTCCTTAGAGGCCGCAGTAATTTCCTCGTCAGTGATGACCAGGTGCTCCTTCATTTGAGCAATTGCCTCATCAGTGATGGCCGCGATGCCGAGTTCCTTCTCTGCGATTGCAAGGTTGTACCAGAGCTCTCTCCAGGTGGAAAATCTGGTCCGCATCGAAAAGAGTGAAGACATTTCCTTGGATGCATATCGCGAGGATAATGGTGTGGCGTAGCTATCGTTCTGGCTCATGGCTGGTGTGGGACACTATGGATGGGTGTTGAAAAAGATATGACTCTCTATAAAAAAAATTGTCTGCTCACTTTTTCTTTTGACGCTTGTACGGCTGAGCGGACAAAAAAATTTAATTAAAATTCAAAATTTCAAAACTACAAAACCGCGGCGCGTATAGTGACAAACTGACTGTGGATTGGCGTGAAGGCTGTAGCTGAAACTGATATTGTCGACGTGGTTTTAGCATCAATCAGTGGTATTATCAGTAGCCAGTATCAACAGCTAATTTGAAAGCCTGTTCTACCTGAAATGCATAGTTCGTTGTCCGGGGAAGAAGTCTCAGCTTTCCTTAGGCAAACCGCCGGGAAGCATACACGAATTTGTAAACTTTGTAAGGCTGCTGCTGTAGCTGGGTTATGCATGCAAAAAACATACTGAAATATACTCGTAGATCGATGATATACAAATATATGCATCACGTATAAATTATAGAGTTGGCTTATAACCGTTATATATAACGAAGTAACGCGCGCGCGCGAAATTAAAAATTAAAAATTAATCGATGAAGCTGCAGTACCATCCGTTCGCGCGTCGTCTCCGACCGCGCTACTGAATATGGCCCTCACAGGCTTAACTATATCCGATCGAACGAGAGAAAGTGTTGCCCTGTGGGTATGACCGCAACTGACATGTAAAATTTTTCTTCGTTTCCTATTCGTGTAAAGCGGATACGGCTGAATCCAGGTCACGTGACTGATTTTGTTTGATTAAGTTAATTAGTTGTGCGTATATCATAGTGAACATATAAACAAAAAAAAAAAAAAAAAAAGTGACTTTCCGTACGTTTGACGAGATTGCACTCCCTCGCTTTATGAGTCGGTTTTGCTTTGACACTCCCATTGATCTGCAATTTTTCCAATCACTGGATCGCAGGATTAAAGGACTCAAAGGACCAAGCCGACCGCATTGGGAGATCGAGCCAGCTACGTGGTATCGGGTGTGGCCGCTTCTCCAACCGCTCCGTAAAGCTGTTCCTCTCTTCTCCAACACCCTGCATCTTTTCTTGCTCCATGTTCTTAATGGTTTCCGAGGATACTCGCTAGAATATATTCTTCAAATGGAGCATTTGGCCTATCGTGATGTCTACTGTGCATTATGTCATACTCACCTTGAATCGGCCGAACACATTTACCTCCAATGCCCGATCATACTGAGGCTCTGGCAACATTCATGGGGGGCGAACCACCGACGTTGCTGACGGTGATTCAAAACCTCGCCCCTCCTTTCTCAGGGGATTTTGATGGCAGCAATAATTCACGCCATTTATATCATCCATCATGCCTATCGGTTTAGTCTTGTGGTTGAGGATCCACTTGATGATATAGGCTTGATGGTTCGCTATGTAAAAGTCATTGCTGGCCATCGCTCTTCTATCCGTTATAAGGATTTTATCCGCAGGCGTGAAGCGGAACGAATATCGGACTAGAAGACTTGCAACTTGCTACCTTGCACATTACAATTACTCTTCCTTCTGCACCCTTTGCACCCCTTTTATGGAGTAAATTAATTTGAAGACGATGGTATATGGTATTTATTTTTCCTTCTATCGGATTTAGATTAATTGAACCAATAAAAAAAAAAGATTATGGGGTCCACCGACTTTTCCAAAGACGAATTTACTCGAAAGTGGCAAGTCGCTTTTGATGGCCAAGAAACGGGACAAGGTTTTAGAAAGGTGGTGAAGAAGGTGAGGTGTACGGTGGATGCGCAGCACTTGAGGTTGGCTGGAATCATGAAGAGGTACCCAAGGCATATCATTAGTACTCTGGTCCAATATAGATCAGAGCATGCATTGTTGGCTCGTGGTTTCGGAAGTTGCGAGTACCGGAAGAAGTGGTGTCATACACTTGTGACTGCGGAGAGGAAGAAACCATAATACATATCATTAAAGAGTGTCCTATTCGAGAGGATCTAAGACCAGGATTGGCGAAAGTGTCAGAAACTTTAGATTTGACGGTACTCCTGGATACTCCGAAGGGACTGGAAGCAATGGCAGAGTTTATCATGAAAATGTATCAACACTCAAGAACAAGATTAAAGACAGCTAGAAGGGATCAATGCAGCAGCCTTGGTAGTCGGCAGTGCTCAGCAACCCAAGCTACCCATCAGCGCTAAAGTGGAGTCTGATGTGATGTATTCCTTCGCATAAGTGTTGAAATGCTCAACAATTGAAAGGATGTGGTGATGTTATTATTATATTATAAACTAAATAATACTTCTGGTCCACGAACTTGGTAAAGTAAAGAATAAATTAATTAAAATCAAAACAAAATCGAAACTGGTTGATGTCTTTGTGAGTAAAGGTAAGGCATTGGGTATTAAAATTGGACGCATTCTTCGAGGTATCCATTCTATTCAGCAAGGCTATCGTTTCTCCCGCCCAAGCGCTTATCCTTCTTTGGAAATTTCGAGCATGGAATATTATTTGTGCTTTGCCGTCTCTAGTTCTTCCTGGCTCACTTACGCCCAATTTCTAGCGGGTGACGTGGGCTCAATGGGTCTTCCTTCTTTTTCCGGGGTGAGTTTTAATGAGTATTTTACGAATCTCACACTGTTCACCTTTAAGTGATCGTGCGTAAATGCATTTCTCACCCTAGTCCTTCTTTAGATTTAGCGGTGATATGGCGTGGTTGGTTGGTTTGGTGAATTTAGATTGATTAAGTCAATTAGTTGTATGTATATCATAGCGAACTTATAAAAAAAAATAATAATAATAAAGCTCAAACTCCTGCTATTGACGGTTTTTCGCCGGATAGGACGGCACTCCTAAAGCATTTTACGGCCAGTAGGGCCATCATAATGAGACGATTCAGTAAATGGCATGTAGAAGCTAAGCCCGGCTCCATTATTCTTAGCCATGTCAGCCAAACGCAACCCGCTTTAACTTCCGTGGTTATTGCATCGCGCGCAACACCTGCCTGGTCACCTAGTACTGTCAATGTGGTGTATCAGGAACTGTGTATTATTACAGCCTCTTACTTCCCATTGTAGATATTCCAAAGCTGTTTTGTGGAAATCCGTTAACGAACTCGATTTGGCAATATCTGAACCGCACAAGTTCATCAATGTGGTTGCTGGCTTCTTCAAACCAATAAGCTATCCTTGATATTAGATGAGCTTGTAATGCGCAACTGTTCAAGTCCCCGGAGTGGAAAACCGTGCGCATGCCCTGTTTGATTTGTCTTGTTATTACGTAGTAAAGCAAACCGCATACTTCACTTTAAATTGCTCGACTTTCCGTGAAGATAGCGAGCGGTATCAAAAAATAGTAACTTTATGGTCTATGCCTAGTCACGTTTTGGTGAGCAACTATGCATATGCATATGCATGCTTCGGGTTGTAAATATAGCTAACGCTAATCCGGGTACATACCTGGGTGAACTATGTGAGGGTTGGCAGTGCAGAGCATATCGATATCCATCTGCATATAACTTCAAATTACCCCGCTATTTGCTTAAACTTTTCAGTGCACACAGATTACTGTTGACGATAATGCAGTTTGTAACGGATTATTCGAATAGCAGAGCTATGTGTAAACCGTGAAGGGAAGCTTTGCTGAAAGGCAAAGATAATATTTTTTAAGCACTTCCTTGGCTTTTCGTTACTCTCCAATGAGGGGCCCCAAGTAAGTTAGTTTCATCCACACTCGGCGGCAAACTTTGCCATAGACGCTACCTGGGTATCTGAAAAGCTTTTATCTACAGATATAAAACTTTTGTTAAAACCCATTAGGACCCGGTAAAACATTTACTTAGCATGAAACCATAAGCCCAATTGCTGGTGTACGTATTAAGCAGAAGACATTAATAAGGTTAATTGAACATTTTCTTTCAGCCGTTATTGCCAAACGAGTAAACCAGCTGATTAATTTACCCCAGGAAAGTCAGCCTGTCTGCCTGTATATTTTAATTAGGAATTGTGTCATTGCTATTTTTGGCATTCGGTTTCTCTAGCTGCAGTATTGTATTGTGGCCTGCGGCGTACGCTTATATTTTTCCGAAAACGAACCTACCGATGCCCAAGAATTATATCTACAGAATTGCTGTTACAGTTAACGTTAGCTTTTATGTTCTCCATTAAATCAATATAGGAATAATTGAACTGCCGACTGTTCGGAACAGGTCTCAATAACCCACTACCAGCGTGCACATAACCAGAGCGTGGACGATTGCAAAATCCTGGTCACTAGCCTGACGATGGACTTACCGCCATCACCATCATCATCATCTCAGACTCTAGTTCAATCTTATCTACTATACGGCTTTATTAGCTATACGTACCCGAAAAGTGATAGATCTGCCGCACGTGTTGAGGCTTATGCACTTACGGTTGTGTGCATAGCCTGCCGGTTGTGGGGGACATAGCCCGGTCTACCACGTCGAACACACGAAACAACAAAAGCATCGTTAGCAGTAGAGTGGACTCCTGTTAATATACACACAAAAACATGTCGAAAGTACACACACTTGGCCACACTCCAATTGCGGACCACTCATTCAGCGCAGACAACAGCCTGTTGTCTGTGGCGCGAGACAATACCGTAGAGCTCTACTTCTCGGACAACCGAGGAGCGCTTCAACACGGCCTCACTTTGAGTGACCACGATAAGACTGTCACTGGAGTGGACGTTTCACCTCACGGACGGATTGTAACCTGCTCACAGGATAGAAACGCACTTGTTTGGGAACCACAAGCCAATGGCACGTGGAAACCTACTTTGGTCCTGCTCCGTATCAATCGAGCGGCCACTTTTGTTAGATGGTCTCCAGACGGCACCAAGTTTGCCGTTGGATCTGGTGCCCGTATCATTGCCGTGTGCTACTTTGAGCAGGAAAATGACTGGTGGGTTTCAAAACACATCAAGAAGCCGCTGCGCTCCACTGTCCTGTCGGTGGCCTGGCATCCAAATTCCGTCTTGCTCGCAGCTGGTTCCACGGATGGACACGCTCGCGTGTTTTCCGGCTACATCAAGAACCATGACGAAAAACCTGCTCCGACCGCTTGGGGCGAGCGATTGCCATTCAACACCATTTGCGGGGACTTCACCAACGAAAGCGGTGGATGGGTCCATGATGTGGCATTCAGTCCATCTGGCGATGCTCTGGCCTTTACCACACACGATTCCAGTGTGATTGTTGCCTATCCATCTGCACCAGAGCAGCCGCCACGCGCTGTGATTGAAGTGACTACTTCATTCCTTCCGTTCCGTTCTTTGGTGTGGTTATCTGAATCGGAGCTGGCAGCTGCTGGTCATGATTGTCATCCAGTCGTGTTTACGGGCTCTGAAAATGGCTGGGCATTTGATCGATCTATTGATGATCCGCGTCAAGCGAAGCAACAGGAACAGCAGGAAACCTCTGCGCTGAACATGTTCAAGCAGATGGATTTGAAGGGTTCTGTCGAACAGAGCAGTTCCCTGTTGCCCACCATCCATCAGAACACTATCAACACTGTTAGAGCCCATAGTTCTTCTGGCGGTAGAGTTTCGCAAATCTCCACTTCTGGTATTGACGGTCGTGTCGTTATTTTCGACGTTTAGATTGAATGTATTAGTTTTTTTATCAATCCGGGAGGAGCTGATATACCTTTCTTTTTGTTCGGAGAAAAAAGTAGCCATCTGACAGCCTGCGACAATTATAATTTAAAACCACAAGCTTATCGAGACGCTCGGGGTTTTGCTTTGAACATAATGCCAATATCCTTTTGGGATGAACAGCGCATCTCCCGGAGAGAGAAGAGCTTCAGAATACTGGGAATCCCAGGGAAAATCAGGGTATGCATCTCGTTGAGTAGCTTCGTCTTCCAAACTAACCTTGCTAGTGTTCGACATGTCAATACCATTTTCCACGTCCCTGGGATACATATTTGGGGTACTTGGACGATAAAGACGGATTAATTTGTATCCGATTACCTGGCAAAACAGATTATCGTGCGGGTCAGTGTGAAGGGGCGAGATTGTGTTATTTGGTCCTAGCCAGGCATTGATGAGGGGTTTTTTGCAAAATTGTGGTATTTCAATATCATTCTGAAGCTGAGGGAACTGGTTGAACAAGTTATATTGAGCGAGATAGCCTGTGGTTTTAGGTTGCGGAGAGAGGACATATTCTTCTAGATACGATTTAAATGAAATCACTCTTTGAGACCAGTTGGCGGAGGTGTAGGAGGATCCGATCTCGATTGGAACCAAGCCGTTACCGCCCCGTGTTTGCTGCAATAGGTAGTGCACGCTGTTCCAGTGTTTGCATGCTGGCCAGGATATTACAAGCTTTCGTAGCACGAGAGGGTCACGACTAAGGTCATCTGGTCGACCCTCTTTAATAGCAGATTTAATTTGAACTCGTGGCGGGTTTCTGGAATTATTAAGCCTTCTTTCCGACCATTCTTCAATGTCTTTGGGGAGAGTATTGTGTATTGCATCGATTATTTCTCGTTGAAGAGGACTAATAGAGCTCCCACCCATTAGGAGGGCCATGTCCAATAGCGCCATGTTATCTGCAGTGGGAGCTTGCTTAACAATCAAGATTGAGCAAACAGTATGTAACACGATCCAATGGAGCGGGACTTTATCAAACGGATAGGCGTATAGTTTGTCCTTAGCTAACGATAACACCACATCCAAATTGGCTTCTTGGTAGATGCAGTTTTTTAACACTTGATCAATTGGAGCTAAACGCTCATCCTGTTTTAGCTGGTGCATATCCCAAGCTTTTACTCCGCCAATTGAGCCGGATATACGCCTCTTCTTATTTCGAGATAATGTCTCCGCTTCAAACTCATAATTAGTATCCTTGTTGCCAGTTTCAACTGTCATCTTAACCTCCCGGATTACCTCCCTCTGTAATGAACTAATAGAACTGCCACCCATGTCAAGTGCCATATCTAAAAGTTCCAAATCTTTCGCCGTCAATTCGCTGCCGTCGTTGTTATGGCACAATACTATCAAAATCGAACAAACTGTGTGCAGGACAATCCAATGAACAGGAATCTGATCAAATGGACATGCACAAAACCTATCTCGCGCAAGGGACAGCAGAGTCGGCAGATTTTTCTCTTCAGTTATACATTTTTTCAAAACCTCATCGAGTGGCGCTAACCGGCCATCTCTCTTCAACCGCTCCACCTTCCAACTATACACCATCACGAAACTTCCCAACCTTCCCGCAAGCCACACCAACGAATATCAACCAAAAAAATGGCCGAAGCTATGGACGTGGACGCCGCTCCACCAAACGTTGACGATGTAGAGACCAAGGGTATGTGTTTTAGTGTTCGTTGTGAACTAAGCTAATTTGTTTTGTCAGTTGAGAAGAAGAAGCAAGCGAAACCAAGATTTGAAATCAAAAAGGTAGGGAGCCAACTCAAAAGTCACAGCAGAGAAGAACACAAACTAACTGGACGATAGTGGAGTGCAGTAGCGTTCTGGTCATGGGGTATGTTTTGAAGCAAAGTGAATTGTTGCGAGGAGACTAATTGTGGCGTAGATATTGAGGTTGAAACCTGTGCTATTTGCCGGAATCATATTATGGACCAATGCATCGACTGTCAAGCCAATCAGGGTTCAGCCGCTACCGAGGAGTGTACTGTTGCCTGGGGTAAATGCAATGTAAGTTAAGCTGCTTAGATAATTATTGGGTCCTGATTATACTAATACCGATGTAGCACGCGTTTCACTTTCATTGCATTTCAAGATGGCTCAAATCTAGAGCTGTGTGTCCTTTGGACAATAGGCCATGGGATTTCCATAAATATGGTCATTAGATTGAATAAAAGTAATTTATTTCGTTGTGAGGGTGTTGTGTTGGGGTATTAATTGAATGAAGCTTTGAGTGGTATTTCCATTGAATGTGATATCTCTCCTCGGATGATTACAGCGAATAGTGGATTAATGAACGTTTCCCGTTCATCGTTCGATTCAAGTCCTTCAGACAACGGCATATACAAGCCCTGTATCGTGCGTACAAAACACAGTTGCATGGACAATTTACTCTTTATTCTTCATTATAGACCTTTCCGGTGGAATTAAATTTGATAGTAATTGTTCTATTCAAAATTATATGGCGTAGTTCCTGCCGCAATTCTTTGAACTGGATTAAATAACGTAACGTACTAGCTGCGGTTTCTCTTGAAAGAACCCAAAATCCTGATCTGTAAACAAAACTCTTTCATATCGTCCAACGCGGCCATAACAGGTCCATCAGTCTCATGGCCGTGGAGCTCAATAAAATACACATATGTCCACGGCTCCTCGCCCAGCGGTCGTGGTCTCGACGATATGCAAACAAGATTGAGATTCTGTTTCGCAAACGCCTCAAGGGCCTTGCACAATGCACCTGGTGTGAAATGTTCAACCGTGAATGATACCAGTGTGTTATACTCATCACCATAATATAGCTTTTCCTTCTTTTCCTTAGAGAAGATGAGAAATCGTGTCTGGTTGTTGTATGAATTAGATATATTCGGATACAACACTGGGACCTGGTGGACATCGGCTGCAGCAATCCCTGCAATGGCTGCGCTTGTAGGGTCTCCCCTAACCATCTCGACTGCTTTGCTGGTTGACGAAACGTCTATCCTCTCGACCCCTTTCAAGTGCTGACTGTACCAACGGTCGCACTGGCCCCACACTTGGGGATGCGAATACACACGTTCAATTTGTGATAGATCCTTGGTTTCAGTGATCAGACAGTGGTTGATTGCCACAAATTCTTGTGCCACAATGCCAATTTTCGGGTTTTTGCGCTCGTCCGTGTGGTATATATCTCGCAATATGTCTAACGTGAAATTCACGCACCCATTGGTCGAATTCTCAAACGGGACGACCCCAAACTCAGCTTCATCGTCGAGCAGTCGATCGAAACAATCTATAATAGTTAGTTTATTGTATGTTTGTCATTTTCCACGCGTTGCGTCATACCCTTGATGCTTGGTTGGGCAAGTAGTTTGGTCTCGTCATTAAACGAAAACGCCTGAATTACAGCCTACCAAATGATATCATTAGCCATCCTATCCGTTATCCCATCACAAATTCACTAATTACCTGATGTGAATAGGTCCCCAACGGACCGAGGAAAGCGATTCGTCTCTGTTCCTCCATATTGTTATGAAGGGTCACACATGCTCCCACCAAAACGTCATAGGCTGCACTGCCACTAATCGCGCACCGCCACCCAAAGCCGCGCGCGGTGGCGTTAACAGTTTTGGTTAAATTAAGGGGAAATACTAACACAGCATCCGCACTCCAGGGCTGATAACATTCGACAAATCCTGCTCCATCCGATTGATGAGTATTCAGAGTCAAACGCACACACACACGCACACATAGAGAAATAGAGTGTATGTTATTTATGTACAAGATTAATCTAAGGTTTCAGTTTCCGCCAAGAGTGATTCAACAGAGAACGTTTCAGCGTTTGAGTTGAAATCATTCAACAGTCTGAGCTTGCGACGACCGCTCTCGGTATTTTCATCCGCTCCATAGAATCTTTGGACGTTCAAAGTCAAAAAGAGACCCTGATCATGAGTCAAGTTGGAGTCCTTCTCCACGGAACCATTCATTAATGCAATTTCTTTTTCGCCAAGGAAATCAGAGTGGAAAATCATGGTTGTGTGTGGGCGGGCATATTCTTGATGAAGCTTATATTCCGCAACCGAAGTGATGATACAATGGAGAGTGAATGGACCTACAAATGACCACTGAACAAAGTGTAATTCCGCGCCTTCTTGTTCATGTGGTAAAGGCAAAATGAAGTTTGGAGCCTTCCGCGCGTGTCTATAGATTCTGCTAAACGTGGTCCCATTGAAAACTCCGCAGAACGTGCGGTCCTTGTCAGCAAACCTTGCCTTCCACAGCATTTCAATCTCCTTGGCATCATGGAGCCTCAATTTGGAAACATCCACAAACGAGTCGAGATCTTTGATGTCTTCTTTGAGGTTGGGAATGTCACTTCGTGGGCCCCGTGGCTTCTTTTCACCTTCTGCAGCTTTAGTAGGCTCGTTAAGGACCTCTTCCTTGGACTTTGGTCGGAGATACTTGTCAATCTGTTGGAACTCCATTTTACGAGTATCAATTTCGTCCTTGTATTTTTCCTTCAATTCTTCAACACTCTCGATACCTTCGGCCCGAGCCCGCTTTAGCAGTTTCTCCCGGTATTTTTCCAAAGGATCGCCGGTAGTAGAACTGAACCTGACAGCAGCACACCCTCGGAGCAGTGACGCAGCGGGTCTGGTAACAGCCCGTTGGCTGCTAACCAACAGTCTCAATCTATTTTGAAGCATTTTCCTGGTTGCAATATTACCATCCACTGTGATCAAAAAATTGGAGCTTTTTGGGAACTTTTCACATGGTACCATGTTTACGCTGGGGCTGAGGATTACGCCAGTTGTTCGGCCAATAACTTTGTTAATAGCCACTGTCGGTTATATCCACATCCATATCATTGGACGTAGCTCCATAGTACTCCTCGTATTCTCCTCCTTGTTCTTGTTGGATAAAGATGCTGTACACTGAGGCTTTCAGCAAGGTGGACACTAATGCCGCCTTAGACTCCAGAGTTCTCAATGTCTCGAGAATTTGTGGCGTCGGAACGTTTGAAAGACGTTTGATCGATTGAGACAGCTACATGTTGTTAGTAATGTGTGTTTAGATGTGTACATCTGTGGGCATACGTGATTTAAATTTTTGGCCAACCGTTGATATTCGTAGAGTAGCTCCTTCTCGGTTTGCGACATGCCTGTCATGCCCAGAAAGTCCTCGTTCAAATGGCGGTCATCTAATTGTTCCACGTCATAATGGCCATTCGAACTACCAGGTCCAGTTTCTTCATTCATTTTGTTTATTTAATGCCTTCTACACCAGTTCGCGTTGTGGGAGGTGATGCTGAAACTGCGCTCCCAATAAGTCAGCGGGTTCGTACTGCCACGTGCGCCACGAATACGCCACTTCATCATTACTCTATTTTGACTGCCGCTATCTGAGATTGACACAGAATAAGAATAAAATATAGTAATACTCGCGGGTGGTTGTAGGCATCAGTGATTTTTCTTCCGTTTTAAGAAGCAGAGACACACAATCTTGTTCCTAGAGGAGGTGACGCGGCCTCCGGCTATCCAGCTGACTCCGGTAGCTTCTTTTTCTCCTAAAAAAAAAAAAAAAAAAAAAAAATTAGCCCCGCTTCGGCGGAGTGTGTATTGTGTGATCGCCTTTGTTCTTTTGGAGGTCACTCTGTTTTGTATCAATTTGAAACTATTCGAGTCGCTTTGGGACGGCATGTTTACTATAATGTACCTCCGACAGTGTACTCCGTTTCACATTGTGAATTCGGTTCTGCTACAATCCGAGTCAATTGCTTAGTCCAACATAACCCCGCAGAGCTTACTAATTTGTCATCATCTTTCCATCTTTCCAGAGACCACAATTCTACTTTACACAAGACGTAAAACGATCATACATTAGTACACTAGTACATTTTGCCGTACAGCTGAAATGTTGAACAAGATCTCATTCACTCATCTCAACTCTATTCGGAAGAGCGGAATTACATAATACTTTACTCGGCACGTACCGGTGTGGGCAGTTGGGTGGGCCCGATTGGATCAGATAATTCCGAAAGTGGCAAATGCCCCATCAGATAAAATTGTGCGTTGGGAAACCGCTCACAAACTCTTTGTAATACGATCCGATCCAAGAACTCCCGCTTGATCTGAAACGATTTTGTGCAAATATATATACGGAACTCACTTTTTACATGCAGCGGACTCTACGATAGGGAGAAAAAGTAAAACGGAGGACTCGGCTCTAGGAAAATGTGGTTTGAATTACGGCCAAAAATTCCTCCAGATGTGAAGGCTTATCGGAGAGAAGTAACTAAAAAGTACGGCATAATAACCGTAATGGCCGCATTTGCATTCATTGTGGCTATTGCATTGGTCAACTTAATCACTTGCAAATGCATTGGGAAAAGTGGTCGTGGCTGGGCTTACACCAGAACACGGCTTGATTCGCCAGCCGTCGGCAGGATCAGGAAGCGCATAAGTTCATTCAGAATACCGCTGACAGTGCTGGTATGGACTGTGGGACTATGGTATGTCACGTTTAGGGAAACTAACCATGATGTGTTGTTTGTGGTAAAGCGATTGGGTCGGGTTAGTGTAGCGTTAATGCCTCCATTGTATTTTCTGACGCTTCGCCCTACGCCTCTTCCACGGACGTTTTATTTACAATTGCTGCCTTTCCATAAATGGATTTCGAGAGCTGTTGTAGTATTGTCATTGGTCCATGGTATTTGGTATACTTATGCATATTGGCAAATGGATAAAATGTTCAAGTTGTGCAAGGCTGCGAACATTAGCGGCATTGCAGCGTCAGTCGGGTTTTGTCTAATCGGAGCAACTTCGCTTCCATGGTTCCGAAGAGCATTCTATGCAGTTTTTTACACCATCCACTACATCCTGGCTTGGGTGTGTGTGATATTAGTCGCCTGTCATGCCAAGCCAGATGCATATTGGTATATGGCAGCCTGTGCGTTACTACTGTGTTGGCAGGTTGTCTATAGAATGTTGAACTCAGGCCAAGTTAGGCTGCCAGTTCAATTTGTGTCGGATTCATTGTATATGATTTCGATCCCATATGACAAATTGCCCGCAAAATTGAGGGCAGTCTGTACACCTGGCGCACATGTGCGGATTTCCAAGCCTTTGTACCACCCATTGAGTTGGTTCCAGAGCTCACACCCATATACTGTGGCGTCGTTGCCACATGAAGATCACCTGAAGCTAGTAATTCGCAAGACGCAATTTCCAATCAAACTGAGACAATTGTACTCGATATATGGGCCGTTCAACTCGTTACCCGACGACTTTGTCCATTTGGTGAAAAGTGGAGGCATGAAACGTGCGCTTTTTGTCATTGGCGGATCTGGAATTGCGTTCGGAGCTCCAGTGTTCCGCTTTCTCAAGGAAAACAGTGTCAAGGTGAAATTGCTCTGGGCAATCAAAGATATTAGAGAAACCGCCGTGTTATCACAATTGTCGCTGTCAGATGATATCAGGGACATTGAAATTTACATTTCGCCAAAACGAATATCTGGCCTCGGATTGAGAAACATGAAAAGCACACTAGACTTTTTCCTTAACTATGCTAGAGTGCCGAATGAGGATGAGAACTTGGACGTTTCTATCGAGGATAATTATTGTTCTGGTTCCGAATCGAAACCATTGTTGTCACAAACGAGCAATGCCGCCGCACGTGTAGATTATGCCTCATTTGACGATCAAACTGCATTGAACATCATGAATCATCGGCTGACATTGAATAACCGATTGAAATACTTCCTCTGTGGTCTATCCATCAACGATAACGAATGTTCCTGTCTCGATTACGTAGTTGACATCAAGCCAGAAGGGTCATGGGTGATTACTTCTGGTGCTCATGACATGGTTAGAGAGACAAAATGTTGGGCTGAAGAAAACGGATTTTCATTCTTTCAAGAGGAGTTTGCCCTTTGAATTGTAAATAAGAAATTACTTGAAGGGAAAAAAAAAATAAAAAATAAAAAAAAAAAAATAATAAAATAAAAAAAAATAAAAAATAAAATTATGTAGTAGTAGTAGTGGCAAGGAACTGAACTGTCGCTGGCTATTTAGTCCCGATAAGATTATATAATAATCCGAACCTTTTTTTTTTTTTTTTTTTTTTTTTTAGCGCCGAAAGTACACTCCAGTGCATTATCGCAAGGATTTTTTGGTATTCACACAGGCTGATCTACAATTTTGGAATTCTTTTTGATCTCTCCATACAAATGAGTGGCCAGCTGCTCAAAAAACGAGCTAGCTCAGACCGGTTCATTCCCGCCATCCCGTCAATTGCAAGCTTCAAACTAAATGAGAATGATGATCTTACTGACGATCTGAAGGAGCATCAAGATAAAATAGCGCAAGCGCTGGAGTTTGAGCCATTGAACAAGATCTTGCAATACTCTATCAACTTTCAACAATCCTTTTTGAAACAACAAATAGCCGCGCCCACAGAACCTTCGAAAAAGAAATCACGCAAAATTCGCAACAGTGTTCCTTATAGGTCATTAGATGCACCCGGTCTGTTGAATGATTATTACTGTACACTAATTGCGTGGTCGACTGTCACGGGCCATCTGGCTGTCGGTCTAGGGTCACAGGTATTTCTATGGACAGAATATGAAGGCTCCCATGTACTACCCCTACCAGATGATTATGGGCCAGTCTCTTGCCTTGCATTCTCTCAAGAAAACGTCCTTGCCGTTGGTAGAAAGGATGGATCCATCACCTGCTATGATATCAACACCAATATGGTCAAGGCTATTTATATTCATGTTGACGCTGCGATCTGTTGCGTCGCGTGGTTACCACACAGTAAAACAAACCTTTTTGTTGGCGATGAAATTGGAACTGTAATGGTTTTGAAGATGGAAAAGGATCGACAAAATGAATACACGATGCATAGATATTCATCCCTGAAATGCCATACGCAGCAGATATGCGGTGCGTTAAAAACTCATTAACCTTCAGATGACAATTTACTGTCGTTTTTAAGAAGTTTTCTTTTTTCTAACCTTTTTAGGAATGGCATTTAGTCCAGATACAGCACAGCTGGCAGTCGGTGGCAACGACAACATGGTGACGATATGGGATATTGAGAACCTCAAAAACCCCCTGCTACAATACCGGATGCTTCACCGAGCTGCTGTGAAAGGATTAGCATTTTGTCCATGGATTCCAAGTTTACTGGCAACTGGTGGAGGAACACATGACAGAACAATCCGATTTTGGCACACTCGATCAGGCACAATGTTGGATTCGTACAACGTAAAAGGACAGATAACATCAATTATTTGGTCTAAACATTGTAAACAACTGGCAATCACGTTTGGGTTTGGGAATCATGAGAAGCCGTTGTTAGTGTCGGTTTATTCTTACCCTAAATTTCGGCCGTTGATTCAAGTTCCAACTGATTCAACTTGCAGGGTAATATCGTCTGTACCGTCACCAGACGGAGGGTGTATATGCATGGCATCGACTGATGAAACGGTACGGTTTTTCGAGCTTTGGCCCTGTCAAAACAATCGAACGAATATTCCACAAATGGGGATGTTTGGCTCCGATATTATCGATATGCTGGAAGGAATAGAGAAACAAGGGGAGGTTATTCGTTAGAAAATGTGCATTAAGTAGAATAAATAGATTAGATTAATGTCTTCGTTTTGTGAATTTATTTTTTATGCTGGGACGCCTTCATATTCTTCTTCGGAGAACTTATTAACAAGTCTTCGCCATCTTGATTGATGTTTCTTCAATGGCACCTTGTCAAGTCGCAAAAGCAAAATCAAAACCACCAAGACAAATGCCATCAACGCTGCAACCAAAAGTTTTTTCAACCCATTCCGGTTGGTCGAAATCGGCTGGTATGGGCACGAAGCATATGGTCCCCCTGTTACCCAACAGTTGTCAACCGAGATGGAATTGAAATCAATCCACACTGGCAGTGAGTCGTTTAATGTTAGCATTGCCGCTTTGTTCTGAAGAGCAGTTCTTGGGACGCTAAACGAGGTGCCCCCACGGCATTGGTTCCCAGCTTCGAAATAATTGCTTTCTTCGTATCCAACTTCAAAATTATATGCCATTTCCTTTGCACGGCATAGCACTTTATATTTATCGTAGCAGTTGACCACCCGCCAACCATCACTGTCCAAAACTGCACATTTATAGGCTTTGGGTTCTTTCTGATTGCTCGAACCCTGCGGATGGTTCCATGATGGTTGCTTAAGTGCCCACGTCCATAAGGAAGCATCTACTGGACTGGCCAGGTCAGCCATTGATGTCACCTCATTATTGACCACCGGAGAGTATCCACATTGGACAAAATCACGAATTGAATCGTTAGTGAATGGGTGATCATTGTTATCCAAAATCGTCCGCCAAGTCCGAGAGGTGGTAGAATTGATGGACGAAAGAAATTCTGTCGCATTTGCATGGCAAAGATCCGTTATGCGGTCAGATGTTACTGATGTAAAATTTGCGCCTTGGTCCAGATAATCCGGCCCCGAGTAGTCCTTGTCAATGTCAAATATGATACTATCGTCTAGACCAATATCATGTTTGTCCCGATCCAGGTTTACGTATGATGCCGAAACCATTATCCGATCTTTAAGTTCCAAAAGTACTCTGTGCGCAGTAGGGAACCCTTTTGATGATTTCCCATCCACTCCATACGTATGGTCATATTCTCGGTCGTTACGAAGATCTGTAGGTGTGTACATTCTCAGGTAGAGGTAGTTTTTGATTCGTGATGTGACATCAATAGGGGCGTTAGTAGATTTCCTGGGCGACTTATCATCCAAGGTGTATAAATAAAAACGAAGTAGTAACAGGTTAACTCCAATATCAGTGTCCGTTGCTTCAATATATGTGGATATTTCTTCAAGAACATCTTCAAGAGTGAAATTTCGCTGACAGTTGAATGTTCCATATTGACTCTTGACCCTATGGACAGTATCTTTATCTCCTGAGGCGGGCACTTTGGCTGGACATAGCTGGAACTCACCGTTCTCAGAATTCCAATAGAGGTTGAGGTATATTGATCGGTACCCGGATCCGAGGACTCGCTGAAAGACCCGAACTGCTTCTGTAGTATAGTCAAACTCGGAGAAAACAGCTGATGTCATATTTATGCCTAAGTATGTCAATTGGTCCACAGAGACGTTGTAGGCCACGTCCCGTTGACTCAACAAGCCGGTGGTCACATATCCGGGGATATACGCACATCCTGCACTATCGTAGTTCCCACAGGTGTTGTTGTCTATCGCGGCACAGATACATGCCTGTATGTACATCAAGAGTCCAACAAACCATGACCATCTCATTATACATTAAGTCCCAAAAATAGTGTTTGTTTTTATTAAGGAGTAGATCATCTTGATGAGCTCGGAAGGCGTTCTTTAAGTCGAAGGGGTCCGACCGCGCATAAAACGTGCGCGCATCGCCAAATTCCAACAATGGCCTTACCTCCCTAATTAAGCGCTGTCGGACATATCTGTAACAGCGATCGAATCCATCACAATGCTCGAAGACGTCACTCTAGACGTATTCATCCGCCATGCAGTCACACTGGTTTTAGGCAATTTGACCTTCCAGCTCGTTCAAAAACGGGTTCCACTGCCGTATCTCGATGAGATTTTCCATATCCCGCAAGCCCAGAAATACTGTCAAGGACTGTTTTCTGAATGGGATCCGAAGATTACGACTCCTCCAGGCCTTTACATCATTGGCTATCTTCATTCCAAGTTATTCTCCTTGTTCAATTCGGATCCGGAATCGTTTTGTTCAATTAAGACTCTGCGTCATGCAAACCTGGTGGGACTGATTGCTTTTTTGCCATTGGCAATACTCATGATTCGGAGAACACTTCCAACTGCCACTGCTATTATGAGCTTCCCATTGTTGGCCTTCTTTGGGTTTTTGTACTACACTGACGTTTGGTCAACCATTTTCATCCTTGCTGCAATGGGAGTGGGGATCAGAGGGGGAGCAATTCACCATGCGCTTTCAGCTCTTCTCGCCGGAGCAAGTATCTGGTTTCGTCAGACCAATGTGGTATGGGCCGGGTTTGTTGCGGTATATCTACTGCATCCTCAAAAAGTGGTTACCAAGGATAATATTGTCGAGGACTCGGTTAGTTTTCTTCAGCAAGTTCTCCAGACTCCCACCGTCACAATCCCTTATGGTATTGTAGGCGCCTGTTTCGTTGCATTTGTCGAATACAATAATGGGGTCGCCCTCGGTGATAAGGACAATCACGTGGCAGCGCTGAATGTTCCTCAATTGTTCTATGCATCGTTGTTTTTCCTCTTTTTCTCCTGGCCGTTGTGGCTTTCCCCACGTTTTGTCAAGCGGTACATTGGTAGCAATTTTATGTCTGCGTACGGTCTCTTCAAGTATATTCTCGCTTGTGCGATCATTGCTGGGATCATTGAAAAGATGACCATAGTGCATCCGTTCATCCTGGCGGACAACCGTCATTACACGTTCTACATTTGGCGACGTTTTATCAACCCGTCCTACCACGAATATGCCAAATATCTCATGGTGCCAGTGTACCATATGGGCATCTGGACATTTATTGTGACGCTTTACAATAACACAGTGTCATCGTTTATTCTGTCCACAGCGCTCATTGGAGCTACAGTTGCAACACTGGTCCCATCTCCCTTGTTTGAGTCGCGATATTACATCTTGCCATATGTGATTTGGAGATTGCGCCAGACGCCAAAGCCACAGCGGGAATGGATTGAATGGATCTGGTATGTTGCCATTAACGCTGGTACAATCTACGTCTTCCTGAACTACGAGTTTACCTGGCCGGGCCATGAGGACGAAATAATGAGATTTATGTGGTAATACAAATTGTGTGATTTACACGTAGACTAGTGGCTGCCGGCAGCTTCGATGTTTCTCCAATACTAGAAGAAAAAATGCCAACAGGTGTCGCGGTTATTTTTTTTTTTTTTTTTGACACTTAGAGCCTGGGTCCACAACTTTTTTTGCTTATTATCGAACCTGTTAATGGAGTTATTAATACATGTCAATTCGTATGTATAGCACTTGACCGCAGTTACTTTGGGGTCTCGGTTTTCTCTACCAAGAGGAGTTAGTTCACTGCGCAATTGAATACTGGTCGAGGAGACAGTAAAGATAATTAGCGTTTTTACTAGTTGCGCAACACGCAGATTGCGTGTTGATGTTCGTATTGCACAACCTGCTTATTGGCGGTAACAAACCCGTGATACACTTGAACATGCAATTTCCACCAATTCGTTCGCATAATTATCCTTAGGCTTTAACATCGACATCATCTCGTTGTAAAATGCGAAATATGTCTTTCTCGCGTCTCTCTCTCCTCCTGAGGTATTTGAGAAGGTTGAATTTGTGTTTCAATCAACACGGAATCAAATAGACAGGGAATTCAAGCGAAAGCTTCCTAAGTCGATTATGAACAGAAAACCCTTCAATAAAAGTTGAAATCAGATATGTGGGACCCGTCCGACAGTTATATCTGGTCCACGGATTATTGAACAAATTCGACATGGATATAGTCTCACGGTATTACCCATTGTTAAAAATTGCCACGGTCTCACCAGACACCGCAGCCCGTGAAATTGCCGGACATTTTAAAATTAAAGATTTATGGTTTAAGTATTATAAATTCTTAATTATTAAATTATATATTAGTAACATAAATATGATATGTAAATAAATAAAAAAATATATAAATCATATATATTTATTTATTCAGTTAAGATGATATTAATCAATATATTAAACAGGTCTAACCATAACAATATATTGTTCGTGCACCTATAAAATCCTTCCACAACTCCAGCCTATCGGGGTTTGCCACCCGCTTTATTACGACTTCTTTCTAAGTAAGCATTACACTGATGACGTTTACCAAGACGCGGCCACTTGCGAGAAACCCCTTCCCGTGGGATTCATATTCACGTTGTGTATCCTAGCTTCCGCTAACCTTGCAACCGCTTTTTTTTTCCAACTTTTGTATCGAGTTTACTCATTTGTAACCATTTTCAAACATAGTGAACGGTGGGCTGAACGTTAATAGATGGGACTTGGCCTAACCCAGCGTCTAGATGTCAAACTGCTTTGTCAGCTCACGTTGGAACATCAAGGAGTATCGTGCAGAGCGAGACGCAGCTCTAATGTGGATGACTCACGAAAATTCCTTAGAAGACCTCGGATGTACATTTAGTCAGCAGAGCAGGAAAATAGAAAAAGGCGAACGAACTATATTGAAGGTATTCAGGTGTTATTACGGCAGGGGATGTTCCAGCGCCTACCTACAGGGTTTCAGCACCTTATACAGAGGAAGAATTGATACTTCACGATGGAAAAGTGAAACCCCTTTCCGACGAACTTGGATCTCGTGGCGTGCGAACCGTCACTGACTTTCGGTCGGAGTTGATGCAACCAATCTGCGATTTCGAAGGTGTGCCTTCGTTTACAGGGATTACTGAACGGATCATTAGCATCAGGGACGAGTTTCTCGGCAGCCAGACAAACGATTATTCGTCGGTGAGTGTGGACGGCGTGAATCAGGCTGTGGCATACAGTCTCCTGAACCTCTCTGAACCGCAGCACGATGTGGATATAACTGGACAGCCCATTGAGATACCAGTTAATGCTATCGTGTATACCGGCGATGAGCAAACGAGCAACTTCGCAGCTTAATAAATGGATGGGTTCTGGGATCATCATAAACAGAAACGATAGTCCCTCCAGTGCTTTTGCTTCTTTTCTAGAAAACAAGGCCGCCCGCAGGGCATACTCGTCCTCCGGACGGTTTAGTGCCTCCGGCGGCTTCTTTTTGCTCCGAAAAGAAGCAAAAAAGGTAGCTCCGCTTCGCGGAGAGTGTGTATTGAGCAGCCCCAACGAGTCCGATACGGTTCTTGCTGGATTATGTTTAATCAAATTATAAAATATATAGAGAGGAGGGATATCAAATCTCCACCTCGGTTAATTCATCCTTCAACATGTCAACCTCGTCCACGTCGTCGTCGTCCTTTTTGTCGTCCTTCGGGGTCTGCTTTGGCGTTTCGTCTTGCTTTGGCGTGGCCTCGTCAGAGGCGGTGGTCGACGTGGCCGACTCGGCGGGCTTCTTATCGGAGTCCTTCTTGTCGTCGCTGACGGCGCTGTCAAGCGAGTTCTTTGCGGATTCGTTAGTAGACGTGGAAAGGGCGGTGGCTGGCAGATTAGTATTTGAATGCATTGGAGAGATGAGGGTATCGGACGCCTTGCGTGATGAGGGCGTGCCAGGTCTGGATGCATCTTTACGTCTCGAGGCGGCTGCGGCCGAGGGCTGTGTGTGGAATTGCTGCTGCTGGTGCTGCTTCTTCTGCTGTCGGATCGTGCGGTCGACCCGGGACCGCAGCACGTCAAAGTACGGTATGATCTTGCCGTTTGGAGCCTTGAAAAGCAGGGCGCCATTCTCCACGTCGTCATCAACGTAGTGGTCCCCGTTTTCGAGGTCGTCGGCGAACGTGGACAGGAAGGCTCCCCATGACGATGCAACAACGTACTTTCGGTCAAAGTCGCGACCAAAGATGATAACCTGGCCCCACTTGCCCTTTGGGCCCGGCGCGAGGTCGATCCCAATGTTGTTTCCCTCAAAGTCCTTAGCCAGGGGGATCCATGCCGGATGGGCGTAGACTTTTTGGATCGCGCCCTCGGGCACGGATTCCTGGCGATAGAGCCAGCTTGTACGCGGGTTTGCTTGTTGCTGTGGTGGCTGTGGCTTTGATGATGACGCGGCGCCAGACGTGTTGTTGTTGTTGGCTGCGGACGCCATCTTGTTCAGTCGGATGGCCGTGTTTTTCCAGTGGCCCCATTCCTCGACGATGCCTTCTAAATCTAAAATGGTAATGCCAAAGAAGAGTCCTGTGGGGCGGCCACCGCGTTCTTGGCCGTCGTGGATCATGTACGAGTCGCGGACATCCAGGGGTAGCGTACAATCGAGATCGGCCTCGAGCTCGTTCAGGTCTGCCGCGGTGACTTCGTATGAGAGCTGGTCGTGTAGCTCTGGGTAGTTTGCCTCGACCCAGCGATCAATTCGCCGCCATGAAAGCTGCGGGGCCGGAGGAGGCGGTGCACCTTCGGCATAGTCCTGTAAAGGGATTCCGCCATTGCCAATCTGGCTGGAGCGAAGTCCTGGGGTATATGGCACTCGGTTGAGCGATGTGGAAGATGAGTTGTTGTGGTTCAGCCGGTCGATGGACGACGACGAATTGTTGCTGTTGTTGAGGTTGCCGACAACGCGGGACCCTTCAGACGGATGGTAGCCCGGATCTTGGTTGAGCGACTCGTGGGTCCGACTCTGGTAGCTGGATTCGTAAGACGCGTAGTGATCGTTGGTCGTGACCGAGTGGATGAACGACTGCACGGACGAGAGGAACTTGTTCATCGTGCCAACGTAGTGTACATGTATATATATATGAGTGTGCCTGAGAGAGAGAGAGAGACGGCGGGAGTGAGTGAAGCGCTGAGCGTGTTGGTTTTGTTTTCAAAAAAAGAACACGTTTTTTGGCGTAAATTAGAGACTGGGTTAAGGGGTAGGGGAAAAAAAAAAAAAAAGAAACCGGCAGATATTCTGGCGTTTAGCGCTTAGTAGTGAATGGTCCTTTTTTTTTTTTTTTCTTTGCTCTTCTTCTTCTTTCTTCTTCGTCTCAGCTATTCTAAAGTGAGTGCTCGCTGAAAATGCAGACCGCGTCCTCTGTGCTGTGTAATAACGTTCGTACCTCCGGCCACACGCTGTGATGATGCGTGGCGGTCGGCTGCCCCTACTTATAGTGCGGGATCGAGGCGAAGTCTGAGCCAAAAATATTTTTTCACCTGCAGCAGTTGGCAGGGCAACGGCCTTTCCGCGGTTTCGAGTCCGCGCCGCTGCAAGTTTGTGCGGACAAAATTGTTTTGTGCGGCGCCTGCCGCTTCGGGAAGGACCCAAACAAACCGACACACACATATATATACCACCCACATCCGCAGCACATAGCAGCCAGAATCTTCACCCACCTCGATATACCCGTATAGACCGAAAGCTCAAAAACAAGAAAAATGTCCGATCAGCACGTCAACATTCAGCCATTGCACCAACAGGACACCCTGCCCAAGCCGCCTTTCCTCAAGAACAAGAGTCTGATGAAGTAAGTTTGGTCCCCCCCTTTTTCCGAGTCCCTGCGAGAGCAATACGCTAACCTTATCCAGCCAAAACTTTGCTTCGCCTACCGACGCCATCATGTCGCCATGCACCGCAAAGCTGCAAGCGCACAAGAACAAGCATCTCCACCGACAAAAGCCTCAGATGCTGTCGTTCGAGAAGCGGCTCCAGGAGCGCAAGCCTGACGCTGCGTGAATAGCCCCGTATTTATTACACATCATTCCAATACCATTCGTTATGTACAGAGAAAGGGTATCGTCTTTTTTTCACTCCCGAAAAGAAGAAGAAAACGGTAGCTCCGCTTCGCGGATGCCAGTACTCTTGTCTAGTTGTTATGGCAACCTCGAGTACTCGCCGTCGCCACAGCAACGGGCGTATACTATCGCATATGCATAGAACGGGCAGTGGAGTGTGGCCCATGCCCTACGGGCGGCCTTCATTTCTAGAAAAGAGCAAAAGCACTAGTCGATTGGCCTCGCAGAGCTACCTTTTTTGCTTCTTTTCGGAGAAAAAAAGAAGCCGCCGGAGGCCATCATCTACCCCCTAGGATCACTGGGGGGTAGTATGCCCTGCGGGCGGCCTTCTTTTCTAGAAAAGAAGCAAAAGCACTGGCAATTGGCGTCGTTGAGGCGGTGTATACAGCATTGGAAGTATAATCTAAACAAATCACTGGTGCGCAGACGGGTCCACTCAGCGGAGCTACTTTTCTTGTTTCTTTCTGGAGGAAAAGGAAGCCGTAGGGGGAAACTAACCCACAGAGGACGTTGGTGAGGTAGAGTATGGTGGGGTCGGCTGCCGAATTGGGAAGGTGCTTATCAGCGCTTAGCAGTAACTATAAAAGGATCCAGTTCCCACCCCTTTTTCATTTCCTTCCTTTTTTTTTCTTCTTTTGTCTCCTCGCCTATGGAGCTCACTCCCTAGGTCGCCAGGCAATACACAAGGCACCGCGATTGCCACCAGTCTGTGCACTCTCTACAGTCTGATGCAGCCTTCACTGACCTGTAAATAGGTATTCTTTGGATTATACATATACTGACTAGGGGCAATAGAACCCCACTTTTCTCGTGACGCGAAGAGAGAGGAAAACACACTGCGACAACTCTCCGCAAAGCGGAGCTACCTTTCCGGAGAAAAAAGAAGCCGCCAGACTGCCAGAGGCAACGCTCACCAAGCAAACGCTGGTACAGATCACAAAACAATCCTAGGACCATTGTGCTCAATTGATCTGAGTATGGCCTTCTTTTACAGAAAACGAAGCAAAAGCGTAGTCGCCTCGCAGAGCTACCTTTTTTTGCTTCTTTTTCGGTGAAAAAAAGAAGCCACCGGAGGGATTACAACCGTCCATAGGGGCCTAAACACGGAGACACGACACGGACTAACCTAGTGAGTCAATACTGCATTAAATCCTATTAATTTACATCTACTCGTCGTCTTCTTCTTCTTCTTCCAAGGTTTGAGCAGCGATACGGTCCAAGTCTCTTTGGCCGTTCTCGGAGATTCTTCGGCCGCCGTTCTTGGATTGTTCCAAAACACCAATCTTCTCGAGAGCCTGGAGAACCTTTCTGTTGACAGAGCCGGAGGCGTCCTTGTGGTGGGATGGTCTGGTGCCACGGTTGATAGCGTTACCGTAATGCTTGTTAAGTCGGCCGACACCAATGTCCTTGTGGAGGTAGATGTGACGGGCAACGGAGGCGGATCTCTTGTAGAACCATCCCTCGGCGTCTTGTGGTGGGAGCTCGTTGCCAGCAGAGGTCTTGACAAGTTCAACGTAGCCTGGAACTTCAAGCTTACCTTGACGTTGAAGGAACTGAGCGTAAGCGTCGATAAATTGTTGAGCAGGAACGTCTCTACGGGAAATCTCGTTAGCACTTTGTTCTCGTCTCCTCGAGGGACAACACGACTCCCTCTCTCGTCCTCGCTATCCTTACCTAACGGAAACACCAGGCATCTTGATATATAGGGTTGTCGGTTTCTTCGATGATGAAAACTTGTCGGTATGTGAAGCGTGGGAAGGTATGGTTGAGTGACGGGCGCACACACTGGGACTTTCCCAAAACAGAAAAAGCAGTCACACTAATTTGTCAGTCCCAGTTGTGCACGCGCGCGTTTTTAATCTCCCACAGCCGCACCGGCGTTGGTGGGTAGGTGGCCGACTACGCGCGCGCTAGCGCTAGTTTACGTCCCAATTCCACGAGCCGCACACGCCGCACCCGTTAT
>JAJLUK010000024.1:111352-130689 GCA_030570055.1 Blastobotrys chiropterorum
TTTTTTTTTTTTTTTTTTTTTTTTTTTTTTTTTTTGGACCTATTAACTGCTATGCGCTGTCATCCTCCGATGTGGTATTAGGTTCCATTGCGGAATTATATTTTGTCGTTGTAACTCTGGCAACATCATCAACAAAATCCTGACACTCTGCTTTACTCATAGAGATGTCAAAGCTGCAAGTATGGTCCACGTGTGGGGACGTGACAAGTGTCAACTGGAGCGCCTCACCTCCAGTTAACACCAAAAAAATCCATCACACTCTTTGTCTTCTCAGCACAGACCTCAAACTGGACACCCACCTTATCATAGTCCGAAGGACGACCAGATAATAAACCCCGCAGCTCCTGCTTGATGGTTTTTAATTTGATGATTGCTTCGTTAATCGTTTCGTCAGTTTCTAATCGCCAGCAGGAAGCGAAATCGATCATACGCGGAAACTGGTCTTGAGAAAACTTCTTCGCAAACAGCTCTTTACGTAACGGTTGAGATTTGGTTGAATATACATCGACAGTGTCCGGGAACTCATTTTTTCGTCTTAAGGCATCATGGAAGGCGCCTTCTTTGAGTAGAATGTCAATTCAAACGAGCAGAGAGCACTCGCCATTTTATAGTCACCGGCCCCGACATAGTGCCAGATCCGTGAAATGACTCGACTTAGTGGTTTGGGATATATTGTGGACATTTCAATGTCAAATGGGATGGCCGAGTTTCCATGTCCACTAACAATGTTGGCCAATATTGCAGTTGTCGAGCCATAGACGTCGTGGACCATATTGTAGCAGTTGTTCAATGCCTGTGCTCGACTCTGAGGAGCGCACACATCGCCAACAAGGTTTGGTGGTCCAGAGACCCATTTTCTGATGGTCGACTTGACCTCAACGTCAGATTTGAAAATTGCTGCATTTGGAGTCAATGATTCAAATAGTGGCCTGTCTGTGTCATATCCCTAACGTTTCTGAAGTTTGCATCACGTAGAAACAATGACACTTCCTCCCGAATGGCATCGGCAGGGTTGTCGTGATGGAAATCAACCATTTTTGCAATTACCAGGTTATTATTGGCCGGGTGGAAAGAACTAAGCTGAAAGTGCTTGGTATACTGGTAGCGCAAATACTGCAGAACACGGTCAATTGCACCCGAACAGTAAAACTCAAAGTATTCAAGTGACAAGTTGTCTTCTGCCGCCTCGTCGACAAGGTCGACCAAAGCTTGTGCGGATTCCGGATCAAGTGCGACATAGGACCCATTATCGAGCAAAACTATCTCAGGTCTCTCACTGTCTTTGCTGTTGGCGACGCTTATCTGCTTCATGGGTGGGTTTACGTTCTGTGCGAAAGCGGAAGAGCCAGCCTACGCTAGATACATTGGCTGATGCGGAGGAACTCAGGGACGACAATCAGTGGGGCCACTTACTGCACAGCGCGCGTTATATTAATTCTCGCGTGCATGCGGCGCTAACGTTGATATGCCTAGCTAAGCTCGAGTGTATTGGTTGTTGCCCCGACTTTTCAACAAGTTGGATAGATAGTGACCTCTTAGAACGGATTTATTGCTCCCCTGCGAAGCAGCCAAGACACTTCACTTCCATCTCTCTCTAGGTATCTGAATACAAAGAAGCAAAACTATTGCACGGGTCCGCTTCGAGACTTTTTTTCCTACGCATATTTTGCTTCGTTGGACAAGCCTGACACTTGTACATTTGGGATATGCATTCCGAGAAAATCGTCGGGAGTGCTTCTTGCAACTGCTAGTTTGGCGGAAGTTGGCTTTGGAAGGTACTTCCAATACTGTAAACTCATTGTGCAGCTTATAATGGGTAATGGAAAATGGGCACCAGTTTATACTGCTACTATGCGTGTTCTTCAGTCTCACTTTGAGCATGCCAATTTAGCTTTTTCGCTATTTGATGGTACGAATCCAAGCAGCATTTTCCATAGCACCTGCAAGCTTATCAATTACATCCCACAAAAACCTTGGGTTCTATATTTTAGGACTTCTCGAACTTCCTTTCTATGTGCGCCCAGCTGTCCTGAAACGTAAGAATTTTCTAATAACCCCTCGTTCGCAGCTTCACAAGAGGACATCTTCTGTGGTTGAGAATGTCGTTGCCAGTGTGGGGTCATGCAGATTAATATGGGACAGGGAAGAGTGGATGGCCATTTACAATTAGTGTGCATAGTTAGGATATAAATTAGCAATAGACTAGCAAGTACACAGTGGCAAGACAATTTGGAAATAAAAATATGCATTGGAATAAATAAAGCAAACAAAAAGTAGACTGTCAGGCGTTTTCATTATTTCGAGAGATTTCGACCTCTAAGTTTTGAAGGAGAAGTGTTCTCTTCTTATTGTGGTTTCTTTTCTTGGTGGCAGTTAGGCCATGGGCATTATCAATAGCGGATAATTTATCATAGGACATAAAACAAATAAGTTTCCAGAGGTGCGTTTTCGGGCAATTTTTCGCTTCACTAGTACTGACAAGACCGCCTCCTCTCCGTCGAAGTACCTATTTAGGATTACGTCGGTCAGAACAATTCATTGTTGCTTTTCCATGGCTTCGCGAGGCTACCCTGATCGATTATGCATCTTTGCGATAATAATTGAGCTGTTATCAACCAAATTGCACCAAAACCTTCGGCATGGGAAGAAGTCAATGTTGTATGTGCGGTTCATTGGCGGCAGTTGGAGCAACCCCATCTGAGAATCCTCATTCGCTGACGCCAAAAACGTTTCTACACTTTTCTTCTTTGCTGAGCAAACCCCGAGAGAGGCACATACTTCATCATAGTCTACCGGAACCTGCGGCAATGAACGAACAGATATCTCCCACAACTCTCCCCGGATGACTTTCAATTCAGTAGTTGCTTCGTTAATCGTTTGAGTAGTTTCAAATCACCAACGGGAGGCAAAATTAACTGTGCCTAAAAATTGCTCCGTTGGCTCAGCGTTTTTCATCCTTGACAGCTTTTCAAGTGACAATTGATCTCTGTCTGGGTGTATTTCAGCCAGGTCCTCCAGCGTGATCTCACCGTCTCTTCCATGGACGGCATCTTCGTTGACTAGACAACGAATTCGATCATCAAGGAACAAGCAGAGAGCACTCGCCCTCTCAGAGTCATTCATAGTTAACATAGTTCCGGATTAGCGAAATAACTCATTATATTGATAACTAAACCGGGCATTATGTGTGACCATCGGTGGGCGATTTAGCGCGCGTAAATGATGCGGCTGGCCCTTACCCCTCAGCTAGCTAGCGCTAGCGCTAGCTCTTGGACTAGTCCGGCAAAAAGATCAAGGTTTCCTAGGTTAAACGAAACCGACTGAACGAAGTCAAGCAGTATTCAACGAACAAAGCTCAGGTTTTATGCATTCTTGCAAGCTATCGCTGTAGCGGTCACATGGCCATTTAAGACATCTCTCCAATGACTTTTGGAACCAGTGAAAGTGACTGCACAACATCATCCACGTAACTTCGCGCTAAACTAGTAAATTTCCATATACCATGTCCAAGCAACTTATCAGTGCGTACAATTCGTGTCAGTTCTCTCGGCTTTTGCTGTGTGGGGTAAGGGGGAGTGATCGGCGGGCTTTGATTCACTTTAAACCGGCGTGCGGCTCAACGGTCAGACCAGTGCCGGGCCTAGTCTCCAAACCGGCAATTTCGTCCTTGTGCATAGCGGCTGCCAATGGCCATGCAGCGATACCTTCTTTGCTTTTTTTCTGAGAAAAAAAAAGGCGGTCGTAGGCGTTAGAACCCTCCGGAGGTGAGTTTGCCCTGCGGGCGGCCTTCTTTTCTAGAAAAGAAGCAAAAGCACTGGCACACAACTAACCCCCTCCGCGCAGCGGAGCTACTTTTTTGCTTCTTTTCGGAGAAAAAAGAAGCCGCCGGAGGCACCGCACACCCCCTAGGTCCCCTGACGCAATTGCCCTGGGGGTAAGCCTTGTTTTCCAGAAGGACGCAAAAGAGCTACCAAACATATCCCTCCGGAAAAGCAAAACTACCTTCTCTGCGTCTTCTCGGAGAAAAATAGGCCAACCAACCCGAGGCGAACTTGTCCTCTATCCGGTTTGACCTTTCCCTCCGGCCGGGCCGCCGACCGCGCAAGCCCCGTCGCGCGGGTGGCCATACTACAAAACCTGCTCTCACCACCACCACGACACACTACACAAAGGCTGCTAGTTCTTCAGTATCGACCTCCAATGTCATCCAACAACAACGATCCGTGGGTGAAGTTTGCCCGACAGCTGCAGCAGCAGGCGAAACGTGCACGAAATAGCTCTGGGGGCGGCGGAGCGCCGCCCAAGGGCGTGATCACCGGCCTGGGCGGGCTGCTGCTCCTGGGCGCCGCCGGTCTGACGTTGAATGCGTCTCTGTTCAATGTGGACGGTGGCCATCGTGGCATTATTTATTCGAGATTGAGCGGGGTCCGCCCTCAGATCTACAACGAAGGAACCCATTTTGCCATTCCATGGTTCCAGACCCCGATCATCTACGATGTGCGTGCCAAACCCCGAAACGTGGCCTCCCTCACGGGCACCAAGGACCTGCAAATGGTCAACATCACGTGCCGTGTTCTGTCCCGTCCACGGGTCGAATCGCTGGGCACCATCTACCGCACCTTGGGCACCGACTACGACGAGCGGGTGCTGCCATCCATCGTGAACGAGGTGCTCAAGTCCGTGGTGGCCCAGTTCAACGCCTCCCAGCTCATCACCCAGCGTGAGCGGGTGTCCAAGATGGTCCGCGACAGTCTCATCAAGCGGGCGTCCAAGTTCAACATCATGCTGGACGACGTTTCGCTCACCGCCGTCACCTTTAGCCCAGAGTTCACTGCAGCAGTCGAGGCCAAGCAGGTCGCCCAACAGGAGGCCCAGAAGGCCGCGTTCATTGTCGACCGGGCCAAGCAGGAGAAGCAAGGGTTCATCGTCAAGGCCAATGGTGAGGCCAAGGCCGCAGAGCTCATTGGTGAGGCTATCAAGAAGTCCAAGGACTACGTCGAGCTCAAGCGTATCGACACTGCTCGTGAGATTGCCCAGATCCTCTCCCGCTCCGGCAACAAGGTGCTCCTCGACAACGACTCGCTCCTTCTCAACGTGGCGTCCGATCTCCGTACCTCCTCCAGCAAATAACCGTGTAATATCTCGTTGTAAATATCATGTTTCCTTCACGTAACTCGCGCTGGTCTGTGGTCGGCTCCTCCGATAAAGAAGCAACACTCGCACCTCCGGAGGGTTTCTGGTACTAGGGGAGTGTAGTGCCTCCGGCGGCTTCTTTTTTTCTCCGAAAAAGAAGCAAAAAAAGGTAGCTCTGCGAGGCGTCAGTGCTTTTGCTTCTTTTCTAGGAAGAGGGTCGCCTATGAGCCACAGACTCCAGTGTTATGCTGGGTTGATAGTTGTCAGCGGGACGGGCCCAGAACCAAGGTGAGGCCGGCTAATGGCCATCCATCACTGCGGGCTGGGACAAGAATTAATGTCCTAAGATAGCCGCCTCTGTGTGTGCACAGATGTAGGTGGTCCGAAGCTAGTGCCACGATGGTAACTTACTCTCGCTATGATACTGGTGGACGCTGCAACGTACTAAGAAACTGTCCGAAGACTGCTGGCAGTGTGTGCAGGGAGTCCAGAGAATCAGCAGCGAGAGACGGTCCACCGTCTCTAGAGAGAAAAAAGAAGGTAAGAAAGTGCGGAAATGGGCCCTTTTATATTCAAGGTTAGACGCCCAATGCTGCAGCCAAAATAATATTTCCCAAAACGGAAACCTGCCCACGCCGCATCGTTGCTGTTACAGTGGCCGCATACACACAAGTCTTCTAGCGATTCTGAGGTTTATAGCCTTCGTGGATTCTTTGTCTCCGAAACGAAGCATAAAGGCAGCTCTGCTCCGCAGGGTTCTAATGCCTCCGGCAGCTTCTTTTTTCTCCGAAAAGAAGCAAAAAAGGTAGCTCTGCTTCGCAGAGGATCCATTTTCCAGTGCTTTTGCTTCTTTTCTAGAAAAGAAGGCCGCCCGCAGGGCATACACCCCCAGCGGCCCTAGGGGGTTTGAGTTGCCTCCGGCGGCTTCTTTTTTCTCCGAAAAGAAGGCTGCCCGCAGGGCATCACGCTCCGGTGGATTTTTTCGCTCCCCTATGCTGCGAGGATGAGGTTGGAGAGAATGCTATTGATACATGAACTACGAGGCTTCCTTCTCGCGCTCCTCCCGGCGCTTCTGTACGTCCCAGTTGTATATCCTCGCGGTGTTGACCTCCATGGTGGTGATGTTTTCCCGCAGAAACTCGAGATCGCTTTCGCATGTCTTCTTGGACTCCAGCGCCGTGGTGAGCTTGGACGACAGCAGCTCAATTGCCTCATCCACCTTGTATTCCAGCATCACGTTCGCGCCCAGCCACAGGAACACCGTGTCTGTGGGCGTGATCTCGGCCTTCGCGTACAAGGTGTCGTTGAGCTCGTAGTTGGTGGTGATCTTGTCGTCGCCGTTCTTCTTGTTGTCCAGATACTTGACCATGTCCAGCGTCTTGCGAATGTCGGGGATCTTCTCCTTCAGCCCCGTCAGCCGACGCGCTGTGCTGGCTTCCATGTATTTGTACTTTTGGATCATCTCCTGGAACTTTTGCAGCATGGGCTGGACCTGGTCCGTCGTCTTGACGTAGTCCTCGACGTTTTCCACAAACGGAGCCTGAGGGATCCCCCGTGGGTTCACATATGTCGGATCTGGTCTATGTATTGTTAGTGGCAATGTTATGGCTAAATACAGATAACTGTGTCACATACAATTCGTTCGTGCTCATCCTACGCTCTATTAGGTCGACAGGATTTTGTTGCACCCAGTTTGGCTGCTGCTACTCCCACACACACACACACTTACCCAGTCCCACACGCTACCGACCTCACCGTCGCTGCCGGCATTCCGCAACCGGTATACCGTCCAAATTTGTCGCCGCATCTCCAGCGGCTCAACACTCCCTCCTCCCATTAGGGCTCAACCCTAAAATCCGACGTAGTGAAGAGAAAAACAGTCCCGCGCGCACACCCAACCAGAAGAGAGCCCGCGCGGAGGAGGCGCGCAGGAGCGCCTTCCCAATCGAGAGACTCAGCATTCCCAAGCGTCAGAGCGTCCAGGCAGTTTTTTTTCAAATTCGACACTCACCTTTCATCACCAACAACCACCGAAAAAATGGGTAAGGATCACTTCGGCAAACCTCACGAAAAGAAGGGGCAACGAACTGCTCCAAAGTCTGACAACGTCTACTTGAAGCTCTTGGTCAAGCTGTACAGATTCCTCGCTCGTCGTACTGATGCTGGCTTCAACAAGGTTATCCTCAGATCCCTCTTCTTGTCCAAGATCAACAGACCACCAGTCTCTGTCTCCCGTATTGCCAGAGCCGTCGAACACCAGGGTGCCGCCGACAAGACGATTGTTGTTGTTGGCACCGTCACTGACGACAACAGAATCTACCACCTTCCAAAGACCACCGTTGCCGCCCTCAGATTCACTGAAGGCGCCAAGGCCAGAATCTTGAAGGCCGGTGGTGAGACCATCACCTTGGACCAGCTCGCTCGTCGTGCTCCAAAGGGTGAGAACACCGTCATCCTCAGAGGCCCACGAAGCAGCAGAGAGGCTGTCAGACACTTTGGTATGGGTCCTCACAGACACAAGGCCCCAAGAATCCAATCCACCGGACGCAAGTTCGAGCGTGCTAGAGGTAGAAGAAAGTCTAGAGCCTTCAAGGTCTAAATTGCTTAACCTGATGAAGATATGGAGGTGTGAAAGTTTTATGTATCTATAACGTTTTATAGTTGACACACAAAATATAATGGTGCAAAAAAAAAATGCATTTTCTTGTTTACGCGTGAGTCTTGACGTATTCCCGCACCTGGTCGCTAGCGGCAACGTCGTACGGGGTGTGACCCTCGCTGTCGGTGCGGCCCATGTCTCCACCAGCGTGGATGATCTCCACTGCCACTTCTGGATGGCCCTCGGCCATTGCATGGTGCAGGCTGGTCCACGAGCTGCGGTCGGTCGCACTGAGCGGGCATTTGGCCTGGATCAGCAGTTTGACAATCTCCACGTTGCCAATTGAGGCTGCTCGGTGGAGTGCGTTCTGTTCCTGCTTATCCTTGATTCGCGGAGATGCGCCCTTCTCCAGAAGGAACTTGACCACCGCAATATGCTTCTTGGACACTGCAAAGTGGAGAGGGGTCTGTCCGGCATTCGTCTGGGCGTTGATAGTCGGGTCCAGTGGCATGATCAATTGCTCTACCGCCTGCAGGTTTCCGGTCGCTGCGGCAATGTGCAGGACGGTCCAGCCAGCCTCGTCCGTTTCGTCTATGTCAAAGCCCTTCAAGTCCTTGGCTCTTTTGACAATCTCGCTTGCTATCTCGGTGTGGCCAGCCGATAGAGCCCAAAACAGCGGCGTTCTCCCGTCCCCGTCCTTCTTGTTGGCCAGTCCGGGCGTCTCGTCCAACATCCCCCGGACCGTGAGCAGCTTTCCCTCCTGTGCTGCCTCATGCAATGGGTTGTGTTGCGGGTCCATGATTAGCTGTCTTAAGTGTGTATATGGGCTGGTGGTGGAGGACAATGAGAATATCTTATCGGCGCGCCATCCTCCCACGCGCAGGGTTCCTGGCGGTAGGTGACCATTCCCGAAGCGAAGCGGATGCACTAAGGCTCTAGGGGTGCGGCTTTCTTTCCTAGAAAAGAAGTAAAGCATTGGTGTATTCTCTCCGCGAAGCGGAGCTACCTTTTTTGCTTCTTCTCGGAGAAAAAAGAAGCCGCCGGAGGCAACTCAAACCCCGCTAGGATCGCTGGAGGTGTATGCCCTGCGGGCGGCCTTCTTTTCTAGAAAAGAAGCAAAAGCACTGGTCGCACTGCCACAACGCCACATTCTTGAGGACGTTGTTTTTGAGGGTGGGTGACAGCCTTCGAAAGTCGCAGCACACAGTTTTACGGACCACAGTAACATGTGTGGAAGGTATTACCGCGTCATATGCATGTGTAACACTCCCATGTTTGAAGCTCAGTGGAACGGTCTTTTGCATTTTTAAAGTTCAAACAGAGAAGAGGCTTCCAGGGGTCAGGTATCCAGTGGAAGTCGCTTTTCCAGAAAAGAGGCAAAAGCACTCTGTTCACTGCCACACCGCCACTCCCACCGCCACACCGGCCTGTCGGGAATATAACCCCGTAGGAAGCGAACACCGCGACCCATATCGTTAGGGCCATGTTAGTCGCTACGCCGAGCGGATTTGCGGATGCGCCAGTAACAAAGCGCCTGGTGGTGTACACAGCAGTGGTGCCGATTCTTGTAGGACTGCTGGAGGTGCAGTATCTGTTTGATGTGTCGTTTTCGCCGCATCTGGCGGTATGGCGTGAGTGTAATCGACTACATATGATGGTTCCGTGCTAATCCTTTCAGATCAATGGTGGAGAGTTCCTCTCAACCAGCTGACGTATGTGGACCAGGTGCACGTTTTGTTTGGTCTGTTGCTGTTCTACAACCTTCGGGTGATTGAACGGTTCATTGGATCGCGGAAGTTTCTGGTAAGTTGCGGATAATGCGATGGGTGTGGATCCTGAAAGCGCTAACATATGCCCAGTCATACATCTTCCTCATATATTGTGGCACAATATGTGTGGAGCCTGTCTTATTAGCATTTTTTTCAGTGTTCCCCGTATTGAACAGAGTGGACACCATCCCGGCCGGCCAGACCTCCGTCATCTTTGCATTGCTGGTGCTGTATTATCATCTGGTTCCGGTGATGTACAAGTGCCAGATAGCCCCAGGATCGTCCAACGACGTCCGGATTGAATTTTCCGATAAGGTGTTGGTTTATGCAATAGCCGCTCAGCTGTGCTTTTGCTATCCGCCAGGTAGTGCGGTCTCTGCATTTATTGGTTGGGTTCTAGGGGAGCTTATCCATAGTGAGATTATACCGGGGAAGAACTGGCGGATGCCCTTCTACAGCCTCCTCAGGTTGGATCCCGTTTATCAACGGTCTGCTCACGACAGCGATCAGGACCGACGGGACGGGCAGGCCAGTCGCAACGAGACCAGACCGCTGGCGAACCAAGTGTTGGATACGTTTAGGACGTAGCGAATAAATTTCCTCCTAGTAATTGCCTCCGGCGGCTTCTTTTTTCTCCGAAAAGAAGCAAAAAAGGTACCTCTGCGAGGCCCACAACGCTTTTGCTTCTTTTCTGGAAAAGAAGACCGCCCGCAGGGCAAACTTGCGCCTCGCGTGGGCTCGTGAGGGATGTAGAGCCCCCCGGAAACTCGTTTTCTCGTAAGAAGAAACAGCGACGACAGTTTTTGGTAATGTCAATAGTGCCTTGCGCGGTCATGATCGATTTTAAGGTGGTCCTCATTATCGTCTCAGCTCAGCATTGTTATGTAATATTCAGCCGTCCTTAATTCACCTATGTTATAAAGGAGATGTGCTTATGACAAAGATCGGGCCGTAGTAATTTTAGCTAACCAAGTAGACAGAGATGTGATTTTTCAGATATCTAGCAGCTACCCCCTGCAGTGAACTGTATACCAAGCCGTCAACCAGATACGTCAACTCCAACGGTGCTCCGACTGTAACCACCCTGAGGAAAATGCATCCTTACCACTCTAATGTTGTGCTCCTTTTGACCAGATCTCGCATAGCTCATTAAAACCTAAAATAGAGATGCAGTAATCTTAGCTGAGTAATTGAGTAAAAGGAAATGTACAATTCTTTCGAGATTATGTATTGTAGAACAAGAATGGCATAAACCAATTCCTCACCTGTATCCTTACAAATACATAATAACCAACTGCACGGAACTCTTGTAGTGTAGAATACAACACAAAACTGGGTAGCTATAAGGAAAACAAATCAATTACAATATCTGGTATATCTGGAGTAATCGACATCAGGATTTTATTAACCACTCCGAATATTTTTAGATCAAATAACGACAATATGCTAATCGGAATTACAATACTATCCAAACACCTAGTAAGTACAGAGATAAAAGAAGCCAATAAAAAATAACTAGTAATAACCCAAAACCAATTTCCGTCAAATTCCGCTCGATAATATAAAAACTCGCCATTTTCTTTCCTTTTGTTTCCCAAAAAAACGACAAAGCATGTCTGACGAAGCTGGGCCATCCAACTATTATGAACTCAACGAAGCCGGGCCCTTGGACCACTACAGTTTGGAAGAAGCGCTACTTAAGGTAGTTGAAGAAGCGGAGAAGAAAGAGATGTCCCTGTTACCACCACCTCCGCCACCCGTAGTGCCGATGTCTACAAAGACTGGCACAAATGCACTCCAATATGTCATCGGGGAGAAATACAAAGCGTTGCAGAAAAAGGCCTCCAACGTCAAGCATAAATACCACATCCGAACAGAAAATGCCAAAAAAAGATATAAACAGAAAAAAAAGACCATTGAAAGTATGCTTGATAAGTGGATGCTTGATAAATTTGGCGAACCGGACCTCAGCTTGAATGACCCTGCACGCCCACCTCCACCACCAAGCGTTGAGGATCCATTCTTACTTCCGGACGGTATGAACCCATTGCACGTTATGATCAATCCTGCATATGACAACGTATTCATTCAAAGTGGAGTCGACATAGACTTGTTAAACGTTATTTGGAGATATCCTTCGCCTGACCCAAACAAGTTGGCTGAGGTTCCGGAATATATTATATCAGAGGAGCAATGGAACACTGCATCAATAATTCCAGACACATCGCATAGACGAGAGAAGATTATCCGATTGGGTTGAATTTAGGTTATTTATTTTATGTATAAGTATGCTATAAAATGCAAAACTGTTTGTGTAACAGAGATTGTTACATCTTCATGGCCTTTTCAACCAGACGCGTTACTTCAAGAACTTTCTCATCTTCTGACCTTAATCCGACCAGTTGAAGGCCAACAGGTGCGTCCACAAACTTTTCAGGTGCATAAAGCTCGTGATTGAACTTATCCAGATCATTCATTGGAGAATAATTAGTATTTGGTTTATCCAGTTTTGGATCCACGGTAGTAACAGGGAACGTGATCGACGGATAATCGAGCAGGTTCCATTGAGAAGTGTATCCCCAGTATCTAGAAGTATCGTGTTGAGCAGCTGCTCCTGGACCAGCTGGTGAAAGCAACACATCAATCTTGTGGTCATTCCAGTGCTTCACGTATTCGTCTTTATAAATGGCCTTTTTATGATTCCATTCCCACAACCCTTTGATTCCAAGATCATTTACTCTGTGGTTCTCAGTAATGAGCCATTTGGTGAGAGGGAGAAGCGGCTCACCAGTTTCGTCAAAATGCTCCAAGAGTTCCTTCCCGCCGTCTTCAAAATACAGAGAAGAAATGATATCCCAACAATGGTCGTGTTTATACGGTTTAAATGGAACAAGTTCAATTTCAATCCCGTCGACGGCTTTAACTTGGTCGAGCTTGTTTCGAACTTGCTCAAGCGCCCTCATGACGGGAGGATGAGGAGTCACAATTTCGTCAGATTCCAAAACTCCAATCCTGAGTTTGGTTACATTTTTCAGGGGCTGGTCATCCCATTTGATGCCATTACAATGGGTATCTTTTTTCCATGGTTCGGATTCTATAATGCATTTGGTCATCAAAATTGCACTTTCAAGAGTCCGAGCCATTGGGCCAATCGATGCTGGAATGGCTTCGGCTCCATACATAAAATGGTGCAACCCACGCATTGGCGTACGCCCGCATGTTGGGCGGAATCCATATTGTCCTTGCGCGACAGCTGGCCATCGAATCGAACCACCAATATCAGTACCCACGCCCACGCTTGAACAATGGATACCCAATGCTGCACCTTCACCCGCAGAAGACCCACCAGATGTCAAGTTTGTGTTGAAAGGGTTCAACGTGCGACCGTGAACATTGGAATCTCCTTCAATATGCATCAGCGCTTGGGGCTGAGTTGTTCGGATGTAGAAGTTCGCACCATTGTCTCTCAGAATCTTGACAAAATGAGCATCCTCCTGCGAAACAAAGTTGATAAACTTCGTTAAACTGTAGTTACAATATCGACCTTTCAACCCAATCATTTCTTTCAAACTAATTGGAAGGCCATGAAATGGGCCTATTGCGGCGTTATTTTGTCTCAAGTACTCGTCCAAATACTTTGCTCGTTCATATGCTTCCTGGGGCATGAATTCGCTAATACAATTGACTAACCGCTGTGCAATAATCGACGCTCTCAGATATGCGCCTGCGACTTGAACTGCTGTATACTTTTTGTCCTGCGTGATCTGCTTGACCAGCTCCAATGGGTCTGTTTCGACAATTTCATAGTCAAATGGATCAAGCATTGATTTCGGAATACGCGTCACATTAGTAGGGACCTCCTTTGGCAATTCTCCCCAATGATTGCTTTCCTTGAGCGGTGGAAAGTATTTGTCAACTAACTCCGCACTCTCATCGCGCCGCTTCGACGCAATCGCGGCCAGTCGCTTCCATTCTTCTTTTTTTGGAACCATGTTGAATACGCAGGGGTTATGGTGGGAACTTTTTATGTATCTTATCAGTTAGTCTCAGTCCGGCTTATAATGTGGTTATATATACAACCAAATGGTTATCTTTCCCCTCATCGTCGGCCGAGCCGCCTTCCTATTTCCGCGGTAAAATTGTGTATTCCGCGAGACACAATAATACGGAAAGTCCACAATAAACTCCAATTGTATTTTTTTTTTTTTGGAAACTACCTATCGAGACGCATTCAGTAAGGCTGTCTTTTTATGTATCATAAGAGCCCAAGTTTGTACTTTCACTCCAAGGTATACTTTTAAAAACTGCGGGAGTGCGGCTGAAATTCTATACAAATTGAATTCGAAAAATACCCGCTAGCCCACGGCTCGCCGCGACGATGTCGATCCAACGCGGAACACCACCTTTTTGATCCCGGATCGTTTTATACATCTGCCTTTTCCGCAGAATGGGATTGAGGAGAGTTCCGTTACTATTGCGTTAACACGATTCGTTGATAGCGGAATAAAAACCCAGTTTGCTCAATTGTCGCGATCCAGTATAGATAGAGATGGAAAGAGTAGAAAGAGTAGTAAAAGCAAGGAGAACAATGTTGACTGGAATTGGATTCATATGGAACACGCTGTAGGTCAATGATTCCAAGTGTACTTGTGCTAATGCAACGACTCCGGAGATGGCGATAACAAGACCGTACACCACTCCGAACGTTTTGAATCCAAAAATCTTCGCGGTGTAGTCAGACACAGCAGTAAGGAGAACGGGCTTAAATAACACAAGTAGCGCAACCCTCAGAAGCGCTATTTTGAATGACCCAAACAATCCCAGAGTTCCGATAGTAATGCAAGTTGCCATTAGAGTCATCGTGCCCGAACTAATAGAAAATTTATCCAATAATGGTCCGACAACAGGTACCATAATTACGCCCGCTATTGGTAAAGCAATATTAAACATTTGCGTAATTAGTTGCGCCTGATTTGGTGAATTGAGCAGATAAACGTATTGACTATCCACAGTCGCAGTGAAATAGTTAAAATTCAAAACGTGCGCTGCAGAAAGCATTGTCAATAGAACAAAGTACAAGCTCTTGATTTGTTTGTTGAAAGGTAAGGCTTTTAGTGAAAAAAGTGGCGTCATCAGAGGCAACGAATCATCATCGTAATTCTCATATCGCTTCACGCTGTTATATTCGTATTTCGGCATGATAAGCAACTGGCACAGCACCGTGAACGCCGGCACCATCAAGTATCCACGGAAAAAAGTGGATAGGCCGATTCCAGAAGTTTTGAGGAAGAGAAAGATGGCAGAGGATAATTCATACGCAGCTGTAAATAGGGCCAGTATTGTTTCAGATTTCTGCGGGAATGCGTCACACAAATGAAACGAACTAATAAATATAGGAGGACCTCCTATAGCCAAAAAGCAGTATCCGAAAAGGTACGCGTTAAAGTTATACGCAGAAAGTTCCCTGGCATATGCTAACATCGAGGCACCAGCAGCAAGAACCGCTGCACCTCCGATTCCGCAGCTTCTCGAGCCGTATTTATCCAATAAATACCCCGCTGGCAAAAACATCATATTCGTAATTGCGGCCGCATGTGTGAACATCTGGTCCACTTGGAGATTTTGTTTCGAGCAGCTGCCATTTTGTGCTTCCAACAGCCCGTCACACAGCTCACCATAAACATTTTCTTCCACAAGTACCGGCTTTAACGCTGCAAAGCCAAAAATTGGCCCAGAAGCAAACGAGCACCACAAAATTGCACATGAGATTTGCACAATTCTTGGTACAACACTTTCACTCATTGTACTCAGGGCGTGTGTGTGGGTGTGTGGATTGAAAGACACACTTCTAACACACTGAGCCGCACGCAAGCTTTGGCGGAAATTATGCATACGCTGAGAGGTTTACTGGAAGCATGGAATGTCAAAATATAGCATATAGATTACAAAACTTTATAAACGATGGATTAAATACGGTCAAACATTTAACCTGAATATTGCAATGCCGATTTCAATTTTATTTTTTTATTTGAATACTATTGTCGGCTTTCGGCGATTTCCATTTTTTTCTTCAAAGGACCCCAGGCAGTTCCATTTGAATTCGAGTTACCTTGCCATTTAGCAATTCGCATTAACTAGATTGGCTTGTGCGGCTATAAACTCTTAGAAAAGTCTCTTCGTAATTAACAGCTGGGCAGAAATAAAGGTCACTGATAATACTCTAAATGGTAACCAACTACCCAACTCCCCTCGTCATCATCATATCAACCTCGGTAATCATGCTTTTCTCCCCACACAATCGTAGTCCTCAACTTGCCGCTGATTTGCTCGCCTCGTCTTGACAATGTCAGCATTGGATATAACGCCATCGCTGGATACTTTGGTGAGAGACTTACGAAGTCCTAAAGGAAGCCCGCAAGGTAATAATGTGTTACAAAGAGCAGTGTTTTTCCTTCCAACAGTACGGAATGAACTGAATATTCCAGTATTAATAACTGAGTTGGTCCACAGTGTTAATGTTCTTCCGGCGCCGCCATTGGATCTTAAGGCAGTATTTTTCCTGATTGAAGGAATTAAATCAGCGGCAAACCGAAAGATCAGTATTACGGATCCAACAATATTACCCAAAGAATGGGCCGACCAAGTGCTCAAATCATGTCTCATGATAACTCAAGAACGATGGCGGTCAATTCCCGTATTAGCAGGGATGCTACTTTCCAAAAACGATCGTGGAAAACTCGTTTTGGATAAAAAACAAAGAAACATTGCCCAAGACATGTTTGTTGACATTTTTAACCAGTTTGTTGGCATTGAAGAGTTGTACCCTTGTTTGATACTCTCGTTAGCAAAAATCCAGAATGTGTTAGACAGCACATACATTTCAAGGTTACCACATGACAATGTATTGCTAAAGTCGTTAACATTGATTTGCCAGCATCCGCAACTGAGTATGCTCAGCCACGGATGGTCAGTGTACAACTTATTAGCTGACGCCCCTAACCATGCAGTGTTCTCCCACCTGAGTGAATTGTCACACTTAGTTAAAGGCTCGGTGGAAAACTCTTCGAACCCGATGATAATGGATGAGGCATTGAACATGATAGTTGAGTTCATCTCAACCATATCCAATCAATTCCTATCAATTCCATCTCTCGACGATAAGGTATGGAATATGTACAAGCTACTATTATTTGGAATATCGATCCAATTACAGGGATACGCCACTGTCTTACTAACCCGGAGAGGATTCCAAAGTTCAACCTATTTTGCGGCAAAAATCCTCAGAGCGCTTGGCCCTATATATTTTGTCGTCATGCATTTGAGTGCATCAGGTTTCCCAGCATACGATTTTGTGTATTGTACATGTGTCGACGTTTTGTTTGAAAATGCGCCGACCAAGGTTCCAACAATTGAGACCACGGCCAGGCTTATTGCTGGGTCCTGCAATGTAGGTTCAGTTGCTAAAAGCCCTGTGGATCGAGGCAAAATAGTCTACATGCTCGATTTCCTTGAACATACCGTGAGTGCCTGCACTCCTCAGTTCATTGCCAACATCGTCTTGCCGATTACAAGAGAATTTCTAGTACCTGATCCAGATTTGGACTATGAATACATTCAACCCGTGTTGGAGTCGGCGCATTCTGTGTTGTTGGCCTATCTGACAAAAGTCTCTCAAAATCCAAATTTGGATAACAATGCGCTACTGGATCAGTTGATTCCAGATTACATGAACACTGCATTGTCTTTATTCCCTGGGGTTCTATCATTCCAACAATTAAACCTGGCTTTACTAACAATCATGAACGTTGTGTCATCACCAGCGTATTCTGCATATGATCCGGCAATGATAGATTTTGTTCTGGATTGCTTATACATGAAATGCAAAAAAACTCCCACTGGGATCGAATTACCCAAAAAAGATAGCGACCAAGAAACCTCACCACCTCCATCGACCCGGGCTGCAGTTGGAAGCTTATTGATTCATGCAATTCCATTTATTGATGACCCAGAAAAATTTGAATGGTGGCTAGACAGTGCATTACGATTAGTCAAAACTTCAGGGCCGGAAGCTGGATACTTAGATTCTGAGCTATGGAAAATGGTCTCTGGTGAATTAAGTCTTGCAATGGCGGATAACGGCATTCGTTGGTGGTATAAATCTAAGTTATAGCCAAAATAAATAATGTCAAAGGAGTCAACGTATAAAAAGTTGAACAATAAAGCTTGTCTCCAACTTTGCGGGGGTCCTATAGACGGCAGAGTCTAATCATCCACTGCAATGGATCGTCTATGGCGAAGTTCGTTCATGTTTTCATTTTCAAATGGTCTGAATGAACCGGGTATACCGTTTGCGGCCGACTGCGATGGTGACCGATGAATTCCTCCATTTTGTGCAGCCGTCCTTGCATCATTTGCGCTCAGATGGGTAGCACTAGGGGTCACTGCCTGCTGCTGAGGTTGTGGAGATGAGTGTTGCTGCTGCTGCTGCTGCTGTTGTTGTTGCTGTTGCTGCTGCTGAGCATGTTCTTTTGTAAACTTACTTCTAGGCCAAAAGCTGGGTAATGGAATCTGTTGGTACCGCGGTGCAACACACCGGTCAGTAAACCATTTTCTCAGGCGTGATTCAATCACTTGTCCAATCTTCGGTACATCTTGCAACTTCGAACGTGAGCCCACTAACGATTTGACAGAAAACTCTAAACGGTAGTCTGGGGCAAACGAAAAAGTCAAATAAGTTTTTCCGTTTTCAGGGCCAGGATTATTTTTGAATTTCCGCAGCGAAACAGTCAACCTGCCAGAAAATCGAACAATAGATACCGACAAGGAGATTGGCAGAAATGCAAAAAGAGATCTTGGAAAATTCAATAATAACCGAGTATCTATACCCAATGTGATTGTGTCCGTCAAGTCCACGTCCATCTGAGCCTCTAACCCACCAGTTTCCTCTTCTAATTCGTTTTGAAATATCTTACAATTGCTGAAGATCGGATAGTCATCACCGATATTCAACTCAGTCACCTTAATCTCGTCCACAAAATCGGGCGTCTTATCCCCGTTCAAAATGTTAGTAAGGCTTTTTAATATGTTATCGTTGATTTTGGCGTCTTCGCGGAATTGCGAGATTACTTGAGCCAATAACACCGTAAACCAATCCAATGATTCCGCTGCATGTGTATCAACGTTATAATACGTCTTTTCCAAAATAGTGTTCACACTAGCGGACGCACTAGGCAGTATTTTAGTGGCCCTTTTGTCTTTTCGTTGGATTGTAGATGCTGGATGGGGGTCGGCAAAAATAAAGAACCTGATGAACAATCCAAGCACAACCAAGACACTTAATTGGCCCACCAAAAGACCATATGTAAAGGACGAAATCGATCCAGACGATGCAGGCGGAGTATTATACACTACAAACTGGGTAGGCACAGGGCCTGACGGGATCCCAGTCACTTGCTCCGCGGTTATAAGTGTTCCAGTCATCTAATGTTTGGAAAAAAAATCCCCAGAAGTCTTCAAATAAGGTAAGGTCCCCGACAAACTCCGATTTACGTTTCTTAGGGATCACAAGTGGGATGATGGGCGACCTGATGTAGTATGGAAAATTTGATTAACGTGAATTTGATCTCGATAGGAGCTTTAGGACCGAAAAAAAAGATGCCATTGAGTATGACCAGAGGAATTGAAAAATGTGCAAAGCTTTGATGCCGAAAAAATAAATGTGTAAGTACAGAAAGTGCACCACCTGCTTTTCAACTTCTCTTCGTCCTTTCTCTCTACAAACAGAATGCGAAATCTATATTCCGTTTATGCATATTCATTCGTTCGAAATATTTACG
>JAJLUK010000024.1:130789-178006 GCA_030570055.1 Blastobotrys chiropterorum
TTTTTTTTTTTTTTTTTTTTTTTTTTTTTTTTTTTTTTTTTTTTTTTTTTTTTTTTTTTTGAAAAATTTCATTTCCAGAGATAAGGAACTACTAACAACTAACCAAATAAAAAAAAAAAATGCCTAGAAAAAAGTCGGCTGCCAAAAAGGCAAGAGAAGCTCAAGAAAAAGAGCGAGTTGAACAAAAGAAGCAGATTGACTTGGGGGAGTCAGATGACAATGACGACTTTAAGATTGATGAAGAGTATGCCAAACGGTTCCAACATAATAAGGAGCGGGAGGAATTGGACAGATTAAAAGAAAAATACAAAACCGTTGATTTGGACGAAAGCTCTACGTCAGAAGAAGAAGATGAATACGGCGAATTACTTACGGAGGATATTGACCAAGGAATCAACAAAGTACTTGAAACTATTCGTCAAAACCCTAAGGACTTGTTAAAAGGCGACACAACTTTTTTCAAAGATGTTGACGAAACCGCGCCAGTACATAAACCAAAGGAGGCCAAGCCAATACATTTGAAGGACTACCATCGTTTGAATTATTTAAATGGCGGCGAAGTTGAAAATGAAGATGAAGAAAGACCATATGCCATTCAACAACAAATGGACCAAGAAGCACTTATCAAGGAGATTCACGATGGTGACTCTGACGGAGATGATGGCGAGTTTTTGACAAAGAGAGAAGTACAACCCGAAATTGAGGCGGCTGAATTGGACAAATCCGACGAAAAGGGATTTTTGGATAGTTTCATTAATAGTAAAGGCTGGTTACCAAAGACAGTTGATAAGAAAACTGGTAAGGAGGTACACCCTACCTACAATCAAATTGTGGAAGATGATGAAGAGTTTGATGATATCGCTGATAAATTTGAGTCCGCCTATAATTTTAGATACGAAGATCCAAATGCGGCAGAAATTGTGAGTTATGCTAGAGATCAAAATACCATTCGTCGTAAAGAAGAATCCTCGAGAAAGAGACAACGTGAGAGAAAGAAGGATCAGAAACGACAAGAAGAGAACAAATACAAAGAAGAGATTAACAAGCTGAAGAAGGCCAAAACAAAGGAGGTTCTCTCCAAATTTGATCAGCTTAAGGAGGTTCTCGGAAATGACGCTGCCAGCACCCTGTTCACCGAACAAGATCTGGAAGGTGACTTCGAAGGCAGCGAATGGGATAAGCGAATGCAAGAAGTGTTCAATAATGAATTTTATGGACGAGAGGATACGAAACCAGTGTGGGATGATGATATTGAAGTTCCTGGAGAGGAAGATGGCAAAGACGTAGAACAAAACGAAGATGTGGACGATTTAGATGAATCTCAACCCAAAAAGTCCAAGGCGAAGCAAAAGAAAGAAGAAAAGCTAAAACAAAAGGAAGAAAAGAAGCAGCTTTTGGAAAAGGCAGAAAAAATTGTCGAAGAAAACCTGGATGCGGCCATACAGGATGCGGATATCAAAACTCCATCGAATGGACCAACATTTAGATATAGAGAAGTGTCTCCGGAATCCTTTGGTCTCTCTGCTCGTGATATTCTGATGGCTAGTGACAAGGACCTCAATGAATATGTCGGATTGAAAAAGTTGGCATCATACAGAGAGTCTGACAAGAAGCAAAAGGACAAGAGAAAGTATAGCAAGAAGAGACGGCTGAATGAGTGGAGAAAGTCCGTTTTTAACGATGCGGAGGGTCCGCAGGACGAACAAATTGAAGCATTGCTAAACAACTCCAAGCCTTCAAAGAAGAGAAAACATAAATAAGTCTGTATAATAAATTATTACTAAATGCTTTTAACTGAGGTTGTTGCGCTGAGTAGCCGGCTCAGTATTTGTGGGTTCATATAACCGAACTGTCTATGCCGATCTTCGGCTCCGGGAAACCCTATATCAATTTAAAACGTCCACAGTAACGCTCAGCTCTCATCCATAGCATAATGACCAAACCTCAATCTTTCGCCTCTCTACCCTCTTACGATGAACTGCCTGACAAGAAACGCTTCTGGGTTTGGGGGGACCCGGGGTCTCATGAAGAAGGATTAGGAATGCTCAATCTACTGACTCCCGATCATGTCGCTCAATCGGCAGAGAAGGAAATCAAAACAGGTGATAGAGTCGGATTAGGGTGGGAGTTCCATAAAGTCGAGCATCCGTATTTCAGTCGTCGACTCTATGATATGAGAATTATAGAGAATGGGTAAGCATATCATCGCCAAGAAGTTCTCAGAATATTTACTAATAAAAGTCCAACATCCTTTGATGATGAATACCATTTCAATCCTCAACAATCCTCACAGTGGGATGGACTCAGACATCATTCGCAACCGGATAGGAATTCTGTAGACGGCCATTTGTGGTTTGGAGGTACAACCAGACAAGAAATTTTCGACGGGAAGTCTGGTCGCATTGGAATCCATCACTGGGCCAAAACTGGGATCGCTGGAAGGGGTGTGTTGATTGACTACGCTTCATGGGCACAGGCAAGGGGCAAACAATTTTCAACCATGGAACACCATGAGATCACTGTCGAGGAACTGGATGAAGTGTGTGAATACTATCATGTAAAGCTTGAAATCGGGGACATACTATTCATCCGTATCGGGTTTATTGAGGAATGGAACTCGTTAACCGAGCAGCAGATGATTGATTATCGGAATGGTAGCATCGCATACCATACTGGAGTTGAAGCTACCGAAAACATGGTCAAATGGATTTGGGACCATCATTTTTGTGCAGTAGCTAGCGACGCGGTTAGTTTTGAAGTGTTCCCCCCAAAAGACCCAAATTTTTCTCTTCATCACTATTTACTTGCGGGTTGGGGCGTGCCAATTGGTGAGATGTTCGATTTAGATGCCCTTTCAGAGCTTTGCAAGAAGCACAATCGTTATTCTTTCTTTGTAACTAGTATGCCATTTAATGCTGTCGGAGGTGTCTCGTCAGCTCCAAATGCAATGGCAATTTTTTGACATACTGTCATCTAATCTATTATGCGAATAAACAGTTCAATTATCTTACATGCTAACATTAGCCAAAACAAAGATCTAAATGCCTATTTGTTCCACTTCAACTTCGTCTTTGACTTTTTGACGATGCTCAGAGTCATCAGCACGAACAATGCTCATTATATGCTCTCGAGCTCTCCAGGCTGGTTCGCCACATTCGAATAATTCATCAATATACTCCAATGGGACGGCTTTCGTTTCTGGGTAGAAAAAATAAATAACAAACGGGAAGATGGTCATACAGCTCCCGAATAACATAAACGTCCCGTATTCCATTGCATCTAACATTTGGCCAGTAAAACGTCCAAAAATGAACGCCCAAAACCAATTCGAAGACCCGTTCAAAGATTGCGCAAACTGCCGCAGACTTTCATCAAATATTTCAGCTCCATAAACCCAAACAGTACCGTTCCATGATGCTCCATACGCAAAAGTCCAGATATAGAACATTGCCAGTGCTGCACGACCCCTGGAGTCCATCGTAGCATTGTCCCCCACAACTTTTAAGTATGCTCCAATATACCACATGCAAATGGCACAAGGGACAGATCCCATAAAAAGAGCCGCTCGTCGGCCAACAGTGTCGATAATAAAAAATAGCCAGCAAACAGCAGCAACGGCCTTGATGATACCAAACACACCAGTGGTTAACAGACCTGTATTTTCTCCCGACACACCTAACGTCTTCAGTACTCGAGGCGAATAATATGTCACTGCGTTAATTCCGGACCCATTCTGCATCGGAAAAAGGCCAGTCGACAGGATTACTCGATAAATAGATTTTTTGGAAGTGAAGATGGCACGAATTGGATCCCAAAATCCAAGTCCTACAGTATTCTGTTGCTCCAATAATGCTGCCTTCATGTTGTCAATTTCAAATTGAATAAACTCATGATCCCGTGGAAGTTTTCGAATATAGCATAACGCCTTGACCGCTTTTTCTTCCTTATTCTTCGACATGAGCCATCGGGGTGACCTGGGGATGAATATTGCTCCGACAAAAAACATTCCGGCCGGGACCAATTGGAGCGCAAATGGTACAAGCCATTGACTACGTGTCGGCGTCATGTGCTCTGCGACACCATAGTTGATCCAATAGCCTACAATACCTCCTACTTGCCAGGAGATTTCATAGCATCCAACAAGTCTGCCGCGAATACTTGGCGGAGCAATCTCAGATACATAAATTGGAGCCAATGCTGAACACCCTCCGACACCCATTCCTGTCAGTACTCTACCTGCATAAATCGCACCCAACCCTCGATCAGAATTCGAGATCAGAGTTATCGCCGAGCCAAACGTTAACAAGAATGCAGAAATTAATAAACCGAACTTTCTACCAAGAAGCTGCCCTACGGGATATGCGAAAAGACATCCGAAAAACGCACCAGCTTGGAAAACAGACACAATATCGGCGGACACAAGAGTCTGTTGAGATTCTGACATTTCCGCAAACCCGAACTCTTTAATGAACGATTCCAGAGTGATCGTTCCTCCAATAAACCCCGAATCATAACCAATGATAGTTGCCGCAAAACATGCTGTCAGCGAGATCAGGTAAACTCGCAAGTTGAAGATTTCACTAGGAGCCCCTAGTTCATCTGGTTTTTTGAAAATCTGGGGCAGCTTCAATCCCATATCATGTATAAAGGGTTACACAATTATTACAAAACCCTTTCGATTTTAAATCTCCACACGATCTGTTATTTTTAAGGTACACAACCTCTGAGTCACGGTGAAATTTTTATGTGCCCGATATTCGGACCGTTTACGGGGGAATCGGCGAGAGGGAAAAGAAAAAAAAATGGGGTAAGCGGAATTGGAATTCCGAGGGGTCAACCGTCAAAACTGCAACAGATTGTCATCGAATCTAATATTTTTGGCAGGAGCGGAATAGAGTACTCCGGGAAAAAGTGGGGTTAATTGCAAAGTCGTGTCCTCGGAACTATTCTTGCAAAGAGCTGTACCAAAAATTTTCAACTTTTCATTTCATTTTGTAGAGTAATATTGATTAAGGAATTGTCCAAAATGGGGTATCGATATTGGATATTTGTGTGATGTAAACTATGTTTGAAACTGTGTGAGAGTGAGGGTTGAAAATTCCTGATCTTATATTCCAATCATCATAACATTTTACAACCAATGTTGAAAAAAATTGTCGAGGATTTAGTCGTATTTAATGACTCTGGTAAAAATGATGGCCAGGGAGAGTGAACACTATTTATAATTCAATCGGATCGACGATTTACGGCTATCGACGGGGATGATAATTTGTAGCTCTATTTCCAAAATTGTCGACGCAAGGTATCGCACCTTTCCGGAATTAACTGTTAATCTATGCATACTTGGCGCTGATTGCGGAACACTTCACTAACTATGATTGCAATTGATCAGAGTGTATTTCGGACGAGAAGAGTTCAATCTGGCTCTCTTCCGCTTCTTGCATAATGCGCGGCTGATGGCAGCTTGTTTGGAAAACCGGCGTTCTGGGGAATGTGCAACACGTTTGGGTCATTTTTTCACTTCATCAATCTCAATGCTGGCTGTTGTGCATGTGTCAAGCTCACCTCTTCCAAGATCCTTTGGAGGTGCCGGAGTCGGGCCTTTATAAAAATACACTGTCGCAAGCAGAACAGCAGCCGCAAACTCCATGGTCGTCCGTAATACATTCTCCATGGCAAGAAAATAGGTCGAAATCCCAGGAAGGTTGTAAAAGTTAAAATAACTCAGAGAGTGTGAATTCACAACCGCAATGCTATATGAGCCTCTAATAGTCAAAAGAACACATGAACACAAAACCGCTTTGGCTGTGTAGTTTCGCAATCGCCTCGTGAGCATAGCGACAACACCATACGCTCCGATAGCCACGACACACGCAACAAACGTACAATATCCGGCCGTTTGAACCTCTGCTGGGTGATCGAGATTAGAATCCGAACCGTCAATTGGAAGAGATGCAGCCTGGAGACATTCACCGCAGATAGACAGTATATTCGCTGCGGTTAAAAGGAAAAAGATAATCGTCCCTGGACTTGTGTATTGGCCCTTACCCGACTCAGGAAGGAATATACTCTTGTCAAACCGTTGGAGCTCTGCATAGGCCATGAATGACACCGCAGCCATGAGTAATGCAAAAAATCCCAGAACACCAAGGACTGTAATGAATGTTAGCAATTCTGTATTCTCATAAAGTCCGTCCACCGACCCAGAAAGTAAGCATGACTGGTTGGCAAGTCGTATAAACCCATGTACCAAAAGAAACATAAACGCCATCTTTAGCGCCGACGTCTTCAAGGGCTTCATACATAGCACAAATAGTACCGAAAACGCGTACCCGAAGTATAATAGGAAGAATATGAATGCTGGCGGAAACCCTGCGGAATCTTTCAACGACATGGTACGCTTTATTGTCAAATTTCAGGAATACGGCGATAGCTTTAGCCACATTTTTATTCACCAAGGATTTTGGATCAGCGTGAAAACTTCTTGAATAAGTACACTGGGAGCCTTGGCCGTGTAATTCCCCGGGTGATACAGCCGACGAGCATATCGATCAGCAGCCCTCAATGTCTATCGCTTGATAGAACCATCCACAAGCACTGCCTTCTAGTACAGCTACTTTCGTTCTGACTTTTGTGCTATTTTGTGATAAAAACAGAGCCGACACTGGAATGCTTCTTTTCTTTTTTCTCGACCAAACTGAGGACGTCTGGGCATCGTGCAATGCCAAGAAGAAAATTGCTCATGCGGTTGCCTGATTGGGCTGGACTCGGCAGCATTTCACTGGTGCCCCCAGAGCGTGAGTGGACGTATATGCATATGCGTAGTTTGTGTGAGCTGATATGGCAGTAGTACCATCCGCTACTACAGTTTAAAAATTAAACCACGTTTCAACGGTCACAACGGTTTCCTTTGACGACAATACAAAGCATAGCCGATGACTAGCGTCTATAAAGTCTAATGAATATATACTACAAAAATATATAAACGAAAAGAAATCCCAAAGATAGTCAATTTCCTCTAAACTTTCGCATGATTTTACTACTCTTGGACTTGATTGACTCGGACGACTTTTTCAAAATAGACTCTTGATCGCTTGCAACAGTGTATGGGTTTTCGGTCAGAGTCGTTTCGTCGTCGTCTGATTCCGCCTCAATCATCCAGCGTTTGGCAATCATTGATAGCGTCAAAACAACCGCAATCATAAATGCAACAATTCCAAAGAACCATCCAAGGTTACCTTTCGCCTCTCCTGGCACTGTAACGTTCATACCAAATAAACCAGTAACCAAGTTCAAAGGAACAAGAATGGTGCCCACCATTGTCACTCGGCCTAAAACCTTGGTAACTTGATTATTCGATTTGACGGACTCGACCTGAAGCTGAGCCAAATAGTTGCCATGAGACCGAGAGAAAATCTTTTCGTAGACAGACAAGTTTTGATACATGGTCACAATATGATCTTGAATGTCACCAAGATAGAGACTGATTTCGCCGCGAGGCGCATTATCCCATCGCTCGTTGCATCTTTTGGCAAACATTTTAATCACATCGGCCTTGCCAAAGAGAAGCCGCAACAAGGTCATGACCTTCTTTCTAGCACGACCAATCCGCTGAAGCATTCGGCCAAAATCGCACTCTCTGGCCTGGAACACTGATTCCTCAATACCATCAGTGTCGTACTCCAACTCCTTGATGATGGGCGCAAAGCTATCAGTAATGTCGTCTAATAATGCATAACAAATCCAGTCGGAAGAAACATTCACGTAATCTTGCAATTGACGAATACGTCTTCGGACGTTGGCAGGGTGTTGCACTGGACTATAGTGGAATGAAAGTATTCCCTCTTTGAACACCACCATAAACATGTTGATGGGTTCTAAAAAATCCGGCGAATGCGCATCACAATCAAACGTGTGGAAACAGACAAAATAGTACGAGTTGAAAAGCTCAACTTTTTCTCTAGTTTCTTTGGTGCGGATATCTTCGGTAGTAAGAGGGTGGATTCCAAATGCCTTAGAAATGACCTTCATTTCTCGTTCAGTAGGGTTGAGACAGTCTAACCACCAAGTACCGTTAGACGAGTTGAAAAGATCTTCGAACGATTGGTCTTCATCCACCAATGATGCCAAATCAGGAGCGTGAACAGTGATGTCCGACTCCGATGCCATGAACGAGAATCTGTCAACCGTGAAGGACTGGCGACGCTCTTCACCCCATGAAACTTCATTGTCTGGGGTTGCGGCCATCTTCTCTTCAAGACTCTCTTTCCACTCCGGATGGTCGTCAACTTTGGTCGAATCAGAATCCACGGTGCGACCAAAGCCGCCGCCAAATCCGGGAGGAACGAGTGGCCTATGTCCCTGTTGCGGATGATTGACATATGGCTTGTAATAATCTCTATCAGGAATCGCGTCAGCATCGTTCTTCTCCTCCTTTGTAAATGCATCTAATTCTTCAATGTCGATCCCGCGATTGACGTCGGCCTTGATCATGGGGAAACAAACATCTTCTTGTTTCTTCTCTTCGTCATAGGAAACTCGAGAGCCCGTCTCACCCTCCTCATTATTATCCTGTCCACGTTTTTCCGAAACCACTGAGGATCGGGTTAATCTTCTCGACCTCCGTCGTGTCGGATACCCAGTCGGCGGCGCATTGTTTGAATTCGTCGAATTGTTGTTTGATTCATTCATCACGTTTACCCGATTGCTCGCTTGGTTGCTATTGTTGAGTAGAATCCCTTCAACTTGGGATGGCTCGATGGAGGAGCTTTCCGAGACGGCGCAGGAATTGTTAGTTCGTTGTCGTCGGATATTGTTATAGTCTTCATCCAACCTTTCGTCCAAAGAAGCATTACCGGAAATGGAGTTGTTTCTAACCGGCAGCGAATGTGGCTGTTGCCTGTGGTCATTCAACTCATCCGAGTGGTAATCCTCGTCATCAGTAGGTTGATGGCGTCGCACATAGCTCGATGAATGGGACAATGATCTTGTGGAATCCATTTCAAAAGACAAAAAGTACCTATCAGTAAAGTGTCGAGAGCTTTATAATCAATTTTCACACCAATAAACTTTGGCTGAAAAATAACAATCGTCCATGAGATTGAGGTATGGCTTTGAAGTTTATTCTGTCACACGACTCAGCCGAAAAATTCAGTTGATAGGAGATTTGGTGCCGGTCAGTGTATATATATGAGATTGTTTTGTTGTTGCTTTTGATTATGCTGTTTTGCCCTTTTGATGAAGACAAAAAAAAGTTGTTTTCAATATTAGAAAGAGCGCTCTTTGTGCTGTTGTTTCTTAAGATCGATATATATGACGCCTTTGGCCGAAATATATAAGATTGTATTAATAGCTTCTGTTGCAACCCTAAAACCTTCGATTTTTCTCGAGACTCTCTCACTTCTTTGTATCGTTTATAGAATGTAGAACAGGATTCGTAGTCCGAAGTATGAGAAATGTGGATACAACTCGGTATAAGGATATTGAAGAGTGTCCATAGATGTGCAAAGACTAGTTCGCAAGGTGGTTGTGGGAAAATGTAAAAATAAAAAAAAAGGAGGAAGAAATTAGGCAATCCCGAAAGCCTATTTTATATATATATCACTCGCTGTTTTTTTTTTTTTTTTTTTTTTTTTGTGTGTGGTAAGATCGTCACTCATGTACGCGCATCCTACCGTAATAAATGCGCGTGAGGTCTGAATCCTGTGTAAAACTGAGACTCATCATGCGAAATCCCTTATAGTTTATTGGTGGAGACTTGTGTTCACACTTGCCACGGGTTCCCTAAACGCTCTCTTCCGCATCCTCACCGTGGTGGCATTGGTTTCCCCGCGATAGTATTTAGTATCAGACGCTTGCTCACCGGAATCGAACTACAAGGACAGTTACCCTACTTCTCTTTCTCTAATTAATGAAAAACATTAATGTCGATCAAATTTTTGGCAATATTGGCAAGGGCAGCTGGCCGGGACAACTGTATGCGTTAGGGGCATTGGCTCGTGTGCACTAAATTACCCTTGTTTTGTGTTACATAGGGAGTGCCACTTCGCCTCGGAGGTTTCCGCATGCTGCTTTGCCAAGTAATAGTGCCACAGATCGGAAGAGCTTATTTTCCAACCGAACCAACGGTTTTCCGCTGTTGGAAAGTCTGGGTCTGGTGGGGAGAAGTGAGTGTGGCTGTTACTTTTTACACTGCTACTTTTACACAGGTACTATATTCCCTTTTGAGTTGGGCTATCGTGTATATGATGAGAGCAGCCCTTTAGTCAAACCCACTTGTTCGCTTATATATTCCGTCTTGGGAAAACGGTGGGTCTGGCTTAGGGAAACTATAAAAAGAAGACTGGTGCTTTTATTATTTTAATTTTACCTCGCATCTTTACGATTTTCAACAACACCCTAATGCGAATTTCGATGTATGAGCAAATCTGTACTTTGTTTTTCCTACAATTCCGAGAGCAACTGACGCACTGACATATGTTGGCGCGAATGTAGTTGCTTCTGCATCATCGCGAATTGACCCACTGTGCAATAGAACAGGCAGTTTATCACTACTCCGCTTTAAAAATCTCCATCATAACAGCGACAAAAAAAAAGAAGGGGGGAGGGCTTATCGATAAGCCTTTTGTCCCTCTTCACTGCGGCTGTAGACGGTTGGGCCGGATACGATCCACGGAGCCGCAGGGTCTTGGCTATGATTTTAATGTGAGACATTAATGCATAGAGTGGGTCCGGCCGGGAAATATGGTATGCATAGCCGCATGAATAAAAAAGTGAGATTCTAATTTACACAACATTGACTAAGCAGGCAAATTGCTTTTTCTCCATTCCACCTCTTCCAGAATACATCGCTCGTTTAATCTGTGGTCCGTTCTATTTCGCCGTCTCCCAGGACACTCATGTCGTCGTCAAAGTTAGAGGTAGGCCCTTTAAACCACTTTCTGCCGTCAATGAGATAATAGGACAAACTTCCTAACCACACTGCACCGTTAATGACGCACGTGTAGTTCATTGAGTTCTTGTCCACATCCGGACCGTCTGTGGGGACCATTGCAAGGGTGGAAATTGCAAAGATTAAATATGCAGATGCGATAGATGCATTAAGTCGTGAAAAAAAATGGCCCAGATAAAAGGGGCCTGGAACAAAGTCGTTCTTGTCAAACCAGATTGCTCTGCAGATGATTGGTGACATCCACGCAAACCCGTTTGATGCAATTGCCAAGGAGAACAAGGCAGTGGTGGCTGCGTCGCCAATGAGTGACAATAGACCAACAACACAGGCCAAGAAGCAAATAGACCACAGGGCTCGGACTGGTACACCAAGCTTTTGGTTGACCACCTTAATGAACCGGGAGAATGGCAGGGCATCATCTCTACTAAATGCCCAGCACTGGCGTGACGCTGCCACTGCAATCGACAGCCCCATAAACCATTGAATGACGGCCAACAACGAGACAATTCCAACCGCCCAGTTTTCGCCCAATGCATCATAATAGATCTGGGTCATTGAGTTGCCAAAGCCAGTGTTAATCACTCTATCAAAATCTGGGATACATGCTGCAATGATAGCCATGACAGCAAAGCCAAAAATCGCACACATAGAAATGGCAAGTGTGATACCCAACGGGACCGCCTTTGACGCATTGGATGCTTCTTCTGACATGTGAACACAGGAGTCAAACGCACCAATACTCCACACAGCAGCCATCCACGACATGACAAATGAGAACCCAGTTCCCCAGTTGCCGGATTTAACCTCAAGTGTGGTAAACACGTGTTTGGCAGATTGTAGGTCACCCTTTCTGCTTGCTCCAATGGGCAATGCAACAACAGTAATGGCAATGGCCACTGCGTTGAGAATAATGCAAAAAGTCTGCAGCTTTGGTACGTATTTTGTTGCAAACGTACCAACAAGTCCAAAGCTAATAATTGCGCCGACAAAGACGGCATAAGTTTGGTAAACGTCTGGAACGAAGTCCTGGTTCTTGATTCCTGGAAGCGACATTACAATACTGGCAAACCCATAACTAATGGAACAAGTGGCACCGGTCAAACCTAAGGTGTTTGAATAACCAGCCACAAAAGATAGAGGCTTTTTCAGCTTTGGCGGTGCAAACCTGAAAGTCCACCAATAGAGTCCACCTGAAGTTGGAAGCGCCGAGCCTAATTCCGACATTGCCATTCCGACAGTGAGAATTAAAAGGCCTGGAACCAGCCAGCCCCAGGTCATGCCAACTGGGCCAGCAGTCAGAGAGAACTGTATACTGCTGGCAATCGACGGCATTAGAGACATGATACTGAATCCGATGCCAAAGACTTCGATAACTGAAAAATTTCTTTTAAGTTCGGGCTTGTAACCAATCTGGGCGAGGAAATCGTCTTCGGCGTTCACGAAAATGCCCTTCTCATCGCTCACTTCAGCAGCCGTGTCGTTATGTGTCGCGGTCGGCTTTTCTTCTGACATTTTGGCCGCTTTCCCTTCCTCTTCCCCTAAGGAATTCATTTTGCACTCTGATGGATTATATTTATACATTTCCCGCGCATCGCTCTTCGGATTGTCTACCCCACATGCCTATTGCAGATGATGTCGAGAAGTGGCGGCTAAAGGCATATTCCGAGATTGCAGAACAAAATTTTACCGCTCCGATTAGTAAAACGACAAGAAAGAAAATGATGTAATAGAGTTGAAATGTGTGTTGAGCGCGTGAATAGCTCAACATTACTGTAATATCACGCTTAGTTCAACGTTAGGACTCGCAGTATATCCGATTCCGAGGGAAAAAAATTTCAATCTCTGCTTCCATTTTAGGCAACAATTTGCAAGACATTTCCCCCACTTTTTTTCTCCCACCATTTCTCCGAAATTTCCAGGCACCAACTTTGCAAGAAATTCAGTTGTTGGTTTTAACATGAAATACTTTTTAATGCTGACATTATATAGACACAGGTTAGGTTTGCCATCGATTATCCGTAAAACAGATCCTCCTTCTCCATGCCCCAACCGCAATAGTAAACATATATAACCGCTCGTATCTTGAAATTTCAAGTACCCCGCACGCCCGCTATGCCACTTTTTGTGTATCTTCTATCGCTGGCCACTCACAGGCCGCAGTGTTTGTTTCAGTCGTACAACTCCGTCTTGTCGGCAATCTGTACCGGCGCTTACCCGGTCTTCCGCGGAGGCTCGTGAGATGGAGGAGGGCCGAGGAGCGAGAGAAAATGGGTAGAGCATTATCATCAGTTAAAACCTTATGTAGCTAGTTAGGAGTTCAATTTATTGTTCAGTCAATACAGCTCTTTTTGATACTATTCAGTGGTTCTGCTGATTAGCAAGGGTAACATCTCATATGCCCGGTTCTCGCGGCTCTTTTGACTTCAGCGTTTAAAGGTTAGCGTATGAAAATTGCGAAATGAAAGGTACAGAATCGGCTCTGATTTATCCGTGAGACTGTTTCGTACAAAGGTATTACGTTACAGCGTTCTCATTAGTTAGACAGTGAGCGATTGCGTGTGTCAAGTCCGACATCTAGAACTGGCATTCAATATAATATGGCGGCTATTAGGGTCCGATCGGACTTCTGAATTGGCCCGTTCCGTTGCTCTGTTTCCACATTTGGCCCCACTGTCGTAGCGGCCGTGGGCGTGGATGACATCGGTTTTTCTAATTCGGCATACTGAAGTATTGTATACGCCATTATTTTAAGAACATTGCCGGATGGTAACCATTTTCGTTAATTGTAAAAATTCTTACAGTTTCGCAAATTTCGTATTACTGTAACCTTCGATTTCAGGGACTATGCACCAGACTAGCATTTGAGAATCACATGGCGTTCGGACAATAAGTACGGTACCAGTCAATTTTATATCGGCCACTGGTAACTTAGCTACAGAAAATTGGTAACACGACGGTTACGTCCAATACGATCAGCACCTTCCTTCAAACTCATGGCATCTGCCATCAAACGGCAGGAAAAACGCGAATAGTTTAAGCATATTCAACATGTAACGAGAACCAAATCAGTATGGGTGCTGTGACAGTTAGAACCTGCCGTATATAAAATGATCGAATTTTAATACCCACAAACGATTGTTCCATTATCGATCAGCATACATCTGGTTGAGACAGCATAATCTTCGATAAAACTACAAAGCTCTATAGAATATTATGCATACAACTTTTGCACCTTGACAACCACTGTTTAAGTTATGACATATTCATTCTAAGTATACCGCAGGTTTTACTGGACACCAAAATGGCGTGGATGACTTGACTAATTTACGAAATTTCGGTGTTTTTTTTTTTTTTTTTTTTTTTTTTTTTTTTTTTTTTTTTTTTTTTTTTTTTTTTTTTTTTTTTTTTTTTTTTTTTTTTTTTTTTTTTTTTTTTTTTTTTTTTGTTGCAAAAATAGGGCAACTAGGCCTGGACCTGAACCTGAATAGATGATTGTATCAGTTTAATGTGATCTTATGATGCGCTATCAAACTCAGTTCACGCATTCTCAGCAATCACCGTGCATCCCCCACAATCGACCTACCTCGCTGATAACATATCAATAAGAGCTATGAACACGCGCTGAATCCAGAAGATGTTAATAATTGCAAGGGTATTGCGTAAAGCAATTTCAACTGAAAGTTTGTCAACCTCCGCTCCGCTTTTTGAGCAAGTATGCCACGACGTCATCGCTTTAGTGCGTTAGCCTGCACCCAAATCTACATCCCCCACAAGTTATAGGTCGTTCTATTAAATTTATTCCTCTCCGTTTATCTTAATCCGGACGACCGAGGTTGTAGTTGGTATAAAACAAGGAGTAAGCAAGGCAAGACGTCAGAACCTTATGCTGATCCATGCATAGATCCTGCACCCCGCAAAAAGTTATTATAAGATTAACCTAGGATAACGCCTTTAGGAACCCAGATCAAAGCGATGGAAGAAAGGTCGGACCTTATTATAGGGTCAACCAAAAGATAATTTTTGACGAGATCAACAACTCTTGCTGAGTTACCGGAAACCAAGCTAGCATCTTTAACCCTCTACCCGGTTTGAGGCAAATGAGCGCCAGACATTGGAATTGGTACTTTTTAGACAATCTTGCGTGGGTAGTGGATGTAATTGGTTTCGTTGTAGTTTCTACGAATACTACTGCAATCGCAGAACCTCTGAATGTAGCGATTACTGATGACTTGGGGCACGACGTTGGTCCTCATGCTGGATTGCGGTTCATAAAAACATACAAGGACTTCTTGATTGTCCGCGGGTTTTTCGGCGGCCCCATGAGAGGGATGTACGGGAATGCAGCAGCAACATCGCTGGAGAATATCCCTCCACCCAGTTGGCCAATTCTCTCAGACCTGGTTATTTCTGTTTTTTTCTTGCAGCAGTTTTCTCTTTGGCATTTGAAAACACTTATAAACCAGGTGAGGGCTGGCGGTAATTTTTCTGGTACACTTCTGGATTAGGTGCGATTATTCTGGTATAGTGTCTGTTTATGCCTGAGAATGACTTTTTCGTCAGTCTACAGGAAGAATGGGCAGAAAGACACCAAGTAGAAGGCACTTGTGTTTCTCAATCGTGGAAAGGTATCACGGAGCATTGAAAAACCATTGGATAATATTTATTTACCTCGTTTTCCTCATGACGGGGTTCAATTTTATGTCTCATGGTACTCAGGGTCTTTATCCGACCCTTTTACAGAACCACGACAGTCTACTCAGATAGAAAGATAGCCATTCCTGCAGTGCCTAATATTGGTGGAATTGTTGTTGGTAGTTTCTTAGGCCAATTGTCCGAACTGACGGGGAGGAGACTGGGGGTCCTTCTTGGATTGGTCGTGTGTGGTGCGTTTACACACCCCGCAATGATGATCAAACATAACCCTACTCTCATGGCGTGTGCGTTTTTCATACAATTTGGTGTGGGGAGTTGGGGCATTGCACCTATCCATTTAAGGGACTGTCGCCAACATCATATAGAGCCCTTTCTGCCGGACTGGCACATCAATTGGGTAACCTCAGATCCTCTGCTGTGTCCACAATTGAAAGCTCATTGGGAAGCAGGTCCCCGTTTCCCGCAGGAATCTATAATTACAGCAAAGTTATGGCAATATTCTCGGGATGAGTGTTTGCATATATGACGATTGTTGTTGTCTTGGGGTCGGAAAGATTCCACAAGTCTCTAGAATACAATGCGGAGGATATCTCAGAGGATAAGATTGTGGAAGCATCATCCGTCAGTGAGAAGCAGCGCACGATCATCAGTGACAACTGTGTTTAAGTTATAGTACTAGGTTTACTACTACATGTAAGTCATAATGGGTACTAGCCTTAAAGCCATCAGCCAAATCTAAAGGCGCGAGGAACGGGCTGAGGCGCGGGTTATTTTGGCTCCAGGCTTTATTTTTTTTTCTTTTTATTTTTTTTTTTTTTCAAACGGTGTTCCGGCACCACGGACGTCCGACGACAAAATTGTTCACCTTTAAACTGAAAACTGGCTGAATCAACGGATATTTATAAATGGGTTTGGCTGAGCATAGAGAACTTTTGAAGGGAAAAGACTCTTCTAAGAGTCTCAGCGGTCCCGTAGCTGATTTAATCAATGGGTCATTTGAAACTGTTTTGTCTACTATTCCAACTCGATTAAGCAATTACACTCTAGAGGATGGTAATTATTCCGAATTTATCTTGAAAAATGTTGATTCGGAAGAAGATGAGCAATTGATGTTCATCGCAATTGCTGCATTACACTCATTTATTCAAGTTAACATGACTGGTCCAGCATTGAATTTTGAACCGGTAAAGATGATTATCGGAAATAACGAGTCTATTGATTTGAAATCATTCAACACTGCCTGCATAGATGAACTGGCCATTGATGGTGAACAAGTTTTTCAATTACTCTCCTATGCACCACTCTTAATATTATCAGAAACAATTTTGAGTAGCCTGGCATCGAGAGACTCCACATTAGCACCGTTCTCAAAGTGGTGGTACTCTCGAACATTAGCAATTCATCAGGCCATTTTGCATGGCGAGTCATCCACTATTCACCAAAGAATCTTTTCAAATCTAACTAATGATACACTCAATGCGGTATCACAAGAAGAAGATGAGGAATTAAAAATTCGATATCTCTGTGAATTAGCACGGGCTCAACTGATTTACGATCACGATAGAAAAGCGGAGGATACGATTCAACGGGCAAAAACGGAATCCAGCTTGAACTTTATTCTCACCGGGTTTAAAGGTAAAAGAACCAAATTCCAACAACATAATACTTCACAATTAATCTTCCTTGCAAAGAGTAAAGGGGAAAATACTAGTGAGGCCGCTAGCAATAAACCATCAGCAATGAATTTAGATTCTGACCTGTTACTTGAAAAGCCAGAATTTGAAAAAGGTGAAAACGAAGACGACGCTTTACCAAAAGAATTTAGGGGAATTGATCCGAACAACCAGCCCCCACTCTATGACATTGATGTTGCCATCATTCTCTTACAGGTGGCTAAAATTAAACAGTCCACGCCTCATAAAGATATCCTAATTCAAGAAGAATTATTGGCAATGGTAGAACGAATCATCACTTCTTCAGAATCATCTGTTAATTGGAGTTTGTACACCAGAGCATTGTGGCTGAGATCTCTTTTCGAAGCTGATTCTGCAAAGACTGTCCAAAGAGGCACTCTTCAGATGCAGAGCATTGTCGAAGAACTTGGTTTCAGTAATATCACAAGCTATCTTCCAAAGGGAGAAGAAACGGACGAAAGCAGCGTCACGAGTAGACTGGAATATACCCATCAACTGTTGCCGTTACCAAAATGGTCAATGGACACAGCATTGGCTGAAAGATTCATGTCATTAGGTGCCATCAAGTCTGCGCTTGAGGTGTATGAACGATTAGAGATGTGGGGAGAAGTGGCCTTATGTCATGCGGCTGTCGGTAAAGAACAAGAGGCGATTGACATTATGAATGATCATTTACAAAAGCGTCCAAAGGATGCTAGAGGATGGTCGATTCTCGGAGATATCACGCTTAACCCTGAATACTGGGAAAAGTCATGGGACGTTGGAAAATACGCGCCGTCCAAGAGAGCTCTAGGAAGATACTATTACAGCCCGCCGAAATCTGCAGGTATCCCAAGGGACCTTGACGCGTCCATCAAACATTTGAATGACTCCCTTCAAATCAACCCATTGAACGGTTCCGCCTGGTTTTTGTATGGTTGCGCTGGGCTGGAAACGAGTCAGTGGGAGCTTGCAGCCGAAGCATTTTCTCGATGTGTTGCGATTGATGATACAGATGCAAAGGCGTGGTCGAATTTGTCCACTGCATTAATTCGTCTTGATAAAAAGTCAGAAGCCTTCAACACTTTAAAGCGAGCTGTTCGTGCTGCCAACGAATTGAAAGATTGGAGACTTTGGTCTAATTATGTGGTATGTGCGGCCAGCTTGAATGAGTGGGCTGAAGTTGTTCGCGGATTAAAACAGATGATCCTACTCCGCGGAGAAAACGAAGGTGAAAAGGGAATTGATCTGGAGATCTTGGAAAAGATTGTTCAAAATTTGGTCGAAAGTGATGTCACTGATGGTAAGATGAATCTTTTCCAAAAGAACGCAGTTGAACTTGTCACGAAGACCATTCCAGATTTTATAACAAATGATTCAAGGCTGTACAAGCTTGTTTCCCGGGTCTACATGTGGATGGGCCAACCATGGGCTGCTCTGGAAAATTATGAGAAAGGCTGGAGAATTGTTAGTTCCAATTTGGATGCGACCGATGAAAAATCTTGGAACCATGCGGTTGACTATTGCATAGATTTGGTCGATGCATATACCAATTTCGGGCCAATGGATGGTCGTATTGAAGGCTCTGTGGTGTGTAAAGACTGGAAATTCAAGGCACGAACCGCGCTGCGTACGTTGATGGGTAAAGGCAAGTCTTATTGGGAAGATACCGAAGGTTGGGACAGATTAATGAGTACAAAGGAGGATTTATAGACTGATAAGTATTTGATTTAATTACATCATCGGCGGATAATTTTTTCGCAGAATAAAAGAAAAGCCCTTGACACAATCTTTTAATTACCGTTCATCAGCGTGGTGGTGTCATTTTCACCAGTTCCTGAGGTCTTTTTAGACGCCTTGTCTTCTTCTTCAGGTTGCTCTGGTTCAGGACGATCTGGAGTCAATTGATATGAGTTGTAATCATCAATGGCATATTTGGCACGCTTCCACTTGCCCTTTAAGGACTTTGGGATGAAGCTCTTTGTCATAAACGCATCAACAGCATCCTCTAAATCATCCAGAGCATCTTGCGCCGGGCCTTTTTCCATAGTCAATCGGAAAAAGAAGGAGTAAGCAATTAGTGAAATCCCCGAGCCTGGCACAATCATCACCACGTCCAATAATAATCTCAGCCATAGGACGATGTTAAACTTGGCAACAAATCGCTCCAACTGAAACGCCTTCTTGTTGAACGCAGCAGCCTCATCATCAGACTTTTTCTCCTCCTGCTTCTGAGCTTGGAGATAGCCTGCAATTTGGAGACCAGAATAAATTAAGTATGGAACCAATTTGAACAAGTGATGCTTTGAAATGAGCCACAGGAAGGCCAATGCGCCGTATTGGAAGGATTCAAATTGAAGCAAGGTCAACGTAGACACCCGTGTCTTGGAATGGCCAGTCTTTTTGTACACACTCAGCCCATACGTCAGGGTAGCGAAAGTGAAAGTCAGTCGGTACAGCACTCGGGAGACAAGCGTACGATGGAGAAAAGTCAGATACGAGAGGGCCACAATTGCCGCAACTGCAGCAGTTGCGCAATGTCCTACACAAGATTAGCATCAAGGCCATAATGTCGTGGGGCTGTCACTCACCCATAAACCAAATCTTCTTCAATCGCTTGTTACTCTCCTGGAGCCGCTTCTCTTCGGCTAATTGCGCATCGTCCACCGGTTCAACTTGTGCCATATCGAGCAAATTATCTTACGACAGAAAAGAGAGAAAAATATTCCTTCGAGGTCTTGATACCGTCCTCTTGTTCGCGTTCGTCACAACTCCCAATCGCAATGGCGCAGCCCGCCCTTTTTGGATGTGACAGTCTGCAGGGCGTTTGCCGCTGACGTAAGCGCGCATCAATGGTGCCCAAGTTATCTTCGATTATCGTGAGAGCTTTGGGTTGTAGTTTTAATTATATATTGTTAGTATGCTGTGCGCCTTGATATGCTGTATATTTTGCTGTGACTGTGTTATTATTATGGTGGTGCAGCGATAGTAACAGTACGCGTAGGGTGAAGGGGAAGTGATCATCGATACATAATGTATGTAAGCCGCCAACCCTGGTAGGGCGTTAGCCGTGGTTAGCAGTTGGCCGATGGCAGTTTATGCATAGGTGCATTTGTTAGTCTGAATATGTATAATTCTCGAATTTTCGCGTGTTGTGTTATGATAAGAGTGTCCTGTTTGGAACGAGTAAATGTTAGTGTTTGATTATTGTGCCTAACTTTAAGCATATGGTCAAACCGATCACTTTTCACACGCGCCCATCACTGAACTAGTTAAAAAATGTGTAACAAAATGCATGGTTCCAGGATTGACCCTGCAGATTTATAAATTATGAATAATATATATAGGCCGGTCATTCTAATGCTGTTGCTGTTGTTGACTCTTCTTCCGTCCAGGTCCGAACAGGTCCGCGAAGGGATTACCGTTACCACCAAACAAGTCACCTAGACCGCCGCCTTCACCAAAGCCACGACCAAATTTGCTGGAACCAGGGGCCTTCTTGGCGCCAGGAATATCATTTTCAATTGCCTTGATGTTGGAGTTCTTGGAGTCGTACGAGGCTTGGGCAATGGCAACTTGATTGTCATCCATGTCAAAAACAACATAGGCAGATCTGAGGAAGCTGTCGCCCAAGAGGTTCATGCCTTGAGTCTGCGAGCTTGGCAAGACGGTGAATACATATGGTTTTGGTGGGTTGGAAACACTGTATTTCTCAGCCTTGACGGCAAGTTCCTTTCCTGGGACGCTCACTTTAGCTCCGGAGAAGGAAAACTCTAAACTTCCACCAGGAACGTCGTCAATAAAATACAGCCCTTGTTGATCATCAAACTCTGCGCCGAAATGCTTTGCGAATTTTTCTGCAATTTGATCCGGAATGTATGTTAGAGAAGTGCCACAATCAAGACTGACTTCAAAGTTGGAAGAACCGTTAACACTAGCAGCGACGTTGAGGCTATTGTCACTTGTCATTGGAACGGTCAACAGGTCCCCAGTATACTTGCTAGAGTCGACCCCGCCAAATAGGATGGATCCTGCCGATGCCTCAAGGTCATCCAAATACAGCGAGTAGGCATTCTTCTTGATAATCTTCTGATCGACTAATGATTGCGGGAAGTTTGGGTATTCGCCAGTGGATGGGTGAGCTTCATTGCCAGTAGGGCCAATGCCGAAAATGCCAATGTCAGAGCTGGAGTCGGAAGTATTGACGGCAGCAAATTGCTGCTTTTCAATCTTAATATCGCCCATTTGCACAGTGTCTTTGACCCAATCCCCCTCAGCCTGTCCGGATACATACTGGATTTGGAAATCGTTTGAAATGTATTTATAGGTGTCAGATTTCTTTGGGTTGTAGGTGTTGTCTCCGCCCTTTTGATCAGAAAATACCCACAGGTCGCTGGAGCCAGTGTCAAGAAGAACTTCAACGTCTTGGCCTGGAGTACCGAGCTTCAAATCGGCGGTGTACTGATACACATCATTGTCAAGGTCGTGTTCCTCTTCGCTGGCATCATCACGCTTTACCCTGTGTCGAGCTTGATGACGGTTTCTCACCGGAATTCGAAGAAATCCGTTCGCGGCATTATTGTCAGGATATGGCGCCGCCAACACGCTCGTCACGACGACAGAGCTAAAGAGGAAAGTGGAGAGCTTCATTAAAGATTGTCAAAACACCTAAAAAGCTGGATCCGTTATATATATGTCAGCCAAAGCCGGAAAATCCACCCTACTCGGCGGAATCGAGGTTTATATCCTACATGCCTGTCAAGTGTGGTCTAGGGGTAAGAAAACGATCGACAGTCGAATATGGAAGGTAGATCGCACAGCAAAAAGAAAATGAAGATAACGGGAGGAACCTGGGCCCAGACACATTACTAGAAACGGTAGGCAACCGAACTCGTACATGTTTAATGCGGGCTATAACTGCTTATCTGTTTCGGAACATACATAAACCCACGCTGTATATGTGCATAATTATGTAGTTGCGGGTTCAATGAAATGTGGGTGGTGCAGTAAAGTGATGTGCATAATCAGGAATGAAAAATGTACCTGTGCATGTCAAGATCAAAAAATGTAGCCACCACCTCCTGCGAGATCGAGCGGGAGATGCTCTGGTAAAAATTTTCTCGGCGTTCGATCAGCCACAGGCTTCCATTTGTGTCTGAGAATTTTCGCTCCTTTCAGTAGGAAGGACTGTTTGGGATTAAAACATGTTTCTCGCTTCTTTACGAATCCGGTCACCGTCCGTGCGCTAGGATAAGGCTTTTTTTTTTTTTTTTTTTTTTTTTTTTTTTTTTTTTTTTTTTTTTTTTTTTTTTTTTTTTTTTTTTTTTTTTTTTTTTTTTTTTTTTTTTTTTTTTTTTTTTTGCTGAGCCTCGGCCGCAACGCGCTTCTTGCACGCAAGCGATTTTCATGGAATAATGTTCGTTATGTAATCGGGTGTGAATATCAAAGACCAAGCTCAAGCCACTACAATTAAAACAATCGGCAATTAATTCCAAAACTGTGGATAAACCGGTGTTAATTGGGAATTGTAATTGTCTACGTGTATGCATAGACTATGTAAAAATGTAGTTGTGTGTAACAGAAATGCAGCAGCAACGGTTATCAATATGCAGGCACAAGATTGTCATCACGCATATTTCACAGCCCATTCCAGAATTTGAACCTCTTGGAATCTATGAAGCTGGTTAGAGTTCTTTATGAATTCCGCTAATGTCTAAACATCTGTCTCAGATCCGGAGCGAGCAAAACGGAGATTTCCACTCTCGGGCGACCGTGGACCTGAGTCACCGCCTGCACGGATCAGATGTGTAGTTTCACTTTATGCGTGTCGGTACCTTAATGATTAAAAGCAAAGGGCGGGCGAAGTGCGATTGTCGCTTGTTTTTTGTCTCAAATAATTGCATAATTTTGTCAAGTGTATGCAGATTAATGGCCGGCAAATATTTTGGCACGGTGCACTGTGCATAGATGCATAATCAGCATAGGGTTGTTGCATTTCAAGTTCAAATTATTGGTGATTCTCTTGGTTTCTAATTCTCCAGCATATGATGGAGTCCCACTTGAAATAACAGCGCAGTTGACTTGCCCATTCCTTTACAATTAGAATCTTTACACTACCGCATTTTCCTGTATTATTTAGGCAAATAAACAAATCACTTTTTTTGTTTCTTCTTTTTTGGCACATCGTCCTCGTCAGAAAACTCTTCGTCAATACCATCATCATATTCTGCATTAAGGCGATCTGGCTCCGTGTCTGTTTTGGTCTTTTTTAATTTTTCTAACGCAGACATTATAGGATCAGCTGGCTCTGACTGTTCTTTTTCTTTCCTTTCAACTCCAACCGCATTCTCAAAATAGTCTACCTTGCTTTCTTCATTCGCAGACGGTTTTTCCTCTTCAGATTCCGAGCCTGATCCACTCAGATCAACCTGGTAGTCTGACCCAGCATCTGAAAAAATGTCTGATTCACTGTCATCTTTTGTTTCCGGTGCCAGTTCTTTAGGCTTTTGTTTTGATATTGTTTGTTCAGTGTTTGCTTTGGGCCCAGGTAGCGTGGTGTCGTCATCTTTTTTTGATCCTATTGCCTTAAACCGACTCTTTCGCTTTGCATTTTCGCTCTTTCGACGTTTTCCCTCTTCGTACGCGTTTTCCAATGCATTTTCAAAATCATCCGCGTCGTCGCTCATGGTTGCGTCTGGATATGCTGATTGATTTTGTTTGAGTGTGGCTTGAACTCTACGCGCCACAGAATGTTCGCGCTGTAAATTGCCACTTGCACAGCCACTCGATCTGGCGGTTTTGGCAACACAGCATCCGAAACGAACCTCTGTAGAGCAAACTCTCGCATTGATTTGAGAGAAAAATACATATGAGAATGGTCTCAGGCTCGTTATAAAGCCGAACGGTCAACCGTAAGGTTTGGCATTCTTTATGTGGTATTGATGCTATCGAACAGACATCATTCATTCTTTAACCAGCTCAAGAAATGCTAATGCTTGCATGGAATATGCATACCTCATTTTCCTCGGGGTTGTATGGTCAACGGCGATTTGGTCTACAACTATTTTGGTCTTGTTCTACAAGAAATGTTGTTAGCATTCGGTAAATCGCTGATTCAGGAGAAGGCTCAGGACTTTAATATCAGGGAACCGTGTATTTCACGTATATATGCGATGACGGTTCGTACTGTGCCAAGTTAGTGGTAAACCTCTGGATTCCAGAGTCAGGGAATCAGTATTTTCACGTGTGAGTATGGGAAAGGTTCGCACTGCATGGGATTCTGGTGACCAGTTTTCACTGAAATGTGTGGGCCCTTTCGAAGTTACCCAGACGAGCTCCCACAGTCAACAAGTTGCAAAGTGGTGGCATATTTCCCCGCAATTGTGTGAGAATCAATTTTAGTCTATATAAAGACGCCTTTCCGCAGGTTACGCTTATCCACATTGTTATCAATTTCTGATTCTTTTCTTTTCTTTTCTTCTTCATTTTATTCATCAAGCCTCAAATATGGCGCCGGGTGTAAAGACCAAAAAGTCAAGATTTCCGTGGCCTACAGACAGGAATGGTTGGGGGTATAATTCATCAACCGCAGTACGCCTCTCTGATGGAAATGAGGTTATCCCATTAAACTCAGCGCCGGAGCACGCATCCCGTCAAGAGATTTCAATTATCCAAAAGTACTCCTATTTTGTGTTCTCAAAAGGCCACGACCCCCTCAAACCTCCACCAAAGGCTCTGCTCTATGAATGGGTTAAACATTTAGCCCAGTTTGACGTGACACCAAAACCATTGCACCGACATAACCATCCAGATGCTCCAGATGTTCCGACAAAAGGGTACATTGAACGCAACATCGCTGCGGTGTTGAAATACTTTAGGGATGTTCTCAATTATGACATTTTCTCCTACCCCACAGTCATAATGAAAATTGGTGAAATTCTTGATTCACTCGCATCCCAAAAGTTGTTACGTGTGGGGGGATACAATCCACCCGTATCGGTCACGTTTGTCATGCTCGACCGCATGATCACCAACTCCTTTCACAAGGCACATTATGACCCTGACAACAGTGTCTTCAACTCAGGCCGTCATCCCAAGAAAAACATATTCAGCTTGTGGGTCAAGTTTCTCTATGAGTCCATGGTTATCGTCGTTTACAGCGCACTTGCAGCTAGGGCCAGCGACCTTGCGCTCTGTAACAATGATTACATGAAATACGAGGATGCGGACCTCCGAATCCTAAAACACGGCATCACGTTTCGGAAATCTTCTACTGGTAATCACGATCCGGCCATGCAAAGGTTGCAAGCTATATCAGCAACATTTCCGTCCTCTCATGGAGCATCTTGACGTTTGCCTTATTTTCCGTGTGCTCACTCATGCAGCTCCATTAGGCCTTTGCTGTGGCGGACCTACAATTGAAGGCATCTTGGAATACGCTGTGCGCAATGGGAACAAGATTGGGTGGACTGAGCCGACTTACCCAGTGTTATGTCAAAAGCAACCAAGTAGCAACAAGCTGTTGCTGAACAGGCCTGCACCCAGTTCTCAAATATATGGTATTGTCAAAAAGTTTGCTCAGGATAGCTCTCTCGACACCGAAATTTGTGCTCATAGCTTGCGCTATGTCGCAGCCATGGACGTGGCCAACTGCAACATTGAACCCGGTGAAAAAGTGTCATTGGACATCTTGAAACGGTTGTTGGGCCATTGGAATTTTGCAACCACCTTGTTGTACATTGTGAATGAAGACGGATCCGATCGTACAAATACAACAAGGTGGAGGAGGCTATTGATAATCTCCTGTCTGGTATTGATCAATCCAAGATCCGATACTTCTACAACATGCGGGCTGACCTTTATCTCCGACCTATGGACGAAATCAAGATTGAAGATATCAGCGACCTAAAGGATTCAACAGTGGCTCAGGATCACATTCTTTGCAAGGACGTGATTACCAAATTCAACTGCTATTTGGACCTCGTCACTGCGGCCACTGCTCCAAAGGAAAAGAAAGTCGTTGAAAAAAAGCAGCCAGAAACCTACTGCTGCCCTTATTGTGAGAGGAAGTTCACATTTAGAAGCAAAATTGATCGTCACAAACGCTCTTGTAACCCTCACAAAGCTGAACTCAGGTTGCAACCTCGTCCATTCAGCTGTCCACAAAACTGTGGGAAAAAATTCAGAACCCAAAAGCAAGCGACCCAGCATTACACGTCAGAGCATGTCTTCAGGGAAACCCATGCCAATGGTTTGCCAACTTGTTAAACTTGTGGGAAAGAACTTAGGAGCCGAAACTCTCTTCTAAAGCACCGAAATGCGCACACTCGCTATGTTTGCAATATGAAAGGTTGTGAAGTCGGAAAGATTGGACGTGATAACATACGGAATCACCTCCGTGTGGTGCATGGAATGGCTTCCAACGAAATCACTAGCAATGTTAAATTGTGTGTTGCAGAGTGATATGAAATAGTAATAGCGATGTAGGTGATATTATTTAAATAGTGAATCTTTGTTTTATTAGACAACCGGTTGGTAGGGAATGAATTCCTGTTTGAACAAGACCATTTCTCATAGAAAAGAGAAATCCGAGAAATGAATCGAAATAACTCTAAGTTTGCAGACTATCGTGTGCACCTCAACCGCGCTAGTAATACGACAACTCTCAATTGCTAATCAGTTTAAACGTGATTAAATTGAATATATAACTCAACCGCAGCCACCACGACCTATCTCTAAGGCCTCTATTCCCTCTAGGAGTTGCAATCCTTTCAGCACACTGAATCTGGCACAATCCATACTAAATGAACTGTTATTTTCATGAGTGGTTGTGCAGAGATGAGGTCTCTGTGTTTATCTGTTGGAGGGTTACACCGTTATTCATTGGATATTGACTGTGCGATTAGTGGCGTTTAATAAAGTCATACCTTGATTCTCATAAACTCATGAATATTAAATATATACTAGTACAAGAATCGCCATCCGGTAGCTGGGTCCATACCATCGATGGTTTCACCATTGTCCATTCTCTCGTTGAGTTTACCAAGGTGCCATCGCATGACGAACATGGTGGTAATTGCCAACGACAGAGCGCCAATGCAAATACCAAATCCAAGGTAAAAGTGCGGTTCTGAGCCATTGTAGAAAAAGTAAGACACAAAAACATTAGGAATATTAGCGCCCATATTAATCAATGCAATTGCAGCGGCTCTCTTTTGTGGTGGACGTGGAATGTTGTTTGCAACCCAAGTAAAGATGAGTGAATAGGATGCATAGATTTGTAAAATCAGCATCATGCTGACATATCTCGGGGCGGTTTTGGTCGTAGAAATTCCAATAATGAACGCGATCAAAGCAATTGCTGGGCCACAGACAATATGCCAGAATCTTTCACCAGTCCTGTCAGAGTGGTACGAATTGAGCAATGAGGTGATGGCAGCCAAGATCCATGGAGGAGCTGTTAGTAAGTAAGTTTCCTTCTGACCATATCCAAGTGAGGCCACAATTGAAGGAAACACGAAATTGACACCTGCCGCTACACAGATGGTAAATAGCAAGAAGACAAAAAGATAAACTTTTTTGTCGGTGAACGCCATTTTCGCACCGGCGAGTTTGCCGTGGTCCTCCGACGACGTCTCGTCGTCGGCCTTACCGGCGTCCTCCGCCATCCGCACCGTCCCAAGCATCCGCTCCTCCATCGACAACCATGAAGTCGTCGCAGGGAGTGAGGGCATCACAATTGCAGCGCAGATGGCAAATGCGGAGCTCATACAACCCTCGAGAATAAACAGCCACCTCCATGCAGCCAGTCCTCTCGCTCCATCCATGTTATCCATGACACCTGAGGCAATTAATCCGGAAAAGGCACCGGAGAGCCATGATCCGGCAATGAAGATGGCGGTTCTCTTGGCCAATTCCCTACGGGTGTACCAACATGAAAGGTAGAACATGACGCCCGGGAGGAACGGCGACTCACAAGCTCCGAGGATAAGTCTGAGAACGAGAAGGCCGCCAAAGTTGGTGACGGCACCCATGCATGCGGAGACTGCACCCCACAAGAACATTGCGCCTGGGATGAACAATCGGGGCTGGCCGATCCTTTCCAAGAGCACGTTCGATGGCACAGACATTAAAATGTAACCAATGAATAAGACACCCAGGGCCGTGGAATATTGACTGGAGTTCATCCCGAGGTCCTCTTCGAGGGAGCCCAATTTTGCTGCGGCGATATTGTTTCTGTCCAAGTAATTGAGCACGTACATTATGAACACGCACGGAAGAATGGTCATGTCAATTTTGCGTTTGAGCTTTTTTTCCATCTTCATACGCTCCTCGGAAAAGGGGGGCGGGATGGACACTCCTTGGAACATTTCTTCGTACCGACCCAAGTGAGGGCGTTCATATTTTTCAGTCTCAATGACATCTTCGGCGTTTTCGTAGAACGCTTTTTCGGTTTCCTGGGTCATGATGGGGAGTGTATGGCACGAAAAACCTGGGGATATCGTGTGATATTTATAACCGGATGGATTCTTTTCTTTTTGTCTGCGTTGGCTTCGGATTTTCCCTGTCCTAGCGCGGGGTAAGTTCGGCGTAACTGGCCGTTGATCGTCGCCAGCCTTTTATCCGGAGGGTGGACATGGTTATTTTAACGTGCTTTTTTCGCCACTTTTGAGCGATCTAGAAATATACCCATTTAAAACTAAACTCAACTCTTTCCATGCTATTTCCTCCGAGGAATACTTTATATTCCTCATCATTCAAATGGTGGGGGATATATGCACGCCCCACATGAAAAAATTTTAGGTCCGCCGCAGATTGTCCGAGGTTTCACATTTCCCTGTTGTTATGTAATAAAGTACCCCCCATATTATGTCTTATTTTGCACAGTGCATTCCTATTTAGGGGCGAGCCAAAGTGGAGACGTTTTTGTTGGGCCCTGGGTGCTACTACCCCACCTCTTTGTTCAGACTTAATCCGAAAGCTTATTGAATTAATCCGGGGATACATGGCAGGCCGAATATTATCACAACAGAAAGAGCAATAATTATTTTCTAACCTCAACACAAAGATTTGTGCATCTTACAACCGCGCTTGACACCCGATCTTCTCGGTAGGTCGTTGGTAAATCCTAGTTTCTCCGCGGACCCCCACAACTCTGCATATGATATGCAAGGCCCCCTCCCCCATTTTTGTCTCAGAGACCCTTGGCAAGGAGAGGATTAATCCGTGGAAGGGTTTTTGGGAAGGGTCGTTTATTAACCCTTTATTTGTTATCCTTTTAAACGAACCCCTGTGGATATGGGTAATTCGGCTTTGAAATACTTTTGTGTGTTGATCCTGCCCCAGTGGGAGCTGCAGAAAGGGGATCGTCAGTGACAATGAGACTGAATGGGGTGTGAACCCCCATGCATCTTTTCCCACTCGGAGGCAATGGGCGGTGACGCAATGAGTGAGCCGAGCTTCGGGTAATGGCACCCAACTTTTTGTATTTTTGGTTTTGGAGGACGAGTGGTATGCTCATTCAGTCCTGTACAATAGGGCGGTATTTTACAATACATGAAAAAAGCGGAAACGCTCATGATATGGGTTTGTTCTCAAAGGACCCGGGAAAACACCTTGTGGTTTTGCTTCCCGACACTCTTGGCAGGGTCAGACATATTAACCCGAGAGCATTTTGAGACAGGACGCTGGCGGCGGGAGAATGTCATTATTTGTGTTGCTCAGTTGAATAGTTTCGCATTTGGTCAGTAGATTAATTATAGTTGAACAAACCGTTATCATTTTAAGATATGCATACTCCACTTTCTCGGTAAAGCCCTTCGTATGCACAGGTGGTCCATCTTTCCGACACCATCGGGTATTGTTCCGTATTGTTCCGGTTGAACGAGCCGCACATTCCGATTGATTATATGCATCTGCGTTCGCGCATTTTACACGCGCGGGGTTTATGGGAATATCGATTATGAATTATATAGAAGCTAACCCGGTCTGACTCGGGAAAACAATATATCCATGTCAAAAGTAGCTATATATGACCATATCCATAAACGGACGTGTATGCATATTCTTGGTTACATGGACGTATGGGCCATTGACTGTTATTTCTAATGGAGTTCCTTAAATATTGCTAAAGCAGGTACAATGTGAGCGTATAACTGACTCAAAAGAGCTGATTGAGCATAATGGTGTATGTTTAGATGGTCCAAGTATGCATAGCAGTATGAACAAAAAAGTGGTCACGCAGGCGTAACGAAACAAAGGAATGAGTTTATTATGGAAGCGCAAAGCAGAACTGTAATATGGTGTCTCATGTTATCGCATAGTTGCCAGTAACACCGTGAATGCTACGTGCAACCGTACACCGCTATCAACACTAAATTTATGACAGGCTCAACTCGGAATTTTGTCTGCCGACCACCTACTTTCAACGATACTCTAACTTATACAATTGACCTTGACTAGCCGAACAAAGCACAGCGCCATTCGCAATGGCATTGAGAGCCCGGCAACCATCCAAGGGTATCGAAAAAAGCCTTCCACAATATTGCATGCAACGTTCCTAATGTTGTAGCGATATTCAAAAGCGTCGCCATTTCGAAAGTTGATAATCACAAGTTTTACGAAATGTGGAACGACTGTTAATACGTAACCGAATAGTTAGTATATAGAATGGTAAGGAGTCAAAGTGGAGATGACTGCATATAAATACCAACCCCTAAAGCATGTGTTAATACCTCGGTCTGTATTGGTCGACAAGCCAGTAGACTTGTGCATCTGTCAACTCATGTTTTACAACACCTAAAACAATGAGCTATAGCCAGACGAATGGAATGTTTGAAAAATATTCATGGCTTGGCAAGGCTCTTTCAGTTGGAGCGCCATTTGGATTTGACCATCAGCATCTTTCTCTTTCTCTGCCTCTATCAATCGTCGTGTTTTCTTTTTTCCCGTAGCTTGCTGCGGTTTTTGCGAACTCCGAAATCAAGTGGGCGTCCTGTTCCTAAGCCATTGTCATATGTAGCAATAATGGGCAAGTGACTATGCCCTGAGGCGGCCTTCTTTAAAAGGAGCAAAAGCACTCACTAGCTTCGCAGAACTACCTTTTTTGCTTCTTTTCGGAGAAAAAAAAAGCCGCCGGAGGCCACGCCCCCCCCCCCCCCCCTAGAGCTAGTGCCCTGTGGGCGGCCTTCTTTTCCAGAAAAGAAGCAAAAGCACTCGCTAGCTTCGCAGAACAACCTTTTTTGCTTCTTTTCGTAGAAAAAAAAAGCTGCCAGACTGGCCGGAGGCTATGCACCCCTAGGGCTAGAACCCGCAAAAAAGGTTTTGTCAATTTTCTCCAGACTTTCCAATTCGGGATTCACTTCGCAAAAACACCACCACAAAATTTCGCGACGGTCCCCTACCGCAACCACCCGCTCCCAACGTTCACCAAAACTTCAACTTGTAAAATTTCACCCTTCGAATCATCAGCATATAACCATGTCATCCTTAATGCCCTCGAGAACGCGGATGCTTCAGGTTATGAAGCTCTCCAAAAGCATCTTCCGTGAGACATTCAACCCAGAGCAAACCAGGAATGGTACCAAAGTCCTCCGCCAACGTCTGAAGGGTGACATCATCAAGAATTACTACCGACCAGATGTCCTGAGCTTGAAGGAACTACGACATATCAACCCCGAAGGAAACCATTATGACGAAGCTGAAGTTCGACGTCTCTCCAAGATTGCTGCTCGTAGAAAGAAGGGTAAAGGAAAACCAGCAAAGTCCAAGGGTAAGGTTTCACAACATTGATCTCTAGAATAATGCTAACAAATCACAGGTCCTGCTGCCGAAGCTCCTAAAAAGAAGAAGAAATAATCTATTAACGTGTTAATGACCATTGTAAATATAATAAATTCGTTGCTATATATTCGTATGTGCATATGCAAATTATGTACAAAAAAAAAAAGCATAATAAATATCTCTATGTTTTTGTTAGAGCTCATCATCACCATCATAATCGCGTCTACTAGTTGAGCCATCGCTTCCTCGTCTGCTACCTCGACGTGGACTAGTGGACTTTACTGTCAAATGTTGACTATACGATGTCGAAACAGATCCCTCTGCGTCCTCGTCAGTATACCGGCCTCTAATTGGGCTCTCAATCTCTTCGCCATCATCACTGCTATCATGTCCAATGTTTGTAGTAAAAATAGGAGGTGGCTTGAGCACCGGTAAACTTCGTCCGCCGCCTCCTCCACTGGATTCAGTAACATCAATCTTGGGCAAAATACCACTGAATACACCGCTAGAGTATTTTTCAGACGCTCCAAAGTCAAATTCTCCATCTCGCAGTTTCCGAAGATACTCCTTTCGCAAGTAAACCATTTCTAAAAAGCCTTTCAGCTTGTCTTTAAGAATTTTAACTTCCACTTGCTGCAACAACAGTTTCCGTTTCAAATAATCATCCAGCCTAAAACCGTTAGTAATATTCTAAAGAATTGAAAATTCCAAACTCACTTCAAACACTTGTTTTCATCCATAGTCTTGTACAATGGGAATTGCAACAGCAATTTGTTGAACGATATCCCTTTTTCAGGATGGGCTTCCATAAACGCCTGTGCACAGAACTTTTCGTACGTTTCCCTTCGCTTCCTGTAAACGATACCGGACATGTTTTTCAAATACGCATTTAGCGCCAAATGGTCGACATGATAAATATCATCCGTTTCTGCCCTTGACTCTGTCAAAATATTCCGGACAGAATATTTGCCATAATAAATGTTCATGCTGAAATATCCGTCCGTCGTCCTCAAAAATTTGTGCAAGTCTTCCGTCGGTATATACCCAGAACCATAAGGATCAAACTGTGCCCATGCTCGTTTGAACAACTTGATATCATGCCGAGTAATGTCAGAACTAGTTCCTTGGAAGACATAACTAAAGTTCTCGTAAATTAATGAAACAAACATGTTTGCAAAAATATACATGGAAATAATGTTCCATGAAATGAACAAGATGTATGCATATGCATGACTTCCACAGTCCGAATCAGTGAACCCAGCTCCCTGAACACAGTGAGGAGGCGAAACAAGGAAATCCGTCATCAGCTCGTTCCACCCTTCACCACAACTCATTCTAAACAACAGAATCAAAGCCTTTGGAACCGTTCGAAAGTTGATGTTGCCTGATCCGTTCGGTCCAATTCTTGTCAATCCAAACACTTGATTAAACGCAATAGCATAGCCCAAATACAAAACAAACCATGTAATCAACAAGTTTCCAATAACTGGGAAACTGGCTGTAGCCGTTTTGAACAACTGATCTAATCGCGAACTCCTCGGAATCCATAACAACATTGCACCAACCAAACAAAGCTTTTGAAAGTTGTAGAATACATCATTCCATGTGCCAATGATACCGATCAGAGTGCAGACAAAACCAAATGTTGAAACGAGGAATCCAAACACCTCCCATTTGCGCCTGACAAACAGTGTAACCCCTAGGCAGTAAACCTTGGACAAGAAGAGACAAACAAACACAGCCATGACCAGAAGAAGTAGAGCATATCTGACAGAATTCATCGTGTCGCTTTCTGGATAATACTCAATACAGAGTAGGATGGTCAAACAACAGAGCAAAATTTTCTCAATGCGGTAAATCCAAGACTTTTTATCTTGAACTTTGCGCAACAAATAATGCCGCAGCGTTCCTTCCCTCCAGACGGGTGGTTTCCGTGACGGCTTGACAATGTTTAGAATCTTCTTAATTTCAAACCACGACAATTGGTCCACTGTCAGAAACGCTGTTCCTCTTGTTTCAGAATAGTTCTTGATAATCACGGCAACAAACAGGGTAAGAATAAAAATTGTACTCAAAATCTGATAAGAAATTGAGAAAATACCGTTATGACGAGATGCAAACAACTCTGGGTTGCTATCTTTTCCTGTAATACTCATCACCGACACCAAAACGTCTACCCAACCTTCCAACGAAATAATACCAAAGGATAATAAAAAGGAATGAGGGAATGTATCATAATCATAATAAGGCTTCACAACGGCTCTCGGACTAATCACTTCCCAGTTAAATGGCGTGGCAGAATACTCATGGATACATTCCGAAAAGTGTCCCACAGAATCATCAGTACATTCATACAACTTTCCGCTGAAAATATTCAGGCCCCAAACAGAGTAAGGGAAAAGTAAACAAAGCGAAATCAATGCAGCGCCAATAATCTTCCCAAGGCCAACAATAATAACATCATGGAACGTTTGTTGAGCAGTTGAACTAATACTCAACAATCGGAGGGCTCTAAACGCTTCGAAGCATCGGACGAATCGAGATACGTATCCATTGAAAAATGCCTCACTGATCAGATTAATCCAAAGAGAAATCAACACAAACAAGTCAATCTTGTTCCAACTAGATCTCGCATATGCATTTGGAGTAAACCAAAATCCATCAGCAATGATTTTGATAACAGCTTCTGCCGAGAAAATACTAACAAAACATGCGTCCGTAAATGTGATCCAATTTGCTGCGCTGAAACCATGCTCTTCGGTGTAGTTTTTATAATACAATGGCGTATTAACACATGCGATACACACTAACCCGATTGTGGCTGCCAACATAAACACCGAGAATGAATACCAAACAATTGGCCTTGGATTGATACCATTTTGACGAATCCCATGACTGGATGCGACAATACTTTGACAAGCCCGTCGAACTTTATGAGTTGGATGCAAAAACCATAAAGCCACATCGTAATCAGGATTTTCTTCTAAAAATTGTCGTCGACGCTGCTGCTGTTGGTTTTGCAAATCCAAAAAATCCTTTGCCAAATTTACTGGATGGGAGTGGCTGCTATCCATAATTTCATTTCTGTCCAAAAAGGGATTGGCCTCGGATGGCTCCTTCTTCCTAAACACTTTTTTGAGTCGTCTCCACTGTGTTTTGACAGTACGACCAAAATCAATTCCAACAGCATCATCACTGCTGCCAATATTTTCGTCTTCATTGTCCGACAAAAACTCGTCCACAACGTGCCGTTCCAGTAACATGTCAAACACTGCATCCCCTGATTCCGGATTTGCGCTGTTTTTTTTTCTAACCCTTGATATAAGGCCTTTGAAAACCTTCATTCCTCCAGTAACATAGCTGGATTTGTTCATCTTGGTTGCATATTCTTTAACAAACATTCTGATTTGTTCCTTTCTTTTAACTTCGGGAGAAACACTCAAATTCTCAGTGATAAGCGCAACGAACAAGTTTACCACAATAAAACTAGAAACAATGAACCATCCAATCAAAAACGTGCCAATACAAGCTCTTCCAATTATCGAGGTACTCGACTCAATCGCCGGGTACACTACATCTGTCCAATTTTCAGTGGAAGATATAACGTACATCGCGACAAATGCATTCGACAGATCAAAGAACGTCCATTCTTGTTCATCCCCGTCAGATTCTTGTGGTATAACCCCTCGTAACAACAGTGCAGCTAAAATGGCTGAAAGGTAAATGAGTAAAAAGAGAAATACTGTAAGATTGAAAATCGTCTTGTAACTACCAAGAACTCTTTGCCAAAGCTTTCTCACAAACGGCACGGCAATGGCAACTCGGTAAAACCGCATGATTTGGAAAATAGTCAACCAAGCATAAGTGGTCTCATGGCTATGCACAAATGGCAGCAAGATGATAACGTTGGCAATTGCCAAAAACGTATCCGCACAGTTACCTTTACTGAAAAAAAAGGCACGCCAATACGGTAGGTAAAAACAAAACCGGGCAATAATTTCAACAGTTAAAGCAGAAGTAGTCCAAATTTGCCAATAATAGATAAAGTTAATTTGGTCAACTGTAGATTCATCGGTGAGGGAACACTGAACAGCTAGATCAGCCAAAATAATCAAAACCCAAATAAATGAAAATTGGTAGTACTTGCGGCCCAGTTTGCTTCGCACAAGATATTTCAGATGGTCATCCTTCTGTGGATTCCACTTGAATATGAAGAATCGTTCGATAAAAGAAACGCCATCTCGTTGGAGCTCTTCACGGACCAACCGAAAGGATGAAACAATCACTGCGACAAGCAAATTGACAAGCCAGAAATTTAAAATCAGCACCCCGGCAATGAAAAAAAGTGATGCGACAAGATAATCCGTGTCTGTGGTGTTGTACATGATATCACTAAACGTATTCTGTGACATTACGACAAACACCATTTCCAACGAGTTGAAAAAGTTGTCAAATGACAACGTTCCATCTTGAGGGTTGTCATCACTCACACAGATGCTGTTTGCCGGGCATGTGAACCCCTTTGCTTGTTTTCCTTTGGTGCCATCCTTAAAAACATAGGGCTCCACGTCATAAGTAACATTGTTCAAGTAGCTCCCGCAAAACTGGTCACTTGTATAGTTCGCCTCGATCCCATTTCTATCCACCCACACACAGGTTCGTCTGAGGGAACTTTTGAAACTTTGCACACCAATAATGGCCAAAACAATACTACACAGTGTTAGAGTGGTATGGAACACACGTCCAGGGTAGTACTTACGAAAAAAACCCAATAAAGATTGCAACATTCGTCAACAATGGAGCTGCCTTTTTTATAGCTCGCAGGACGGCGGAAGTCCCGTGAGTCAAATTTAACAATTTCAAAATCCTCAAATGCGCCAAGACCCTGAACACGAAAAATTTGTGTTCATTTTCATAATTATTGATGGACATGAGAATGAATATCCAATACGACAGTACGGATATAAAATCGACCCGATTCCAACTGCTTCGAAGATACGCTCGTTCCACCGGCGCCGGTTGATATTGCTTCTCATCCTGCCCGGAATGAACAAAAGTCGTTAGGGTTCGTAAAATCACCGGGGCCTGTTTCCGTGTGGTGAACTTGTTCTTGTCCTTTTTGAATAAATTGAAGAACGAATTGTTCTTCCAATTTTCGATGGTAGATTGGGAATCATTGACCAACTGCGAGTCATCCCACAATCCGTATGCAATAATTTTGGCCATAGTCTCAAGGGAGTAGAAGATAAATAAGGCAAACATCACCCAGTTTGACCAGTGTAGCCCCCACGACATTTCAATGGGGTCGTTCCGACGGTCTCCTTCATCAAAAATATTGGGAGACATGAGATACGAGAGGATTATTGTCTGCGTGAGAATTAAGACGAGCAATAGCGGCTCAACCCACACTTCATGCAAAAGTTGATACAGGTTTCGTCGAAACTTGTTACTCTTGTCAAAGAGACATAGAGATTTGCCGCACAACTGCGGTTCTAGATACGCTGCTGTGTCATTAGCATCTCGCTCCGACGGCTCTGTCGAGCTCAGATCAAGAGCGAAAACGGAATGTTGCGGGTCGATCAAGTCTTCATCGCCGTTAACATCGAATGCATCTAAATTGTTATTCTCCTCATCAGAAGGATGCTGATGACCTTCAGAACGGACAGTTGCAGACAACCGGCGGTCTGAAGCGGCACTTTCTCTCTCCTGATCAGAGAGATACTCATCCCGGTTGTACCCTGTATCCGAACTGATGAATTGAGGCGGAGGGGGCTCCAACGCGGAGTTTCTATGATAGCTGTTCCGCGGAGAGTGGGATTTTTCTGAGCCCGAAATTACTCTCGATGAGAATTGACGGACCAAATTCGAAATTTGCTTCCCCGGGGACAAATCAGACCGATGTGGGGCTGGCGACAACCGTGGGCTGCCAAGCCCTTCTTCCACCATGCTGATGGAGTTTCGGTCACTCTGTTGAGAACGTCGATAATCAGAATTGACCGTTTGTGTTGGTAAGCCTAAATCCGACCTACTGGCGCTCGGACTAGGCGTCCGTATCGAGTCTTGTTTGGAAAACAATGACCCTGATTCAGCCGCTAACCATGTACCCTTACCATCGCTGCCTAATGCCTCATTCAACCCCTGTTTGATGACGTCCAGATTCTGGCTGTCCAGGAGTTTTGTCTCAAGACGGTTCTCGATATCATTGTCGTCACCATTCCTGTCGCTGTTATCGAGACCTGATTTCTTGGGCCGTCCTAATTCGGTTGCAGATCGGTTGAATCGCGGCCGCTGTAGAGTAGTGTCCGAATTCGGCGGCTCCTCGCTCCGTCGTCGATGGTTGCTTGCAGAGTTGGAGCGGCCAAAGAACAGGTTCTTGACTCCTTTATATACATTTGATTCCTCCTTCGTGGTGCTGCTATCCAGCAGCCCTGCAAAGGAGCCACTGGACTCTGCTGGTTCCAAGTCCTGCAACGACACTTCCTCGACAGACGCCTGTGAGTCTCGAGCCCAGGCACTCCAGCTCCGCGATCTGCCGTATGGAGGAGGAGTGGGCATGGTAAAATGTCAGTGTCGATCAAGTGTGCACGTCGTTTGAAAACAGTTATGTAGGTCTCTGTTGTAGTGCTGTTGGCACTGGAGAGCGGGCTATGCGGCGCTGGAATTTTTTTTTTTGGTACTACTATCGGCGATGAGTCCCGATCAGTGAGCGTAGCTGCTAATAATAATACACCAAGGGGGCTGTGCGTCGTTCTCCACCAATAGCCACATTATGGGGTTTTTACTGATCCTGGTTTATGATTATGAGCTGTTATTGAGATGTAGATGGTTCTAAGGGGGGCCTTGTGGTGCCTCCGGCGGCTTCTTTTTTTCTCCGAAAAAGAAGCAAAAAAAGGTAGCTCCGCTTCGCGGAGAGACTATGTGTCGATACTTTTGCTTCTCACTGCTGGTCGAACATGTACACACTTCGGAGGCAGCTAGTATCTCTGACGGCTCTTTTGCAAAAAAGGGGCCCTGCGAGGCCAATGGCTAGTGCTTGTCTTCTTTTCTAGAAAAGAAGGTCACCGGCAGGGCATCGACTCCTCCGGAAGGCAGCGCTTCGAGCGACTTCCTTTTTTTCTCGAAAAGAGGCAAGAAAATAGTTCAGCGAGACAATTGACCAGTGGTTTTGCTTTTTTTCTAGAAAAGAAGGCCGCCCGCAGGGCATATACACCCCCCCGGAAGGTACTTGTGCCTCCGGCAGCTTTCTTTTTCTCCGAAAAGAAGCAAAAAAGGTAGCTCCGATACGTGCGGAGTGAGAAACCGATTTAGGAAAGGAAGACCACTGACCTTTCTGCTATTTCAGTTCGTGACCCGTATATAGGTGAAGCGTGGGATCGAAAAACTTCCAACCACCCAAAACGCCTCAATTAGTTTATCTACTTAGATTCCCGTTGGAGGCTGCAGACTGGCAACTCTACCGCTAACTAATTTCGTCTTTAAATACAGTGGCCGCTATAAATTGTACAGTGCGGATTATTGTCCGTGAACGACCCGGCCCGTGATCACGTGATCCAGTCCCACTTGCAGCGAGTCACGCTTCTGGCACTTTTTGACACTTTCGAGTAGAAACAGCTTGGGGAGAGAGGACGCAAAGCGCTAATTAATACATACTCTAACCACACACCACGCTCAAAGACACGAGAAGCTGATGGTGAACCATGGACAGTAAGGTTCTGAGAGTGTTTTGGCCGGTTGACATACTACGGTTGGAGCGCCAAAACGGATATCAGCCGTCTATAATCATAGGATGGAAAAATTCCGAAACCGACATGGTGGTTGTGACCACGCTACCGTTTCTGGAACCGTCAATGGTGGACATGCTGCTCCAGCGCGACGAGCTTCTGATGGGGAGCAAGAATCCCGCGCCACATATCTACAAGCTGTGTGGATCAACCCGGATGCAGGTTTTGGGCACGGTGAATTATCACGAGAGGACGCAATTGGCCATCTCGGCCACGTTTGACGACTCCATGAGGTACCCGGAGCATCAGCTGCGATACCATAGTGCGGTTCAGGTTATCACGTTTGATCTGCCCAAACCATACCGGATGCAGTACTATTCGCTATATCCCATCTCATTAGAACTATCGGAAAAATCCACGCTGACTGTGATCAGCGAAGAATACGAGGCCAACCTGGTGGAGGCTAAGAAACAGCGACTAATACTAACCGACAAAATTCAGTACCACAGTCTCCGGGACGAACGCCGGCTCCAGAACCGTGGCAAGATACTCAAAACGTGCATCTCCCAGATCAACTGCAGCTACGAGTTGGGCGAGTTGATGCGGAAAAACGCCTCGATTGTTTTCCCGAAAATCAAATCCCGGCGACGGCGGCTGAGCGTGAGCGAGCATGTGATTGAATCGGCCAAGACGGTGAATAACGGCATTTGGCACGTTTTGGACGTTTCCTGGGACATGCTCATCCCGCTGATTGCGCGGCTGTTTATTGCAATTATTATCATTGGCCGGGTGTTTTCCGAAATTGTATTGCGGGTTATAGACTGGAAGCCGCGGAGCAATTGGTACGCCCTCAAGGACATTTCGGCCACTGCGTTACAAGTGGACCTGCGATTACAGCAATTCTGCTACTGGCCGATGCAATATCTCAAAATCCGCAAGAGATCCAAGGACTGGCTGAGCAGCACCGACATTAATGTGGAATACATTCGCTTCTACAACAGCATATGGCTGGTGGTGAATGACATTATCCTCGGGGTTGCCATGGGACGGCTGATTTTCGACTATTCGGATCAAATTGTGGACGGCGTGTCCTTCCTAGTGGACGAGGTGCTGACTACACAGTTCCAAAACAACATGCTGTGGCTGATGGATTGGCCCGGTGGGCTGAAGCTGAACAATGAACTAGCGGCCTTCTTTGGCGAGCTCTTTTTATGGGTGATCCAATTCTGGGGCAGCCTACTCAGTATCTTCCGGCCCTACTTCAAACTCATCATCCAGCTCATTGGCCTGTCCGGATACGCCGGGGCCACATACTGCATCTCCGTCATCGCCGACATCATCTCCATGATGACGTTCCACGTGTACTGCTTTTACATTGCTTCTGCACGAATATACCACTGGCAACTCGTGGTCCTGCAGTCACTGTTCCACCTCTTTCGCGGGAAAAAGCGCAACGTGCTACGAAATCGTATTGATTCGTGCAACTACGAGCTCGACCAATTGCTCATGGGCACGATTCTGTTCACGGTGCTCATCTTCCTGCTCCCGACAGTACTGGTGTTCTACCTCACGTTTGCTGCCGCCCGACTCTCCATCGTGCTCGTGTGCGGACTGTGCGAGTCCAGTCTGGCGTGCCTGAACCATTTCCCGCTATTTGCGATCCTGCTGCGGGTGAAGGACTCGAAGCGAATCCCTGGCGGGATCCGTATGGATCTGGACATTGACGACCATTCCAGCCGGTGGCTGAGCTGCGGCCAGCGCAGCGACGTTGACGATTCTGCTGCTATTCAAGCCAACGTGTCGCTGCGACCAGTGCCTCTGGGTCTTGCCCACCTCTTCCACCAGTACCACATTCTCGGGGAGCGTCTTCGCATGCATTATTTATCCTCCGGCGTGATCAAGCGGCTGCTGACAGGCCAGTTTGTGCCAATCAACCGGAGCAAGCTCTACGGCCTGCTGTACTCCATGCTGCCGGAGCAGCGCATCAAGCTCCAGCTGCTGTATCAAGAGCTCAAAGAGCTGCTCTGACCCTCTGTATAATCTAATCGACTATTTGCACATAACCGACCTCTCTAGGGTCCCTAAGGTGAGTATGCTCTATGGGCGGTCTTCTTAAAAGCACTCTGCGAAGCGGAGCTACCTTTTTTTGCTTCTTTTTCGGAGAAAAAAAGAAGCCGCCGGAGGCACTAGAACTCTCCGGAGGACGACTATGCCCTGCGGGCGGCCTTCTTTTCTAGAAAAGAAGCAAAAGCACTGTCCAGCTTCGCAGAACTACCTTTTTTTGCTTCTTTTCGGAGAAAAAAGAAACCGCCGGAGGCGACACTTGGGCGCATATTATATGTTTATTCTATAGCGTTTTTATGTGTTCATGCCTTGTTATTAGTAGGAAGGTTTGCTTCCTTTTCCTTCTGCTGCTTGATCTTTGCGACCGAGTAGACAATGCCGGCGAGGAAGCCGAGGAAGATTGCGCCGACGTTGGAGAATGTGGCTGGGGTATCAAAGAAGACGAGACCGGAGAGGGCGACTGGGAGCTTGTTGAGGGCACCAACCATGGAGTAGGTGGTGGACGAGGTGACTCTGACGCACCAGCCCGAGGTGTAGGAGATGCCGAGAGAGAAGAGGCCGGAGAGGACCATGATGCCCACCACCACGTGGCGCGAGTCGACAGGGAAGTTTCTCAGCACGTTTTCAGCGCTCCAGTCCTCAAAGATGAGCGAGCCCACGAGGAGGACCGGGATGGAGAGCAGGTTATTGTAGAACATGGTGTCGAGGTCGGTAAAGTTGAAGAGCTTGATGCGCTTGCGGAGGAAGAGCACAAACCCGGCGTTGGACAGACAGTTGGCGAACATCCAGAAGTAGCCAATGTTAAACACGGTCGCTGCGGGATCTTCACCAGCTGCTGGCGCAGAGGACGAGATGTCGGCCCACGCCGCAACCACGGACGACAGCACAATGAGGCCAAACGACAGCAGCGCCATCGGCGTCACCTTGCCGCCGAACCACAGCACCTCGCCGTAGGCAATGAGGATAATCGTCACGTTCTTGAAGATGGTGAACACGGGGATGGACAGAAACTGCATGGCCTTGGACGCTGTATAGATCATCGAGACGAGCAGACACGAGATGGGGAACCACTTCTTGGCCTCGCTGGCATTGAACTCGCGGAAGTTGACCACACCAAACACCTTGAGCGTGTAGATGACGCCCAGACACACCGCCGACTGCACCGCCAGCAGAATGCAATTGAAGTTGAAGTTGCCTACCGACAGCACGTACTTGTTGGTCACCGTCATCATGATGGACGACATGCAGTAGGCGGCCACCGCCACTACCGGTGAGTTCTGTAGCGACAGCCCGCTGGATCCAAGCTTTTCGTAGGACATGATCAAAGAGTGACTAGTGTGATCCTGTGTGTTGTGAGGAGGGAGAAAAAAAAAAAGTTACCAGGGGAAAAAACACGCACGCAATTTTACAAAGAAAGAGGAAAAAAAAAAAAAAAAAAAAAAGCGCCGCACATTCCCAACCTGAATTTTTTATTTTTCCCCCTTTTTGTCTCACTCTGGCTGCGGTGGGTGACCATGATCGACCTCAGGCTTGAGCACGAGCCCGCACTGTGGACTCCGAACATGAACATGACGGGAGAGAAGGCCAATTGAGGCTGTTGTTGGAGAAGAGGTATCCCAAAGACATCTTTTTTTGCGCTCTACCCGCGCCCAGTGCGGCGCTGCTTCCCCCAAATAGCGATCCATCCCCAGAGACTGCTTCCTATCTCATTCTCTTCCGAAAGGATATTGGCCACAGGGCTAGCTGCACCGGGTGCGCTCTTTTCACTCAAAAAAAAAAAAAAAAAAAAAGGAGCAAAAAAGGGTAGCTCTGTGAGTTCCACCAGTGCTTTTGCTTCTTTTCTAAAAAAGAAGGCTGTCCGCAGGTTGGTAGTTGCCTCTGGCCGTCTGGCGGCTTCTTTTTTTCTCCGAAAAAGAAGCAAAAAAAGGTAGCTTTGCGAGGCCGACCAATGCGTCTGCTTCCTTTCTGGAAAAGAACACCACTTGCAGGGCGTACACACCTCCAGTGTCAGCAGAAATTGCCGGTCACCGAGAGCTTCTAAGAGCGCTAACGGGCCAGATGCGTATTGGAGTGACTAGAGGAACCTGTTAGATCTGCAAGTACTAAGGGAATTGTTCGAAGACTGCTGGCTAGTATGGAGGATTCCCTAGTATCAGCGAGAGACGAGCCGCCGCCTCTGGGGAAGAAGAAAAAAAGTGGGAATCGGCTCCCTTTTATATTCACCGTTAGACGCCCAACCTGCACCTCAAGTAATATTTCCCAAAGCGGAACACTGTTACCATGCCCCGCAGAATGTGCGGCTCAAGATTTCTATTGATAAGCTAACGACTTCGTGGAGCCATTACCCAGTGCTTTTGCGCCTCTTCTGGAAAAGAAGGGTACCACCAGAGCATACCCACGCAGTGGACCTAGAGATGTGGTAAACTCCGTTGTGCAAAGTCCTACTGCTTTAGCCGTAATCGCACACACCTTAGAACCCTGCGGGGGTGAGTTGCCTCCGGCGCTTCTTTTTTCTCCGAAAAGAAGCAAAAAAGGTAGCTCCGCTGCGCGGAGAAGAACTGTGAGCCAGTGCTTTTGCTTCTTTTCTAGAAAAGAAGGCCGCCTGCAGGGCATACACGTCCGCCGGAGGGTTCCCTAGTCCTCCGGCGGAGCAAAACCGGTAACTCTATTCCGCAGAGAGGATCTGTGAGCCAGTGCTTTTGCTTCTTTTCTGGAAAAGAAGGCCGCCTGCAGGGCGTACACACCACCAGAGACTCGGCTTAATTTCTGGAAAAGAACGGCGCAAAAATAGTAGTTCGGCGCGGTCAATTGTATGTGCTTTTGAATCTCTCCTGGAAAAAAATAGTGTCACGAATACCCCATCACGTGACGCCTATCACGTGACTCCGTTCGCGACGCCAAATGATGATGACGATAGCGCACACTACGACGACGACGACGGCAACCAAATGGTAGTGGACAGCACGCAGTACCAGTCGTGGGAGGCGATTTTCGAGCAGCACGGGGTACCTGAGATCCGGTCGCTGCAGCACGAGCTGAACCGCAAGGCGGCCGAGAAGCGGAGCGAGCTTCGCGGGCTCATTGGGGACAAGTACCAGGATCTGCTAGAGACAGCGGATCGCATCGACGGTATGAACGAAGTCAGCATCCGACAGGAGCGGGAGTTACACGACATGTGTGGAAAGCAGCAATACAAGGTCTGGGGCGCTGGCGTGGACAATGTCGCACGATATGGCAGTCCTATGTACCGAGACCGGCGGCAGAAGCTCCAGAGCGAGGCAATCCGCCAGGTTTCTCGGAGCATTGTGCTGTTTCTGCGGCACCAATTGAACCTGGGCCAGAACTATGTGTGTGTTGCCCGGGTGTTTTACTTGGGTGAGTTGGTGTGCGACAAGCAGACTGAGCTGGCCGAGCTCAAGAGGCGGTTTAGCCAAATGTTGATGGATGAGCTACTCGAGACGGGTAGGGGCCACAGCAACCCGGTAGAGCTCTTTTTGGCATACATGATTTTACACGGGAAACCAGTGGCAGAGACGTTGGAAAGCTTTTTGCAGCTGCGAGAGCGGTATATCACGAGCATCGTCCAGGATTCACTGGTGGACGCACTCAAGCTGGTCAATAGCACTCTGCACATCACCGAACAGGTGTTTGGCCGGAACCAGATTCACCGGATGGCGTCCCAACAGGCCGGCGTCTATTCGCTATTAGACAGTCCGGAGTTTGAGGATTTGTATGAACTAGACATCCGCAAGTATAAGAGATGGCTGCCAGAGAATGTCGTCAGTGCTCGCAGCATTCCAGAAGGTGCAGTGTCCGGAATTAAACAGGGCCGGTCCACAAGTCCAGATGCGGCGGTGGTGCAGAGACAGGAGCAGTTTGGTTATTCAGTCATTGACCTGTTTTCTAAACATTTACCTGAAATTTTTAACTCGGCAGAGTCGTTGGATGTAATGATCCGGATTTATCGCGACGTTTTGGAGCTTTTCCGCGAAAACCGAGTTCTGCGACGGTTGAAGGCTCGCAGCAGCGATACATTGTTGAGCACGGCCATTCGACAGTGCTGGGTGAGTCGGTTCAACGCAATCATCGAGAATAACACAATGCAACTGGTGTCGATTGACAAAGCTCCTCCGGCAGCGCGCGCTGACAACAATAGCGACATTGACCTGTTTGCATCGTTGCCGTTGAACATTGACTCGGTAAATGTCGTGTACTCTGCACTCAAAAAGTTTACCATTGGCAGCATTGCTGATGCCACAAAGGTGGGAAGCAGGATTGAACAATGGTACGAAACTGTGTGTTCAATGAAGACCTCGATCGGAGAGGTTGAGCGGTTGAAAAACCACATTTCCATTTCATATCTAAATAGTGATAATCCTGACGATGATGATCTGGATTATGATGAGGCAGATGAGACGTGGCGCAAAGAGGAGGACGCGGAGATTACTAACAGTTATAGAAGATTTGTCGAGTCTACAAACCAGCATATTTGCGAGGCGTATGACGCGTTTGCAGAGGAATTGGACAAGGCAGAAAACCAGCCAACATTTGTTCTACGTTCCATGTTGTGTTTGGATTATTTTACCACTTTACTAAAGGAAAAAGATTCCAAGCTGCAATTTGACTCCAAGGTTCAAAAAGTGTCGTACGAGCGATACAAAGCGTTGGTCGATAGCATGCCGACTGTTGAGATCACTCCATCGGACATGCAAAACTCCATATGCACGGAGTTGTGGACTCCGCTTGAGGACGGCGGGCTAGCACCCACCACACCATCCCTAATTCTATCGTCCAAACTGAGCCATCTGACACGCGAGGCGGTGAACCTCTTAGGCCATGATGATCTGTTGTGGAGCTACAGCGACGGAGTGAGGCTGCTACAAACCAGGGTCTACACTGTTCTGTCAGCACAACTCAAAAATCTGGCACCAGGTGACGACGCCATTGATACAGGTGGAAATGATGCTGTTGAGACGGAGGAGAAAACGGACACCACCGAAGACTCTGTCGAAACAAATGACGACGATGATATCACGAATGACGGTGGTAATGAATCCCAAGAAAAAGCCCACACAGACTCCAAGCCAACACCGCGACAGGTAAGGGTCCAGATCCAGTTCGATTCCCTCTACTTATCACGACTGTTTGGGCAGGACCCGCCCGACCCATCGGCGCGATTGCCCGAAGCAATCAGAACCAAGCTCGAGGAGGAAGTAGCCTCATCGATTGAACGCACCAAACTGCTCTATCTCCCATTGACAAAATAACACATAGATTAATGCCACTTTTAGCCGAAGGAGTCCAGTGCCTTTGTGCGAAATGGACTGGAGGAGGTGCATCGCCTCCGGCGGCTTCTTTTTCTCCTAAACGAAGC